>OX328015.1:33803743-34126243 GCA_946811545.1 Netelia fuscicornis
TGACGCTCGACTGGGCCCCGAAGCGCGTCAAGAGGCTCTCGCGACGCGTTAGTAACGTCACGGGGCATCGAGACAACCCCCGTAGTAAACGAAGACGTCGTTTTAAGCATCGTTCCCCATCGGACCTCAAATTCGTGTGAAAACGCAGCGAGTGTGTATAGCGAGGCTGAACATTTTCTTCGATATACTTTTTCTTTTAATTTATTTACAAAAATTGATAACAAATTATAAACTGTCGATAATAATTTATGACAATTGTATCGTCGAAGATGCCTTTAGTAAAAAGTTGAAAACAAATTCTAAAACTTTTTCGAAAAATCAATTTTTTTAAGAAAATTAACAATTTTTCAAAACAATCGTTATAATTATTTTGTCCGAAAGCTGTAATCTAATGCTTTTTTTTAATTCGAATAGTGATTGTTTGTTCTGAAAACAATTCCGACGTCCGAATAAAAGACGTGAAATAAAAATCTGGAGAATTTTTGTCCCTCGTAAAACATTTACAAGATAAAACCATCGAATCTATCCCGTTCCCATTTTTACTTTCGTCTCCAGTCTTTTTCTATCATACTTCCTATTGTATTTCACTTTTTATTCTCGACCAGCTAGAGTTATGCTGGATGAAATGTCGTGCGTGACGGAAAAAGAGCAGGGACGTGTTAACGTCGACATTTCGTTATCTCCCTTCATCGTCTCTTCTCCTTCGCAGAACTACTCTCCATCTACGTAATATTGATTTAATATTTTATAAAAATTTATGCATGCTCGAGCGCGATCTCAAAAATGCGGAAGGTTATTACAATGCGTCGGTGAATATGTAGGGACAGGGGTTTTCGTAGCAGCTTACGAGAGGTACAAGAGCGCGAAATGGGGTGGAATGGGGCAGGACGAGAGGCCAGCTTATCATATAAAGGATTTACTTTATGTTCCGAAGCGCTACCGCGAACGAATCTCCATACATTAATTTATCTGAATATTACATCGTATTTTCGTCGATGAATAATGAAATTGAATGATTAATCGTCAAATCCATGAGCACTGGACGGTACGTTCGTATCAACAAAATGAAACGAACGTAATAATCCGACGAACGAATGTAATAACGGGTCGTTCTTTTTTAAGATTTTCAATAATACGGGTTCATGTATCAACAGTGGATAATATTTTCGCATCAAAATGTGCTTTCAGTCAATAATCGAATCAAGCCACGATAACAACGCCAATAATAACAATGATAACGATTTTTCCTGGTCTGTTTATAAGTATACACAAAATCTATTAGTTATAATGAAAACATTGCAAGAATACTAATTTGTACATCGGCAAAACGAATCGTTATTTCACATTTCACTTCGTTTATACATTTATCTGTTTTTCCATTTCACTCGATTTCTTTTTTAATCTTGTTTCACAATAATCGTAATATCGGAATATTTGAAATATTCGAAAGCTTTGTAATAAAAAATCCTCTTACGAAAAGGTGTGCGCGAAGCCAGAATTATTTCGAGCTTTGTATAAAATATATTTTACAAAAAATTATTAGTTGTCAATCGTTCACGCACTTCGGGCATTCGAAATTAGGGTTACTCGCGGAAACGAAATAATTAACGTTGGAGAAATATAGGATTGAAGAGCGAGCGAGAATATACCGAGGAGAATATAGAAAGTTTAACGTTCTGAACGAGAAACGTTGGATCGCCGCAAGCATGTCAGTTTCGAAGCAAAGTACTCTCGAGGCGGTATTGGCCACTGGCCAGAGCAGTGGCCTGACGAGGTACCTTCTATGTACACTCCTCCATCTCACCGGACCTATCCGTATTTCATGCAGTCGGCATACTCGATATATGTATATCTGTATACATATATTATCCGCTCATGTATATAGAGATATCCAGTGTATATGCAGACTACAGAAACGTAGAATCGCGTCGCGTCATTTCGTGCAGTGTTCCGGTTGTCCCACACCCTCGTTGTGCAAAAGAGGAGAAAGAGAAATATAGTCGGAGGGTAGATTTAGGGGAAGGGTGAGTTCTCTTGGTACGAAGGTGGATGCAAATAATACCCGGTCGAAAGCAATTTGGCGGACGTGGTGCAATCTACTCTCTAAGTAGTAGCCTCCTGGTTACAGTCGGACGAGAGAGAGAGAGAGAGAGAGAGAGAGAGAGAGAGAGAGAGAGAGAAAGAGAAAGAAAGAGAAAGAGAGAGGGAGAGACTGGAAACAAAGTGTAGGACTGGTGCCATTTTAGCTCGGCGATATCTCGTGCCAGTCATGTGTATAAGCTTCGTCGCATTCGTTTTATTTTCGTTCGTTCGTCCTCCTTTCGTTCATCGCGACTGATATGACGTTTGATACAAAAAATAAAATTCATAGATTTTTTGAAATAGCGCATATTACCTAGTTTTATTTTCATGATGAAATTGATTGTAAATGTTTGTGTAAAGTCTGGAAGCGATCTATAAGTGAAACTTTTTCAAATATTCAGCTTGGGGGTGAAAAATAGAAAAACGAAGATGTGACAACCGATTGGTTGTCACTTGTTCCTTTTTTTATTTATATATCCATCTTGTTAGATGGATTTTTCTTACCTTTAAAAAAGTTCATGAAGATTGAGCGAGCTCGAACACTCAATTTCTGGGTAGGTATTGGGGCGTTCCTGTGAATATCCGCAATTACTAAAAGTCGGTGCTAAAATTAATCGAAGTCGTCATCGCGATCAACTAAAAGTTACTTGAAATAAAGTTGGATGCAAAATGTACCAAAAATATCTTTTGGGAATTATCGACTAGTTTTTATTGTTAGGGCGATCGTTTCTACGAGACGGAAGATATTTCTGAACGACAAATAACATATTATCGATTCGAATCAGAATCTTTTTAACTGCCGATATAAATCGGACGTCATAATGCCAAAAGATTCGTTCTTGCAAAGTTCTGTCAAATTTTTCGCGCAAGGTGTCTATTCGAAGGGGGTGAGTTTTTTCTGTAAAGTGGCGTCAGCTGGTATCTCGAAATGGAGGATAAAAATGGTCCTGACGTTTTTCGCTCCTTAGTGTCGTTTTTTAAGACAACGCGAGGGTGTAGGGGAAAAGCTTGTTGGAGAATAGAGAGCTACCCCTTCGGGCTGGCGAGCGAAGCTTTTGGCCTTTAGCACCAATTTCTCGCTTACGGTACGTTCAATCTCCCTTCGTGGATTTTTCCTCGGTTCTTCAGCCTCGTATGGTTAGGCTTCCAGGTATCAACAATGGCACACACACACACACACACATATAGCCACATAAATATATATGCATAAGCTGTAAGTTATAAGGGTTGTACAGGGGGTAAAAATCAACAGGAGAGAAGAAAAAAAGACGAAAGGAAGGTAGTACGTAATATATAAAATTTCGGCGAGCCTCGACGTGGTCGCCACTTTGTGCTTTGCCAAGTAGAAAACTTTGGTGGGTTTCAACGCTCGAGACTTGAAAATTTTATAGTTTTGGGCTAATACGGCGAGGGAAGCGAAAGTTTGCGCCGGAAAAGAGCAGATCGAGGCGCGCGCCACTCTGGCTAAGCTTCGCGAAACTCGAATATGTATATATCTTTGCTTCGTCATTGGGCAAGTTTAAAGTTTTCTTTCTCTTTTTTTTTCTACGTAGATCCTACGGGGTCCGAACCTCAATCTTCATCCAGCCGCTCGAATGCTCAATCCCGTTCTTCGACTCTCTTCTCGCTCTCACTCGCTTGCTGCTTAGCATCCCTGCTCCTGGATATATCTATAAAAAAGAAAACGTGGTCCGTAAAACTCGAATAATCTCTTGACTCGAAAGGGGAGATCTTTTCCTCAGGGGGATTTTCGACTTACGGGGAAAAGAGTGAGATCCGAGTCAAGGAGCTCTGGGCACTAGCCGTTACTACTTCCCCGAATATCACTGTAACCACTAGATATACATATACGAGACATTCTATCACAGCTTGATCTTGCCGTGATCTTAATGGTATTCTTTGGTCTTCTTTCCCTACCATTTATCGAATCCACCGAGGAAAAAAAACACAAGTCTGGTTTTTTTTGTTAAAATTCAATTCATCATTTGGTTAATTTCATTATTTAATATTTAATTACTCGAATCATAAATTAGTTTATCGATTGATTAATTATATTTCTTGATAGGAAACAACCCTCTCAAGTATTTTCATATTGCTTAATAGATTTTTTAATATTCGCTTCGAATTGAGACAGAAGGCCCTATATGTACCTACATGCAGACTCGCTTTACAGGAGTTTTCCAAACTCGAAGTTTCGAGCTGGGCGGTAATGCGCGAAGTTAAGGAAGTAGGCACTCGCATCGTTGGTAAGTAGACCCGCAGATGGTGTACAAATGAACCAATGTGCGGCGAACAAAGACAAAGATTTGACGATCTCTTTGTTTTATTACCTAAAATTTCTCATTGTTTCGATTCCATCGATCGGTCCATCCTTATCTTATTTTTCATTCTTACATGATATATTTTCAGACCAGATATAAATATACTCGCGACACGTTTCATAACTTAGTGTACCAGATGTACCAGGTGTAATCACAACTAATCTATAATTATCGCACCTTCTAGGGCTCGTTACGTAATAACGATGTTATTTCTACATCGTGCTCAGTCCCCTCGAAATGGGTCACCGTCTGAAAGATGAGTTCGATGCATTGATCAATCCAATTAGTAATTCTAGCGAGACTGGATGTAAAATTGGTCGCTAGGTATATATATTTTATTCGCGATATTCGAAGTATGTAATTGATGAATTTTCGATTAAAACTTCGACGGCTTATTATTTTTGCCACTGGTAAATATCGGCTAGATTGAAAATTCCGATCATTTCTTTCGAGTGTACTAATTTAAGGATATGTAGGTATCCCCGAATCAATAACGTTTATTCCGAAAAGTTCTTCTGACATCGCGATTCCATTGTCTCGTTGTTTCAACGATTGGACATTTATGAAAATAGCTTCAGAGATCCTTTTATTTCTACAATCCGATTTTATTCCCGGTGTGACAGAGATTTATGTCAATTTTCGAGATTAACATCTATCTTAATCTCCGTATAGGAAAATAGACGTGGTTCCTATAGGAACATATTGCTATGCGAGGAAGAAACTTTGTGCTTTGAATAAGCTTTGTGCGGTTCGATTAATCCGTGCTGGGTTAAGTTGATGAACGATAATCTATTATATACCGGGGGAATTCAACGTGCCACTTTACTCGTATATTATCGAGAAGCAGGGGCTTCCTTTACAGAAAAGTAGAAAGACGGAGGGAGGAGGAAAGAGTTAAGATCAAAAGTTCGGACTTCACGCAGAGGTGAACAGACCGGGGTTTCGATCCAAGGAGCCTTAATCTTCAGCCCCCTCTTTTCTCGGAACATCTGTGTGCTTTTCTCTCTCCTCACTCACACCCTCTCTTTCTCTCTGTGTGCTTCCATTCTCGCTGCATTCTCGAGAATGTTCCATAGCTCAGCGAGGATCTCGAGTGCATCGAGAGTGTTGGTCCAGCAGATAAGATGGAGTCACGAACCTGTATATGTATTTTTTTCATCCCTTCGTATACGAGTTTTCGACTCTCGACAAAACGATAGAAAGGCTCTTGTTCGGGCTCTGAAGATGTAGTTCATGCCGGAAGAAACATTTTCTAGTTTGTTACTTATTCCTTGAAAGAGCGAATAAAAACTATTCAAAAAAATGAGGATTTTTGTATTATTATTATTATTATTAATCAGAAAAGTATTTCACATTTATATTTTGAAATATTTTCTTTTATCTGGCTTATTACTATCGATCTGACAATCAAAGCGACCAGTCATTGTCAGCGTTAGGCAAAGTATCCCGTCAAGTCGCACAGCTTGGAAAATTAACAATTTTCATACTTTGTCTACGAATCACTTGCACAGGAAAGTATACGAGCTTTGAATGTGAAGGGCAAAAAAAGGAGCGATGCCTACAGGCATTTCCCGCCTATCGATACACACACACATAATACGTACACGTGAAGGGAATACCGGAAAGGTTCATCGGCCTATTGCTGGGGCGTGCTAATGACGCTCAGCGTCGCGCACTAATCACCCTTCTCCAAACCCACCTACACATCCGCCTCGTGTCATCATCGATTGATGGAAGTACGAAGCCCGCGAACAAGCGCCCGAGGTTGTACGGCGAGCTGTTCTTTCTGTCGCCACTGAGCCATCGTTGAAGAAAAAGCAATTTGGTACAGGACTCTTTTTCCTCGTCTGCTTTCGAACGCGCGATTCCCGAACGTCAACGACGCGTTTTTTCTTGCTTTCTTTGCCTTCATCGACCCCCAAACCACTCCACCATTTTCATACCACTTTCATCCATCGTCCTCGATGGGATTTGTTCGCCATTCGGGATTACGCGAATTTTATTCCATCCTACACATCGCCCACGACGCTTCAACCCTTAATCTTATTACATCCTCTTAGACTACGAAAAAGGTATAACGCGAAACATTATTTAGCTGCACACGTCACTTTGGCTCCGTTTTTATACGGGTAAACATTTTGAAATTGATCGTGCCCTTTTTACCTCAATAACTTTGAAGTCAGTCTAGCAGCCCTAAATGGGAAATAGGAGTCCTGGGTGTGACAACCCGATGTCGCTCACCGGCTAAGAACGAGTCTCGGTTATCCGAGAGAAACTTGTATATAAGCTCATTCATCGGTGCTGTGTGACCTCGGACTTATTGCTCGAGGTAGCTCGTTGATCCCCGAGAACCAAGACCTCCGGTTTTCTCATCGTACTCTTCGTCTTCATCTTCGGCTTCTCCACGACAGAGTCAAGACCGGGTAGAAGGTAAATGGACTCGGCGTTATTAAAAATTTCAAATTACAGAGTACGCGACGGTGTATAAGAGTTTTCACAGCGAAAGATGAGACATCGTTACAAAGCTTGGAATTGCATTCTTGGAACTGCAAAACAACGAATGCTACAGTGTCGGGGATTTTATTTTTGAAATGTCTCGTTGCTCTTGCGAACAGAGAAAGAGCGTTCTCCGATTAGTCGTTTGTACACCGACAGAACAAGAATTCCACTATAACGTCATACGGACGAGAAATACGTTTTCTAACAAATACGGGTTGAACATTGAGTGTGAAGATGTTGAGAAATATACGAAGTGACATTCGTCGAAAGTCGAAGTTCGTTCCGTAAAAAAATCGGATTAAAAACGCAACGACACTCCGTAAATTTCCTCACGTAAATTCGATGTTGTTAAGGACGAGATCTTGTTGGGGGTTAATGTCGTAAACGGTAATCGAGAAATAACGCGTGTATAATGGACGCCAAAGGCGTTTCGTAGTCCAACCACACGCGAGGATTCGAAGAGGTTGCAAAAGCTGTATTGCGATCTGCTGTATCTGTGACGCAACCCCCTTTAGCCGTAACTGTAGGTACGCCACCGCACACGATGGTCTCTCGGTGTCTGCGAATGGGGTGCGAGATAGTTCTGTGTTCCAGTGTCGGGCCACGGGCATTTAACGTTCGCAATACTAACCCGATTAAACCGGCTAATCCACCGGGGGAAATGGACTGAGCATTATAGAGAATTTCAAATAACAAACGTCGACGTGAAGTCCTTGGCGTGCTAGCCTTCTCAGTTGAGAACGTTGCAGGGCTGTTGGTCGAATCCAAGCTGGTTCGCAAACTGCGCATACGCACGTTCACGCATCGCTACCATCAATCCCCCACCCTCTATGTCCCTTCATACAAAAGCACATTGTAAGCTTCGCACTTATCCGCTATTACGTCTCGGACTATTATGGTTTTAAGCTCGCTATCGGACAAACGGGAAACATAGAATATTAATATATAAGTAGGTACGAGGCTTTCATCGGTTTCGTTTGTTCGCCCGGTGCGGATTTAATTCTCCATTAGCCCGAAAACATTATCGAAACTCGACCCCTACAGGCTAGGAAATACATCGCTGTAAGTGGTAAAGGGTGAATTTCGGGCGAATCAATGCTCACCGTTGCGAAATTTTATCACCGATACAGAACGCAATTCGCGAATGCGTTTTTGTATTAATTAGCGTGAAATGGTTTCGAGTGTATCCGGTGTATCGAATATGTTTCGCCCGCTACGCTAACGGCTATAATGATGTTCGAGGATGGAATTCATTTTTTTTTGTTCATCGTTCGACCTTCTACTCGTATCAACCCTCTCGCGCCCTCGGTCTCGTTTCTTTCTGTTCCTCGCCCGCGCTCTTTCTATTCCACCATATTTAATTGCCTATTAATTTTCTCTCCATACATTAGTTATCCTCGGGTTAATATCGGTCGGTTAATTGAAAGCAATTATTTTCTATCCAAGTATTTAACTGCTTCTCGTCGTCTCTCGGCCTCGAACCACCCCTCTTGCTCGCCACTTGCCGCGATGCGCCTGGGATCGGGCGTATCAACTAGGTATATATGGCGAGCGGACCGAGTTAATTTCACATTCGCCGCAAGCATTCCTCCTACCCCACGTTGCACCCTCAACCCGAAATCCGACGGGGTGATGTTTGGAGGGTAAGCGATGCGTGTAGTGTCGCATCGCGGTTCACCCTCCGCGAAAGCAGCTCTGATCGTTATATATCTATATACGCTTATATATATGTACGTACGCGCACACAAACATCATCCATGAACTCGCAATTGCAGAGTATTGGATAGGTGGCCACGCTACGTATGTTGGAAACTCTCCCTCCTCTACACCCCTGTATACAGCGTCCACACATTCTCGCGGTACGAACCGAGCCGTGACATCGTACCGCCGTTAATCCTTTCGTACCGCACACATCGCGTTCGACTCAGTGTTATGGAGAGTCCGCTTCCTCTCTCGCCCTCGCCACGCTTCCATATCTATCATCCGGTTGATGTCTCCGGATATCCATAGGGTTGGATGGATGGAATAGGATGCGAAAGATTCGATTGTTATTGACACTTCGATGGTTCGACGAAATTCCTACAACTATCCGATAAAACTCGTTATTCTTATTCCCTAACCAACTCTTTTATACGTCCGGGATGTTTTTTCTTTCTCGATATTTCTACATGAATAGTTATTTTAGGTAAAAATATTGTCAAGTTCTAATTCGTTCGACGTCCCGTTATTTAAGGAAATGACAACGAAGCAAAAGTGAGGGAGAAAATACTTTTGCGACTCGACGTCGATCATTTTTGTGCGAGCGAATCATTCATCCTTATCATATTATGTTCAATGATACGTGGCCATAATGTAACCGAGCGTCGTGATTTAAATATTCAATTATCGGGTTCAGAGATTCTTTTTTTTTTTTTATAAATATTTCAGAGGGTGAAACAGGGAGGGTAGGGAGATGAGTTTGTACAAAGTTTGCGAGTGTTTTGCGTAGATAGGCGGAGGGTTGAAAAACTTTGCACCTCTTATTTACTGTCTCTCGGTTGCGCTGCGCAACCGGGGTATATAAAATATATAAAATGTATATGTATATAGATATTTGATATAGCATACATCCATATGTATGGTGGAAGGCACGTTATGCGAGGGTACGCACCCAGGGTTTCCCATTTCTCCACCCCCTTTCGTTCGTTTCAGGGGCTGAAGGAGAGAGAAAGAGCCCGAGGGTTGGGAAGACATGGGCGATGTCACGTTTTAATAAATCGTCGTACATTTTGTGCATGAACGAAGAAGACGGTCGTTCGAGCTCTCTTTAAAACCGGACGAGTAGAGAACGAACTTTCTCTTCGACTGTATGTGCATATACACATAAATATCTAAATATTTCATATACATTAATAAGAATGAAACAGTGTACAGTTGAAACGGGCTGAAGTGGCCTTCGAGTCGGACGGAAAATTGTGGAAATGGGTGCAGCTTCGTAATTATAAAGTGCTACGCGGTGGTGGGATCGAGGCAAGATATGAAAATTTGCTCGTGAACCTCGAATGTGTACCGAGGATGTGCCGGTAGAGAGAAAGACGCGAGAGAAGAGTCTCGAGGGCAACGAGTGGCTTCCTCTCGTATACCATGATCTATCGTTTTCCAACCCTCTTTAATGCACTCGAAAAATATATCTGTGTACGAAAATTTAAATTAGCCGAGAATATTTTCTTTTTTTCTTTATCATTCTCTCCTGTAGACGAATGTATATATATATATATATATATATATATATATATATATATATATATATATATATATATATACATCTTCAACGTACGACGACGCATTAATCGTGACCCCGGGGGTGGAAATATTTTATTTTTAGAATACAACGATATTTGTGAGATTGAAAATGCAATCGGTAGAATGTATTTCTCATCTAAAATTATAAATATACCGAGACAAGATAAATAGCGTTTCAATTGCGTCAAAGGTAAATAAAATTCGTTCTAGTTATAGGGTTTAAAATAAATTGTGACCGACGCGAATTACCACAAGTTGTTCCATCGCGTTGATAGGGATATTATCGAAGCGTTCGGCAACGTTTTTAATACGATGTGACATCGGACAACGAAATTTTGATCTTTAAAATAGTCGTTTTATTCTAAAAAAAACTCAGTTTTGCGGTTAATTTGTCGACGTCGAATTCGAGTGGATGAAAAATTCATCCGGGATATTTGGGTAAAATCATTATCGCGAATTCGTATTATCGTCGAAAATATTTTTTGACGAACCAACAATATTTCCAGCCCGCTCTCGGTGGAACAAACTAATTTTTAATAAACGGATGAATTAAATATTGTCGTAAATCGGGTAACGGTTTAAATATTTTAACATCCGGTCTCGTTTATACAAAAGAAAAATTCTTTTTGTTAAATTCCAAACGCAAGACCTTATTAAAATCGGCGATTTGTCAATTTTATTATTGACGACATCAATATTTCAATTTCCGTACTTTTTTTTTGACTGGCCTCTATAACGATCGCGCCTCATTAATATATACGATATATTTTATACTTATACCTTCATTGTCCGGTGCGTGAGTGAAAATTTCCCGAGTAAAAACATTCGCGCGAATATGAAACGCGGGTGCACGCATCGCGATGGGATGGGCAACCGGATGAATTTATCGGGTCGAGAATAGGGGTGAGTTCGTTCTGTACACACGTATATACGTAAACAAAGGTTTGGCATTAAGCAAGAGCAGGAGATAATTTATGCATGGATGGCTTACCAGGGGTTTGGAGAGCGTTCGTGTATACCGGAAATGGTACCAAAAAATCCGTTCAAAGTTGGACGATGGTAGACGAGAGGCAATGCAAAACAAGAAACACGATAAAACGGACAAGAATAATAGCTAGGGCCTTACGTACCTACGTGTTCTACGTATATACATCTATATCCATCAGGTATTACGTTACGTTTAAAAAATAAGCAGGAACGAGAGTCTATCGTTATACCGCCAGATCGGACCACGTCAGGTGGAACACTGTTCCGAAAAAGAAAAAGCTCGACCACGGGACGAGTCTATGTTTCCTTTTCACTACAATTTTATGTCAAAGTATAAAAAAATCGTTTTTTTTTTGGTCAGCTTTGAGATATCTCAAGGGGCGAGAAAGACAGAGAGAAAGAGAGCGAGGTAGCTCGCGTGAACGTGGACAAATATAATATCCTTAGATGGAAAGGGGTGAGAAGGGTTGGAGAAGGGTGAGATACTGTGATAAGGGGCGTTTTGCGGTACGGTATCGCATTCGCGCTATTGACCGTTTATGTAATAGAAACTGTCGGCTCTCTCGATCCGCAAAAGCTCGACCGTTTCGGACTCTCGACGTACTCTTTAATGATCGCTGTCCGTACGCACACCCGCCCACTTCCACACTATTTTGTAAGGAAAGCTAGAGAAGGAACTAAGGAAGGAAAAAATAGTTATCACTTATCCCCAATTGTTACAGCGCATAATGTTTCCCTCTCTCTCTCTCTCTCTCTCTCTCTCTCTCCCCCTCCCTATACACACATATATATGTACGCGTGTGTGTATACACGTATATGGGACATTCCACGTAAATATCGATCACATTTTTCCGCGTATTTCCCTTTCACCGAAGTGTGGGGCTTAACGCCAAAAATAGAATTATGAATTTTCTCGATGACTATAATTATTATTCATAAAAGTTGAAGATGCTTCCGATGATAACTCTGGATGAGTTCGCTCGGCGTGAAATGCCTCGTACAAACCGACCGATATATCCATCCGCGCAATTTCCATTTTACCATCCAGTCCGATTCTATACAATTTTTTACTTAAACATATGTACAACGTGTTTCTTCGAAACGGCACTCGACCTAGAACAATGAAAAATGTGTGTAGTTTTTATTTTATCAGACTTGGCTGGTTTTCCAATATGGATGATACCGTTACTCGTTGTACATACGGACTTGCTTGATTCTCGTTATCGTTGACAAATATTAATACGTCGAGTACATAAATGACAATCGAACTGTATTCATGGACGCGACCGGAGCGCATCGCGCTTTGAGAAACACGGTCGAAGGGATCAAAATCGGAGAATAAAGCGACGGAGTATTCGGGCATTGCGAGATTAAAATTATTATTATGATTACTATTGTTTTTTTATTTTCCCAACGCCATCAATCACGAGGTTAATTGCTTATCGCTTGTTTTTCAACGTCACGGTGAGAGTTGATTGCAAAATAAAAAATGGAATTACGACTGCCGAATTCACGGCTGTTTGGAGCTATTTTTCATCGCGTGTTCAATTCCTCATTCAACTTTTGTTTGGAAAAATATTTCATACGAAAACAAATCGTTAAACGGCGTAGTATTTTCGTGACAATTTTTTAACGTGGATTTTGAATGTTAAGTGACGCGTATTTCTTTTTTACGCTCTCGAACAATAAAATTTTTTATCTACTTTTGTACGAGACGTCGATTGTTTTGGACAGGAAATAATGAAAAATGTTGGAATTTTTAAGCGTTACAAGTCGACACAATCGAAACCTCATAAGGGGTGGATGTAACGAGGAAAAAGAAAGGGAGAGAAAGAGAGGGAAAGAAAACCTCTCGATCACTAGGTAGCACCTTACGTCAGAGTCTTGAGCCTTATCGCCGCAACGACACGAAATCACGCGAGGTAACAGTGCTGCTGGAGGCCTCTCTCGCTCTGTATATGGCAGGTATGACCCGCACCCTTCTCACAGCCGCCAAACTAAAATCGGAGCGTCAGGATCCGGCACGCGGCCCACGAAAGCCCCCACATCGTGCATGGTCACTCCCCCGATTTCGATCGTAACCCCCCTCTCTCCTCACTTTCTTTCGCTCTCTCTCTCTCTCTCTCTCTCTCTCTCTCTCTCTCTCTCTCTCTCTCTCTCTCTCTCTCTTTCCCTCTCGCGAGAAAGCTTTCTCCCTCGCGCTGCTCCCAAAGTGACTCGTTAAGTCTGGAAGAAAAATGAGATTTACCCCTGCCCTTCCGCCAACCACAGACCCTACTGCCGAGTGTATATGAGTCGACCTAGCGCCTAATATCTGTTCCGCAACTCGGCTGGCTATCGTTAAATACGAGGCAAATTGAGCCAGAGTGAAATAAAAGAAAATAGAACGAACGAGTCAGAATTTTACTAGTCATTTTAAATAGCTGCTTCGACATCGTGATACGCGAAGTCATTTTCACAAGAGTCTAATTAATCGGTCTATTTCATACTTCATTTTTTTCAAACGCTCCTCTTCGGTTATTTCAATGAAAAAACGTTAATTTTCCGAAAATTTCTTAATTTTCTTAAAATACGATAATAACACTTCTCATAAAAATCGAAAAAGTCGATTGTCTTTTTCGATAGTTTTATCGCCTATACCTGAGAATAAATATAAAATCTCATATAAACAATATAAATACGAACGTACTAACCCCTTTCGATCCAGAAGTTTCCCACGATCGCGCGAAACTGGCGTCGATCACCACCTTTCGCCACTATCGTCGCGCCTCGTACCCCCACGAGTTTTGAGATCGTTGCAACTCGAGCACGCTTTGACGTTCCAACAATAATAATACGTCGTATCCTGGCACTCCTGTTTTTTCGTCGTTATCATAACCGCACAGACTTGCGATAATTAAAAATTCATCGAACGATAATTTAGAAAAAAATAAATAATAATAATAATAATAAATAAAAACAAAATTAAAAAACGATCTATCGACGGTACGGACACAAAACAAAACTAACGCGCATAAAAATCCGAGTTTTCGTTGGTGATGTCACGTCCAGTTTCGCAGTACGCGACAATTTTCCAAAAGTTCATCGTTATCGAGTCCTGTTCTTCCGTCATCAACTTCCTTTCTTCCCTTCGTCAATTTCTTTTCTTTCGTTATCAATCTTTATCCTTCCCCTGTGAATTTCCGTTAACTTGTCAAAACTAATTTTACCGCCGTATTACCAAAGCCCCCCCGTGAAACGCGCGTGCGAATATTTTTCAAACGCGACACGCTATGTTTAAACGTTTTAATTTACATTTTGATAATTTTCGTTTTTTACTTCGAAACACGACACGCTTTATTATTATCGGCCTTTAATTTACATTTTAACGATTAAAGAAAACGAAATCTTAATCGCCGGTGAATGGATTTTCATGAATGAATCCTTTATCACTGATTTCGATAGATACGAGTCTTATCTACGATTTTTATAGTCTCGTGATATCGGAGATCGTCTTCTCTATCTTCTTTCTCCCTCCTTCTCTCCCCCCTCTCTCTCCTTTTCTATGTGTCTGTTTTTATCCCGGTATACGTTGCACGCGCGGAGGCTACTCGCAGACTGACTGCAACCTGCGTGGAGCATCGATTTTAAACCGCGCTCAGGACTCTCTCAGGTCGGACGGTGTACACATACTCCACGGTGGCGTGCTATCGGTGCGGTGATGTTGGGGGAGTTGCGGAACGGGCACGCGCGTCGCCCCCTTTCCCTACCCACTATCGCTCCCACTCATCCTCTTGCTCATCCCTCCCCCCGCGACGAATTCACCGACGCTATCGCGAAGCACGAGAGCAACAGAGCGGAAAACCCCAGAGTGCGAGCAAGCGCGCGACAGCATCACTAGACGTATACTGATAAGAAGAGCGAGATGGTGAGAGAAAGAGTGTGGGAGAGAGAGAGAGAGAGAGAGAGAGAGAGAGAGTGAAAAGGGTAACGGAAAGACATCCAAAAACCCACCGAGAGACTTTTTGACGTATGCGTTATAGCACGGAAAACCGATCGCTCGTCGCTACCTGGGACGAGACAGGTCGTTCGCTTTCATATATAAAATATAAAATCCGCGAAAAGAAAATTTTCAAAAGAAGATCGATGAATAAATTTTCACGAATTGTGATTATATTTTAGGAAAAATTTGGTACATTTGAACTCGACTTTTTGTCTTAAACGATATCGAGTTTAGAATGGAAATAATTGATCGTGCAACGTTGATTGTAAACACCGCAATATCTTCATTCTCGTTGAAGAATAAAATTTCAGAACATCGGATCGTTGACTTAATAGATTCCTCAAATATGTTCGGGATTGGGTAATTGCGTATCGACACGCGAAATGTATATAACGCTGCATAGAAGCAAAAGTACATTGATTTCTATATACCGTTTGATCGACGTGTCTTTACCTACAGCAGGTACAAATCGAAGTCTTATGAAGAGGGGTGGATTTTTTTTTTAAGAATTTAGTTTCTATTCGTTCGTTGGATAAAATGGACGATTTTTTAGACAATTCGCAGAAGTAGAAGAAATTTAGGCTAGACAAATCGGGCAATCTTTTTTACTACTCTATCTGGAAAAAA
Organism: Netelia fuscicornis; assembly: GCA_946811545.1. Lineage (NCBI taxonomy): Eukaryota > Metazoa > Arthropoda > Insecta > Hymenoptera > Ichneumonidae > Netelia > Netelia fuscicornis. Next base: position 33,819,524 of record OX328015.1, read on the forward strand.
TCAAGAAAAAATATGGAACCCCTAAGGTGCATTGCACGCCAACGGTTTCATATCCCCCGGACCATCGAATGTCGGATCGGGATCATAGCGGACGGAAAGGAGAGCGAGGGAGAGGATTGTGCGCCCTCCAGAAATGGCAAAGAGTGTTCGCGTCTTTAAACCAATCTCTCTCTCTCTCTTTCTATGTATGCGTATATATATATATATATTTCCATCGAACCATCCCCCATGAAATTTTTAAGTCCTCCAGTTCTACGGAGAGCCTTTTTCTCCATCCCCTTTCGGTCGCGCAACTTTCGCCGAAAGTTTGCCAGTTCGAGTGCGGCATGGTAAGGACTGAGGGGGGAATGAAAGGGGGAAGGGAAGCAGGCGGGACCTCAGAGACTGGCGAGAAAAGCAAATGGATCGAAAAGATTCGTGCTCGAACGGGGAATGGGTTCGTTCGAAATTTCCAGATTCGAACTGTATAAGCGTTGCGTGTGGGTGTGCATAGTATGTATGTAGTATGTATGTGTGTTCATTCGATTACTTCGATGCGACAGTTAAGGGTAAATAAAAAAATAAAAAAAAAGATCGAGCTTTCATTTTTTGTTCTCGCCCAGCTGTGAAATTATCGAAGAAACATGAAAATCAAAAGTTGGCTGAAGAGGTCGCCGACGTTGATCGTCAGAAAGTTAAATTGCAGCCCTTTTTATAATATCACGAGCAACTTTGTAGGTCGGTGAAAGTACCTATCTTGAAAAAAAACGAAAAAAAAGAAAAAAAATATCGACATAAGCTCAAGAATGTTGCGAAAGGAGAGAATAAAACGGAGATACGTCCGAAGGCGAAACAAAGTGAGAGCCAGAGACAATGAGCCGCAAGACTAACGATCGGTGTCTTTGGAAAATACACTTTCATCCATCACGCTGTACAGGCAAGTCTTCCCGCGGTTGTTTCGCAAAAATAATACCACGAAGGGGGTGATATATATATATATAAAGAGAGAGAGAGAGAGAGAGAGATTGTTGTAGGAACAGGGTTGCTTTTACGTCTCGTGTATATCCACGCTTATGGCTCTCGTTCCCTTGCGTTGTACTAATCCTCATTATTTTCCACGTTCCCGCAAAAGCTTCGTTCTCGAAGCCCCGTCGGGGCGCGGGGTTAAAGAAGAATCGCTAGCGAGGAAGGCAGAGGGGAATGAGAAAGTCCACGAGGAAGTGCGCGAGCCAAGAACACAGCTGCATGAGTAAAAGCGAAGCGACACCAACCAACCCCCGGATAATAATGCCACGTGGTATTTTCCACGGAATTTCCTTCTTGTAGAAATAAACGCGAGTATGACGTTGGTGGTGGTGATTGTATAACCCCGGAACAAGCAGTTGCGTTTCTTCCAAGGGTGTGAGGAAAAGGAACCAGGGTGAGGAAGAAAATCCAGAAAGACCAAGTTCACCACTCCCTACTCTTCGTCCATCTTGCTCGGTTTCCGCTCGACCATCAATTGCCATTGTCTTCTTCATCCTCCCCCTCCCTTCTCTTTACAGCTTTCCCTCTCATCCCTCACACCACGAGCAACCCCCTTTCGCATAATCTGAAATTTATCGCAAAAGACTTTGGTCGAATCCATCGTTTACCGTTGTGTTCGGTGTGGTTGTGTGTCCGGCCTGGGTTCCATGGCAGGAAGAGAACCCCATCATCCCGTACCAACATCCGCGCCAGAAGCTTCCCGGTTAGAACGGGTCTGCCCGTGCGCGGTTACCCCCTAACCCTATATACGCGGAGCATCCATTAACTAAGCTCGTAATCCCTTCAGTTAAGTTAGCACATGGTGCGGCGTGGCTCGCCAACGGTCCATCGTTTCGACATCCTATATGTATATACGAACAACGACTACCACTCCCTCATCCACATACCCCAAGGAGAACAAGGCCTCGATGAGGGGGTTGAGGACATTCTGCGGCACAATGAGAGCAACGGTCGAGAGCAACAGTGGCACGACCGAAAGGACAGGACACGTCTAGCTCGTGAAGCCTTAGACGACTTCGAAGCCACGTTGCCAGTGATATATAACCACGTAACTTCCTCGGGTATCCTTGAATGACAACGACGGGTGAACTGCAGGAGGGTGAGATGTCATCGAGGACCTTCGATGAAGTTAGACCCCAGAAGATGTAATCCGATACAATTGGACACTGAAAAGGCACGAGGTACCGAAGAAAAGCGATAAAATAGAACAGTTAACAAAAATACAAATCTCTGTGATTTCTAAGGAATTACTCGGAGGAGTGGATCCGCAAGTTTCAACGATTAATATTTTAGGAATAAAATTCTCCTACGTGGACGAAAAAAGACTCTTGTGGAATTAGGAGATGATGTCTGGGAGAAATCTCTCTCGAGTCGAGCGACCGTAGCGATCTTTGTTTATTTACGCAGGTTGGACCGTGAAACAGGAGAATACGTCCCAACATCGGACAAGTCCCCCATGATGAATGACGTTGTCTAGCCATGAATAATAAAGAGGTGGCCGATATCCTTCCACCGAAATGGGGGAGGAAATATAGAGGAGAAGCCGAGGGACGAGTAACGGTCGAGACTTACCGCTGGCCACCCAGCTAATCTCCACGTTCCCCACCAGACGACCGGACGATGTATCAGGCGGATGGGTCAAGAACACTTCTCTTCTCGCAAGGATACACCACCCTATAGCTGTAAAGGTATCTCGTTACCGGGATACCCAACGTACAGTTTTTCCCTGTAAATAAATTATCGTAACGGGAATTTCGTAGCTCTGTACTATTTCATGGTGTTATAAGGCAAGCACGTAGAGCGGTGTTTGTGTATACAAGTCGGAGAATGAGAAGCGAGAGTACCGGCGGACTCACATAGAGTGAGAGAGAGAGTGGTTCGAACGAATGCAGATGTTCGAAACTCGACGATCCTTCGTCGTCTGGCTGTCTCGGGGTTTTATTGGAAACGTTTATTGCACACGAGTCTGACTCTCGGCTCGTCTGTCGGTGGGAACCGTATACGTTCGCAAGCACGTATGCTTAAAGTTCCTTTACCACACACCGTCCACCCTACTGTCATGTGCACGTATACTTTTGGCGTTGAAGTGGAACGTTGGAAGTAAAATTCGGCGGGTAAAATACTCCTTGCACTTAGCCAGGTCAGTCACGAGGATGCGATAAAATGGCGATCCGTGGCCAGCTCAGCGTCCGTTCGATCATTGAATAATTGAACGGAACTGTGAGCCTGAACAAAAGTGGAAAACGTATCACTGTACGGATCTCAGTTCAATGATCTCTGCTGATCTTCCATGACGCGCGACACTGCGACTGTCGCATTTCATAAACGAAATATCCTCTCACTGGGTATGATCGAAGTTGATCAAAAACGGATTCGGGTATCCATTCATAGAAATGTATCGCACCTATTATTATTTTTTTCTCATGTCGGTATTAACAAATTTTTAATTATTTTTGTTGATAACGCTGTATTCAAAATCACCTCGTAGCAACAAAAAACGTAAAATTCGCTTTGTCTCAAGTTAGGATCAGTCTCGTCTAGAAATTGCAAGCTCGGGTTTGTGCTCTACTCCGAAATAGCGAATCCGATAGATCGCGTCCTACGTGCAACACGATGCAATTACACGAGGATTATCGGCTTTCGCTCAGCTAGTCCATCGCAGCTCGCGCCTTTTGCAATAATTATGAAAATCAATAAAGCCGTTCGTTATTTAACAAAATATTCGTCGCGACTTATTAGCGATGAACAACGTGTAACGACGATTGAAATTTATGATGAGCGTCGGAAAGAGTTAGTCACCAGTTTTATCAGTTTGAAGAAAGGGCGAAAGAAATATTGAATTGGCCGTTGGGCAAGCACTCGAAGTAAAGCACGAGGTGTCGGTGGCAAAGTGTAAATAATACAAGAGGACCGTGGAATACGCGATGGGTAACCGGAGACTTAATAGCTCGCCCAAAAGAGCTTTCCCGATAAACTTTCCTCTCGGCTGGCCTGGAGGTCACCCGCAAAAGATGTTTTTCCCTTTCTTCCCGTGTTTTGGCTACAAACACCCCGTATCCTTCGTTTCATATTGTTTTTTGTGCATTTGTTGGCCCTCTTTCCAGATGTTGACCAGTGCGAACTTTATCGGGTGCGAGAGGGTACGCTCAAACACACACGCACACATATCCTCGACATAGTGGGTGGAGTTTCCCTGCCGGAAGGGGCGCGTATTCGGGAACGTCCGAAACACTTGTGGTCCGACAATTCAAAGCGGGAGAGAAACCAGTGGGAGAGAGGGATAGAGAGAGGGAGTGTACCAGAGAGTTGAAATACAGCACACACAGACCATAATACAACTATAGATATTTACACGTGTATATAATTTCCGAAGCAAGTCTGGTAGACATCGGGCTATATTTCATCGATAAAATTAATCCGTAAGAGCGAGAGGAGGGATGTGGGTCGGGGGGGGGGGGGGGTGGCACAATGTCGAATCCTTGCTAGAGAAGGAGAGAAAGGTTTACGTACGAGCAGGAGGTATACATGCGTGTATGAGTAACGATTGGGGGAAAGCTCGTCGCGTGAGCGTGAATCGTTCGAACCGGGCATAGTAGGGAGTTGGAAACGAAAGGACTGAAAACAACCGGACGTATAGTTATACCCATACCATACACGTGGAAATTCGACACGATAATTTTGCAGTCTCATTTGTCTCGTCTTCGCGAAAACCGCCCCTTTCCCTCGTTGTCGTCAAAGTCCTCTCTCGTATCTCGTTTGTTTTCGAGTTCGGTTGATCACCGGTTGCTTGTATACGTGAATATTTACCTGCGTATGTCTGTATGTGTGCTCGACGACGACATTGTCTTACTGCTGTACGATTCAATTATTTCGTCCCGCGAGAATAGACGAACCGGTGAATCCGTTTAACGATCTATGTATACACGAACGACGCGTCAATACACGTGAATATGTTTGTACGTACATTGGAATCAATTACGTTATCCGCATTCGTTCCAGTCTCAAGACGAAATTATCTGGATAAATTAACCGTATCATTAAATACGTATTCCAAGTTGGTAGTCGAGCGATAGGGAGATGGCTCGATGGTGAATTGAATATCGTCGGATAACGCGAATGAGTGAAATAAATGGGAAATGTAAAAAAAAAAAACATTGAGGACTGTCAGGTGGAGCAGTCGAAGAAACGCAAGAATCGAGATGAAAATTCGAGTCTGTATCGATGCCTGACTAGTGACGTGAAAACGTGCGTGGGGCTGGCCATAGGGGGTGGAGGGATATTTCTCGCTGGTGAACAATAAGCTGTGGTTGTGGAATATTGGAAATTAATATTGCACGAAGGGAAATAGGGTCGAAAGCTGCGCGAGTGTGTTGCCCGTGTGCCCTTACTGTGTATACGCGCGAGTGCTATTGACCGCGTTCTCATCAGTGCCCTAACGCCAATCCCCATTCTCCAAAAAGTAACAGGAATTCGTTTAAAAAAATAATAGAAAAGCTTCGACGCAATATCCATGGTGTGAAAGAAACCAGAAATATTCGCGAAATGCCTTATCAAAATACCGGAACAACAATAACGAAAATAACGAAATTTTTCGTCGAAAGGTTACAGTGTCCTATAAACGGGCCGGATCGAACGATGCCTCGAGATAGACGGGAAAAAAAACATTATCACGGTATAAAACGTTGAATCACCCAACGTTCAGGTTTTCCTTCGAAACAAAAATATTTTCAAAAATTCATTTGCAAAAAAAACTCATAAAAAAAAGTGTGAACAGAATTCTCGGTGCGAAAAATAGAGAATGAAGAAAGTCGCGAGGTTCGCAGGAGCGGATAGCCAAGCAATTCGATAGTTCAAAGCTAGAAGCGTTGATTGTGACACTGATAATAGTTAAAGTTTTCTCGAGGAGGAGATTCGTAAAGGGACGGAGGGCGCGGATTTGCGGGGTTGATTCCAAGGACAGTGCCGAGCGGATCTCAACGATGGGTAGGTAAAAAGAGTCGAGTCCGGAGCGAATTTTTCGAGTCTTAGTGTGTTCGCGATGTTGGATAGAAGAGGAAAAAGTCGCGAGCTTTCAGCGGAGTTATAAAACAGTAGAGAGGAGAGCGAAGGTTGTGCGGGCGAGCGAGAGAGAGAGAGAGAGAGAGCAATGCCAATATCTTCGTAGATTTGTGGGCGCCAAGAGGGCGAATACCCCAATCCCACCGTCCTCGTACCTTAACCCGGGCTCCATCGCGCTAAGTTTTCATCGGGCGTTTGTTCACGTCCTCGCGTCGCGACGAAAATTTTCTCTCTCGCAAGATCTCAAAGTTTTTTCTTGGACGAGAGCAAGATGATAAGAAGCAAAAGAAAAAAAAACAAAAACAAAACAAAAAAAAGAAAGCAGCTTTTTCAGCCATAAATTTTGATATTCTCCTCTCTCTTTTTTTCAAGCGTATGAAAACCGTTACACGCTTTTTACAAATTGTATCGTATCTCGTTCGAGCTTTACGTGCAACGGGAAACGTAAAAATGAAGTATAAAATAAAATAAAAACAAGAAAACCACCAAGAAACATCACTGCGTGCGTGCTCGTCGCGTAATACGCGATAAAGAATAAAAAAAAAAGCACACACCGGCGGGGAGAAGATAAGTGTTGCATGGGTGCGTTATGCGCACGGTGATATATCTGTGTATGTTTGACTGACTATAATAATATGTCCAACGAAAAAAATATAAAAAAAAGTGCAGCAAGGGGTTCGAGATAGAGAATCGTATTATCGTTGGCGTGATGACGTGTGTTAGTTGAGCGTAATGCACCGGTGCATGCTGCATGCCGTCGTCGAGGTGACAGTCGAAGGGTTGGAAGCTTATATATACAAATATACACACATATATATATATGTACACGAATAAACATACCAAGTTGTAGTTCACACCAGATATGTAGTAAACCCTACACATACACGCACACATACTATGTATATTGCAAGGTGAGTTGGTACAACCTGCATAGCATGTATGCATACGATAGCTGGTCCGCAAACCATCCATCCAACATATATATACATCATTACAGGTGTATGTCGTTCGCGAGCAATGCGAGGCTCTCGTACGTAACGATACGAGCCGCACCGTGAACGACTCGCGTAAAACGCTGTCATGGCGATGGTTACTCGTGGAGACGCGAGTAAAATTACGAGAACGAGGAGAAGCGATGTGCCGGAAGGGTCACAGGGAAGAATTTGATGAAGGTGGCTTCTCGAAGGAAGGAGGGAGAGTGGGAAGAGTGAGAGGGACAAAAGGGAGATAGAAAGCACGTGGCAATGATCAGAGGGGAATTAGGGGTAGGGGGTTGCTTGTAGAAGAAACTGAGTGCGTGTTGCACGCGAGGTAGGCGCGCGACCCACGCTATCTTCAACCCTCTGGTCTGCGTTCCATGCAACATGGGCGCGTATGATATTGTATTGGCAAGACGGAGAGACAGAGAGAGAGAGAGAGAGAAAGAGAGAGAATCTGCCAACGTGCCAGGTTTGGCATCCGTTCCTATTGATCATTATTACTTTATATCGCGATCGCGATATCGCACGCGGTCGGCCTGTCACAGAATATACCGCGAGGAGAATAGAACGTTACATGGACACACGCCCTCCTATATATCCACGCGATATCGGTCCTTGATCGTCGTTCGCAACATAATATATATATATATATATATATAATTTACACGAACATAGCGACCAAATTACATCGACGTCTCTCCCTCGAAATATTAATATTATATCGTATACCGTGTATGCCGTCAAGAATCATTATCATTTAGTTATTATCGGTGTCTCCTATCTTCGGGGAAAAGAGAATACGGATATACAGGAGCGAGGGTAACGAAAGGATAGTCAACGGGCTAGTGAAAATTGGTTAATACGCACAGGTATTTACCTATATTCGATGATAGTTGATTGGAGAATTAATATTGTACGATGGAGAAATGAATAATTAGCGTTTTATCTATGATGCGAATGAGTTTCTTGATCCAAACTGTGATACTTCTATCGTCAATTATCATTGATTAATACGATTAAGCAACACGGCGATCATCGTTGACTGACAATATACAAAACGGAAAGGTAAACGTGAGTTACAGGCTAGATACAAATTCGAATAAAAAATCTGGAATTTTACCAACCGACGATTATTATAACTATATTTTTTTCTTGTTATTCTGTCATTGTCGATACGTTCGAGGCAAATGTTCTCTCGAATGTTTTTCGTCGTGTATTTCATTCGGATGATTCGGATAACGCGAGTTAATGTTATCGTTGCCGAGTTTTCGCCTCTCGTCCGATACGTCAGTTCGATCGTATAAAAAATTCGGGAAATATAATGCGACGGTGTATTGACGGATAGGCATTTTTCAAAATACCGATTTCCTCGTATCGTTGTCGGGCTAAGCGAATTAGTTGAATCCTGAAACTGACAAGCTCGCGCTTGATGCGAAATAAATAGTATTGTATTTTCGATCATAAATCGAGCTTATCTCATATAATACAACGTACTTGTTTGTATTACTGTCAGGTGGCAGTCTTCCTATTACACAAAGTGTTTCTGGTAATAAAACAAATGCACATAGATTGGATCGATCGTTGCAATGAATGAAAAACAAGGAAAATGACACGACATTATCCTGAATTCGTTACTCGATAGTTTACTTTATCTCCTGTTTTATCGTTTGTAAATTATACAAGAAATTTTCTCATTGACAGATGGAAACGAGGGAGGGACCGTGAAAACGGATCGTTTGTCAAAGAGATGCTGATCCTTCTTCGTGGTTCCTTCTCATTTCCAGTTGCTAAATCTATGTATATATATATATGTATTTATTTATGTAAAACTGTATGCAGGATAAACGAAAACGTAGCTGAAACTCATTACGCGACCCACGTTGGCCATTCGTTACGCTCCAGAGCGCTAATTGCTGTCCCGCCGTATCCGCGACTTTCTCTCTCTCTCTCTCACACAAATTTCTACTCTCTTACGTGTTGCGGCTGCACGATAGAGTTAGCGATTCGACGGAGCTTAACATTTTCGAATAAATATACCAGCGAAAAGTCGCTCGTTTCCTAACGTCGTAGTAACGAACGAAAATAAAAACATGCACTTTGGAACGTTTTGAAAAAAAAAAAAAACGGGTTAAGTGAAAATTTTTATAAAATCACTTTCTCATTAAGGCGATCTCGTCCCCGAATATTTATATATCTAAGCCAACGGATTTTCATATAAAATATAATTTATATTCTCACATGAAATAAAGAATCGCATCTATATATAAGCAACTATAATTATAGAAATTATTATATTATATAAATTATACTATAAATATTATATATATTATATATAATATATATAATAAATATGGTAATAATATATAATTATAATATTATAGTATAATAAATAATAATTATATTATATTATACTATATATAATTATTATATATTATAATATAATACATAATATATATATTATATTATATTATATTATATATATAATAAATATGGTAATAATATATAATTATAATATTATAATATAATAAATAATAATTATATTATATTAGACTATATATAATTATTATATGTTATATTATAATATAATATATAATAAATATATTATATTATATTATATATATTATATAGTATATAATATAAATAATATTACATAATATATAAAATAAATATATATGTAATATAGACAACAAATATAATTATAATATTAAAACATAATAATTATATTATTATTATATTATATAAATGTAAATAGAAAAAAAAGACGTAACTAATGTTATTTTATTCGGATCGCAATCTACTTCGACGTATAAAGAGGTGAAGCGAAATGAGTATTGTTCGGAATGCGAGCAAGAGTGAGTCAGTGAACGATGAACGAACGAGACCGCGAATCGAAGACCCATTTACTTTGCGGTAATGAGGTCTACTTGGGTGAGGTAGCTGCGCGAACTTCGTGCCGGCGGTAAGGAGCGGAAAGCTCGACAAAAGCACGAGGTCGAACGCGGTTCGTATCGGGGAAACACAATATCTGAAATTTGTTTGAAACGCGTACGTATATAACGAAAGGGAGGGGTGGGGGAAGGGGTTGGTTGGTTTGAACAGTCCTGGAACGGTGCAGACCCCGTTGACGTCGAGGTGCGGTTGGCTTTGTCGGGAGATGTCAGTGATCGTAACGCATATATCCGCACGAAGCCATGGCGTGTTCGAAGAGCTCGTCCATCCTTTAAAATCCACGCTAACCGCCCCATTCGCTTCTCCGATTTACACGATGAGAAACAAGGTAGTTGACGCTAGGGGTTGGAAACTTTGGTCGACATTGTGACAATACGCGTATCGATTAATGAAACGTGGGAGTTGGGGAGGATTTCCAACAACCCTTGTATCCACGAGCGTGTCTTCGCGCAATCAAGAAAATTGTTATGGCGGACTCGAATGCTTAATCGCTCAGTCCATATTCCTGATGAACTATCGACGTTGGTGATTGACAATTATGATTAAGTTATAGAGACTTTGGCATGACTGTATGATTGGCTATTAGACTTATAGAGCTTAATTAATCATGAAGTCAAGCAGAGGGATCGGTTTCTCGAATGCGATCAGTTAATCCGGAAGCAGAACGTACCCATATTAATATACCTTTGTGTCGTCTGAGTAAAATGACCGAGCGACGGAACGATCGGTGGTCGGGTGAGCTAGAGGCTCAAGATCCGGTATAGAATGCAGGAGTGCAGTTACGCAGCGTGCAGGATTGCTGGTATATTAGATACGGGATAGGCATGCGGATGCATAATATCTCGATATGGTTGGCATGCAGTCGGGTCACTCACTCCGCACTCTCGCGTATCTATACGTTTATCTATACGTGTGTCGAGAGGAAATCGAGGAACGGCCTTTCCACGACTGTCGAGAATCGAGTATGGAAGTGGAAGCGGATATGGACTACGAGAAAAAGAACGGGGCGATTGAAAATATGGAAAGTGACGAGAGGGACGAAGCAAACTGCGAGCGGAACGGACAGAGATGCTTGCACGTTTTGCCCAATTCGAATTCCTATATTTCTTTTAACCTTCCTGTGTTGCGCTTTTGGACGCTCCTCGTTCTCGATCCGTCCTTCGTATACGAGGATGTTTGTGTCTTGGCCGCATTTTACTCCCCAACGAGTTTCTCTAAGGGTTGTGTGTGTATGTGTGTCCAATAAAATGGAAATGTTCTTCGCTGTCACAGGCCTCGAGTACTAGGGCCTTCCTTTATTGTCCTGTAAGGGTAAAAGCAGCTTGCGAGTACGACGGGGATCGTTGACTGAGCTGGATTTTAGCTACGGTACGACTCGCAACATATGCAGAATCGTCTACTCGCCGCTCATGATATCGATATTTGTGCAATACTGCAGACATCATAAAATCCTCGTCGTAACAGCAGGAACAACGATGCTTCCTCCTATTTACAAAAATTTCCAATACTCGCGAGATCGAGGGGAACGAATTGTTGGATTCTTTTTCACAAGATTCTTGTGATTTTTGGACAATTGACGAATTACTGGTATTTTCCTGAGAGTTAGGTCTGGAGTTCATCCATGAAAGCAGAAGTTGATGCATGCAACAGGTTTTTCATAAATCTATCGTTATCCCCGAATTTCGTCGCAAGAAGAGAGAACAACGAGTCCTGTCGATTTTCTAAATTTCTGCCAAGTTTTCAATAGCTCTAGTTAGTTTTCGCGTAAGCCCGCAGATAATTATTCTACAATTGACAAAACTTGCACCAAATTTTTAATTATTTAAGGAAACTGAAACAAGCGCGAGAGTGATGAAAGACGTTTCGAGACAAATCCTTACCAAAATTCCATCTCTGTTACCTAACAAGCGGACAAGAGTTTCGACAACTTTAGAACATTCCGTTCTAAAGATTGCGTGGTGGTGTATGGACATCGTAAATTCAAAGACACGGATACAATCGTACATGCCGAGTGTGCGAGAGAGATGGAGAAAAAATGGTTGGAGATAAAGTTAATCTGTTCCTCTGTCACGATTATTTGGTTTATGCGGACTGGTTTACTCTAGGTCATTCCAGAGTATGGTTCTATACCAATTCCATACTAGCCGTTATCCGTCAGCAACACCAACCCGTCGTTCCGATAACGTATCTCTCCTCACGGGTAAACAATGTGCTCTGTCACCCACTCATCCGTAGTATATGTTGTGTTTGCGTATCCTGTCATCTAGATCCTCTCTCACTCTCCGTCTCTGTCTCTGCGTCTCCACGGCACAGCAGCCACGAATGCGTTTAATCATCCGTGAATATTTAATCGGAGACTCCTTATCGAATGCCAGTTGGCCGCGTGCTCGTATCACGTTAAATGCATTCAACTTGTTCTGGACTGTATGTATAATCTTCAACGTGTATGTATATATGTATATTGTAGAAGGTAACGAGTGTATAGATATATAGGCCAGTATTTCATTGGCCTACTATTTTTTTTCTCGGCATTTCCGGGGGTCGCGCATACTTAGCACCAGGCACACGACCTTCGTGATGGGGTCCAAGACCCCCCGAGCCCTTTGTCCACGTTCGACGACGTGCTAAACCCAAACATGGGAGACCTTGGGTGCGACTAACCTACTTTCTCGACCAAAAAATCAATATCTTATGACGCATAAGTGATGATTTCAGTAGGCTCTAACTGACCTAGTTTTTATATTAGGCGAACCCTGTATAAAATTTCGTCTCGTTACAGCGAATTTCCGTATGCACAATGGTCATTATAATTAGCGGAATAATTCCAATACTTTGTTACGATTTGTAATAGTTTTCATATTTTATTAAAGGTGCATCTAACAATTTTGATAGTTTAACAAAATTTATAGTACATGTTGAAATATTTATAATAATTTACATAATTTATTATGATATATTGTAAGAATAATAAATATTTGTTTTTTCATTATTTTTACATTTTTTGATATTTTTAGCTAACCTAAGTTACGAGATACTTTGTATCCGCCTCGAAAACGTTGACCTTGAAGTTTCAGCAGATTTGCAAGTCGATCAACATATATCTTTACGTAAAGTCGCAGTTAATTTTAGAATCGTTTATCGCCATTAACCATTTCCCCATAGTCAAAGGCTGGTTGGAAATGAACGTCCATCATTTTATTAATGAATACGACCGTAAGTGGATAAAAGCGACCATCAGTGAGAATTTGCCCACGGCCAGTGTAAATCGGCATTCGAATCGAATCGAAACTTTGAATTGAAAATCATGCCATTGGATAATGTGATTGCCATTGATTCTAGATGAAAATCCAGGAATTCTCGCTTCGAAGGTTCCATGTGGTAACTGCAACAGTCATTTCTGGAAACGCTTTGCCCCCCTCTCCCCTACCCACCCTTCTCGTTTCTGCCATCGAAGGCTCAGCAACCACACGCCGCCGTAACACGTAGAAGGATCAGTCCGATTGTCTGTTATCTACAAGTACTGATTTACATTTCGTTATCCCCCTCGTACCTATAGCGACACCGAGAGAATTGTTCCTCTCGCGAGAACTCGCATCACCCTTCCGGCGTTATAGCGTCGAACACTTTACCGTTGTCTTTCTCTACCATCCTCGTTCTCAACCTCCAACGTTTTAGTGCAGATACCATGCTTGCTCCCATACCACATATACCTCAGTTTCGAACATCTCGATACAGAAGGCACGTACTTTAGATGCGATAAGGGCGCACACAACCCTTACATACTCGAGGGTAACATACATATAACTTCGAGACGGGGCAGGGGTTTGCGAGAATTCTCTGCGAACAAATTAGAAGCTTGGCACGTTGCGAAGCTTCGACCCTTACCAACCCTTCGTGTACTTTCCATCCTCTTCTTCTCGTCCGAAGCCCCGATTCGCTCGTTCCCCACATTTGTACACCTTCGATCCACTTTATTGTACTTCTCACCCGCCTCTCATCCCATCTAACCCCTTCGATCCCTTGTTGTATAACGTTATATACACGTACAGAATATATCGTACGTTTTCACGTATCGTTAGAGTCTCCTCGTGGTACTCGAACGTCATCAATAACACGTTTATTTCATTCCCGCAATGCCGGTAAGCACGCTCGCCACGTTTCGAGCTAAAAAAAGGAACGTCCGGTTGGAAGTGAGCCAGTAAAAGTTTTTTTCCTACCTCAACTTATGTCCCTTCGTACGTTGTTCTCCTCGTCGCAGTTGTCGTTGGTACACCACTGTAACATGGGTAAAAAAACAGCGCCATACATTGGTTCTCGTTTTGTTTGCTTTTTTCATCCGAGACCAAAATCACTGCACGGTGATAAAAGTTACATTTTTGTTTCATATATATGTTGTTGTTTAATTAATATTATTCGGACGTTACCTACAAAAATAAATTAAACAAAATTGAAGTTTTGATGCTGTAGGCTAACCTGCATGTGACAATCCAATGTAACGTTACGTTTTTTTATTTCGATTTTTAATTTTTTCCTAGTCAACAAATTTCACGTTGACACGTGACCGACGTTTTCAATTAATTCGAGAACAATTCGACGAATTCCCTAAGGCACGTATGCCCATGTATTTATAAGTATAACGCGATTATATTTTAAAAATGACATTAGGATGTTTTGATACGCGTACGTAACACATAATGGTGCAAGTCTTGCGGAAATCTACTTGTTTTCAGTTTCTGGATTTAACATGGAGTTTACTTTATATGTCAAAAGAAGAGAGGGGCGAATGTCGGAATGGAATTGAACGAGGTTGGTATGGTTATAACGCAGAAAAAAAATGAGCGGGAGAGAGAGAGAGAGAGAAAGAGAGTGACGAACAGCCTCGCAGGGGGTGGAGGGTGGGGGTGGGGGGCTACGTAGATAGTTCATTTGCCGAGTATAAATCGTATGCGCAAGAAGGGATTTGAATGAAAATACACTCGAAATTGAATTTAGCAACGTTAGGCGATCGTGTACACGGTGGTGCTCGACTTTTTCAGGAGCTCGTTGCTAGATCCGTACCGAGAAACGATTGTTGCAGCTATCGCGTCGAGGCTCGAAGCTAGAATTACTCGCATTCATTCCAAAATCAATGTCGGGCTTATCCAACACGGTGATTTTCAATCTAAAGTTCAAATTCGATCGAAGCGTCGATTTACACTGGCCACGGGCGAATTATCGGTAGTGATCGCTTTTACGAATTAACGTACGGTTGGTTGATCAAACGATGGACGTCGAGGTTCGTTTCCAACGAGAGACAGTCTTCGTCCATGGGAAAAGAGTCGACGATGTTGGTCGCTTTCACGATTAACTTGCAATGTTTTTTTTTTTTTTTTTTTTTCGTAAGTATTCGCACCGATCGACTTTCAAATCTGTCGTGGAACGAATATATTTTTATTTCGGTGATCGATATCTTCGTCATGTTCGTGGTACACAAATACACGCGACACGAGACTCGTTTTTTTGTTCACGCATACGAGAACGTTGGCATTCTTCGATTTGAGAGCGAACCACTTGCCACACTCGCCACGTATATACGAGCGGCCTGAAAGCCAAAATTTTCGGGTCTATGCGCCATTGAGGGTTGGTGCCTCTCTCCCTCTATGCCGAAAGCTTCGTGTGCGAACGCCGGTAGAACGCTCGAACAACGAGAGCGACGAGACGAAGGAAATGGAATTTCCACACCTGCACAACGTATACATTCACCCTTTTCTCTCTCTCTCTCTCTCTGTCTCTCTCTCTCTCTCTCTCTTTCTCGCGTCCCGACCGCCCGTTCATCCCTGTCGTGTTTCTCCTTCGTACCTACTCTCGACGACCCACATACACTTTTCCTCGATATCGCGACTGTACGCGTTATACCTACGTATATTTGAAAAAAGGGGCCTAGTCACGTTCTCGCCTCGACCATCGATCAGTTGCGTTTGAATTCCTCGCGCGGTGAATTCGCCTTCTCACGTTTTTCTACTCCCTCCTCCTCGACGTATCGACTTTTCTCCCTTTTCCCGTCAGGTATCACGAAAACGCGTTTATCGCTTTTTCCACAAGTATTATTATTATTATTATTATTATCATCATAACTTGTCCGACCATGTATGCTTCGAGAATTCGTACGAGAGGTTCTTTTTTCTTTCCTCTTTCTGTTATATTTTTTGTTGTCGCTCACTTTTCAAAAAGGTTCTCGAATATCCGAGGGAAAGAACGAATGAATATCCGCGAATAATATTTCAGACGTAAAGTACGATACCACTGAACCTTCGACTTCAGGAATTAGCGTATTTTCATTTTTATCAAATCTTTTCACCCTCGTCAATCGTGCATAGACGTACGAATCCATTGTTCCGTCCTATTTTCGCGTTCGCGAATGTTCGTTTAACATTTTTTTTTCTTTCGGATTTCATTCTTGCCTAGAGAGTTTTATCAATATCTCTCGTTTTGGTCAAACAGGAAAACTGAAAATGCGAGCTACACGCCCCACTACTTTCGTGAATACCAAATATTCGTAAAATTTAAATACAAAGTTGATGAGATCGTGTACATTTCGCTTGGAATTTCATGATTTTTCGTATCTGATGAAGACGGAGAAAGGTTAAATAGCCGGGTTTCCTGCAAGCGAAGCTTGGCAATTCTGTGCGGTAACGATCGGTGGTGTACAACGATGAGCTTGCACTCAACGAATTTGCATTCGAAACCGCAGGGTAACGTCGTCGTTTCATTCATGCGCTCGTATGTATCGTTGATCCGGGCGCAAACGTAGCTCTCTCGCACACCTCGCGATATCCTTCCTCGCCAACAGCTATATTACCGATGTTTCTCTTTCGTTTTGCGGTCGCACCGCAACGGATTTGCTCCCGTCCATAAATCAAACGAGTACCGTGCGCACGAATATTATAATGAGACTAACGATCGTCGAACGTATTATCCCCTCGATTTTCGATTGGATTTTCCACCATTCTCACACTCTTTGATCAAATAATCGATACATAGTCGATCTCGAATCGATCGTTTCAAGTTTGATACAAAGTTTTATCAAATAAATTATATTTTTCCCAGAGTGTGGACCAGCACGCGATGAAAATAATCAAGCAAATTAATAATTAATGAAATTAATTAAACAATCATAAAATTTCAACGATCGCAATGGAAATTATTAAAATTTTTCCGTCTTTATTAAAATATTAGCTATTTTGTCAAATCGCTGATAAGCTTGGCTAATATAATCGGCAAAGATTTAATGAAATTTAATGATAAAAAATTATTCCTACCGTTCACTTTTTGGTTGTCGAGCATTGAAAGACTTTTACTCGCTACTTTTCCCTTTTGGAGTAATTATACTGGGAATGAATGTGATGAAGGAACATTCACAAATTTGATGTTTCTCTTAGTGGTACTATCGGCCGGTGTCGGGCGTATCGTTGGTGTCCGACCGATTTAAATTATCCTACGTAGAAGGTTCTCTCGGTTCCTCCCTCTATTTTGTTCAACGCGGCGGCGGCAGGTGCAAATGGCGAGGCAGTGTTGTTACTTTCAAATTAAGAGGATTAATGAGGGTGCTCCGAATCCCGAGCTCTCTGGCGACATCCTCACCCTCTGTTTTCTTCTTCTCTCTCACTCTTTCTCCCCCTCCCACTCTCTCTGTTTCGAAGCATAACGTTCCCATATACAGACCTCCCCCTCGCCGAGCAAAATTCGTATATGAAAGCCCCGTATTTTGCCCGATAATAGGTCTCCAAGGTG
This sequence comes from Netelia fuscicornis, assembly GCA_946811545.1. NCBI lineage: Eukaryota > Metazoa > Arthropoda > Insecta > Hymenoptera > Ichneumonidae > Netelia > Netelia fuscicornis. The sequence continues at coordinate 33,837,286 of OX328015.1, forward strand.
CGATATAACCCAAAGAGTTTGCCTCTTTGGTCAACGACTGTTCTATAAATATATGTCCTCGCTTATAAATTTTTTCAAAAATAAAATAAAATGTAATATCTCGCTTTTCAATGCTGAGTCCGGACTTTTCTTTCCTTTTAATTTATCGGTTAACTTAATTCGAAGCACTGGTAAGTTTGAGAGATTCTTGGGAAACGAACTTACGAAAAAAGAAAACGTAGAAAAAAAGTATTTGGAATATTTCGTTGGTCCCTATACGTCTTGTAATACGAAAGAATTGTTCTCCTTTTCCCACCCCTGATTCGCTAAATATTTATGTACATCTGATTGTATGTTTTATTCGTCCATTTGCTAGGCACCGTTTGAAGAAACGAGGACTAAAAAACGAATCCGTGAGAACGCGAGAAAGAAAATACAGAAATGTATGTCGAATCACGAATGCAAATTCTACATCCCTCTTTAACGCGCTCGCGCGCGCGGGCGGGGGTTTACAGTCTGCAACTCGAAATGTCGCTCGTTCGACGGTGAAACGGGATTTGGGAGGGGGGAGGTAAAAAACACATTCACGTACGACGGTAAAGTGGGCGAATCCCTTTTTAGTCTCGACGACGAAGAGGAAGCTAGGGATAGACGACCAAATAAAAGATTTTGTTTTATATACGGAAAACAGTGGGAAGAAAATGGAACACGAAGGACCGAATTTGGAAATTGCTGCGAGGGTGAGTTTTCACCCTTTGGTAGTAACGTGCTCAAAATTTAAGGTTGCTTTTGAAATTTATCCGGTAAGTTAATATTTCGAGCAGAAATAAACGATGTTCAAATCAAATACAAAAATTCAATAAACTGACTTTTTTTTGCCATTTTTTAAGAATAATCTTGTTCTTCGGACTAAAAATTTGTGTAACTTTAATCAACCTGTGTCAGGAAGCTCCAACATCTTATTTCGAGAAACAGAAAGATTGAGACAGAAACGAAAACAGAGTAAAAATATCGTTGCTAATAAAAGTAGGTTACGTCGACTTTAATTGTGACAGAACAATCTCAAAAGTATCGACTCTTCGCAGAGCGATGAAGAGCTGACTCGTTGGATACTTCGATCGGTTCGAACGTTTTCTCTCCGGTTCGAGCCTTCGGGCTATCCAGTCGAGGTTTTTCTATCGTTTTCACCGCAAAGTTAATGCTCTCCCGTCTATATCTCATCTCTTCCGTTATCGGAAAACGCTCTAAATATTTCAAGTGAAAATGATAGGCGACTCTCTTTGTCTCCTTCGCCGTACCTCGCCGAGAGATATCAAAATTGTTGAAGCCCTTCTATATATAACAGCTCGTTAAAAACACTCTTTCCTAAAAAAAGATTCTGTCATTGAGTTCGCAGCCATAGAAATTCAAAAAATCATTTAAAAAAATCGAATTACACGATGGACACAAGCTCTTTTTTTGAGTCTTTTGAACTTTTGAACTTTGTAAAAATAGATCTGTAACTGTGGAGTAATGGATTAAATTGGCATGGAAGTAGTACGAAATTTGTAAAAAAAAAAACGGATAGTTTGTGGGAATTCGATTCTAAACTGGGATTGTTCATTAGGCGATTGAAATTGATAAAATTGGTGTTTATTCCGAGAGCAAAATTTACTGGAATTGCACTCAGAAAATAGATTACTGCTGTTTACAGCCATGCATTGTCGGAGCTAATTGCTACTTTGTCCAATGATATATTCATTTTATTATCCTTCGAGGTCTTGAAATATGCGAATGTATATAATTATAATCGGCTACGAGCTAACGTATTCATGTACAAAGGTTGTATTTTTGTAAATAGAAATTCAAACAATTGAACTTCGACGTTCCCATTTCACTTATCGAATGTAACGATGTACGTTTGGAATCGTTAATAATTTTTTTTATGAAAATCTGTTCAAAATCGTCTTATCGCTAATATTTTCACCCTGGAAATAATGGAATCGTGAATTTTGATGCACTTTTCGGATATTGAAAATGCAGGAGCGAATATCACTGCGAAATGGCAGATGGAGGAACGGATGTAAGGCCACTTTCGCACGATGTTCGCATGGGAGAGACTCGATAGTCTATGTTTTGATAGGCAGTTTGAATAAGCGATTTCACAGGGCCATCGTAACTGCAGCTTCCTTCGTGTTTAGCTTTCGACGGTGTCTTACAGGCAGTGGACGCCTCGAGCGGGAACGATGGAACTGGGAGTTTAGTGACGCTTCCCCAATGGGTGCTATGGATATTTACATTTATATATACATGGGAAAGGATGAAAAGGGGTTAGTACGTTGATGACGTTGATAACGACCCGGAAGGTCGCGGCCCGAAGGCCCGTAGTACGTTGACTTACCCACAGGGTAAGTCAACCAGCTACTGGGTCTCCACCGGAAGCGACGCCCCGGTGAATTGCTTCGGGACCCGACGTTCCCCAACACCGCCCCATATACATTCGTGTATAACCGTGATATAAATGGGATAGAACGGTAAAGGGAATGAACGGGCACAGGGGTAACTTTGTAATTCTCGTGGTCCCGGAAAATCCGAGGAGGCCAGACCAAATGTTTCATATAGGATTAATATCCGAGCCATGGTTGTAACGACGACGCCATAGACGACCAACGTTCGGCATATCCCTTCAGGGACGTAGGATTACAAAAGGGAACATGCTAAGGTCACTTTTCCGCAGCTTACATACCATGCCCATATAGATGATCATACATATTATAGTAAAGTATATGTTCGTGCTAGAAAAAAAAATCAAGGAAATATATAATAGGACTCCCCTATAAAAAGAGATTTACGGTAAAAGATTCATAGAGTTATAAATTGCTTTTTTCCTCGCAGCTACTAATTTTAAGTTTCCTTTTTTATACTTTCTCGAAGATAGTTTTTTAAAAATACTTTTTGGGCAAGCGTAGAAATGCTGTACGAGGCTCTGAAAATAATTAAATTTTACAGTGGTTTATATGATATTTCAGTCGGAATATCGAATTTTCTTAATTACCTTTACAACAAATCAATCGTTCCACTTACCGCACTGGATGAAAAGCGCCAAATTTCGTTGTGGTGGAAAAAAAAACAAAAATCACTTTTTTTTTCATGCTGGAGTACAATCAGGCGACAAATCAAAGCGCTGAATATTTATTGAAAACGGATTTCTTTTTCCTTTGCTATGTACAAACGTATTAAGTAGACGTGAACATTTATACAGGGTGTAAGTTGATAATATTAATAGTTGTAGTTTATATATATATATATATATGTATGTATATATATATATATATTATTTTTATAATAATACGCCATCAATAACAATAGTTAACTCCTAATACGAGACTGCGACAGTTTTTTTTTCAACGCAGTATTTGTTTTCAATATAAGTATATACAATATTCTTTTTATACCTGTTCGGAGACATCAGCGGAGATGAATGTATTCACTTATACCCATTCTATATTTTAACGCAGCTTATGATATTGATGAATCAACGAGGTCCCGAGAGCGATATAACTTTGCATTTTTTTTTTTTTTTTTTTTTTTTTTCATAATTTCGTATTATTTTAGCTTTTTTTCCTTCATTTCTCTTTAATATACGTGTATAACGGGGATAGAGCATGTGAGATCCTTCAACGTTTATAATCATTTTCATACCGATCCATTACCGTATCTTTTATTGTTCGTCAGCATTTGCAATAATCCTATCCATCGCACAGATTTGCTTTCTTTTAAATTAATCTTTCATTTTACAAACAAAGAAAAGAAAACATAATCGACAGGATACGTTGGTGGCTCAATCATTCTCAACGTTATTTGCCATTGGAATTCTTACAATTTTTGTCTTTTTATTTATTTTTATTTATTTCACGCATGCATTCGTTATCACAATACGATAGGTACATTCTTTACCAAAGAGCTCGATACTACATTATAATTTAAATATATACACATATACACACACCCACACGTATATATATATATATATATATATATATATATATATATATATATATATGTATGTATGTATGTATATGCATGTGTACGTGTATGTGCTTGTGTGCGTGTTTAACATACGTTTATGCGTGCATTCTCGCAGATGCATTGAAATTTGAGTTTGTCTCCGTTAGACGTATACGTCTCGACGTTGATTTATTGATAAACGAAGAGATTGGTGGGAAGCCTCTATTACCGATGAATAGGAAATGAAGCAATGATAAATGATAGAGAGTCAAATCTCACTTTCGGTACCAATTAGGGTGCCGACTGAGAATTATCATCGTGGATATGTCGAGATTCCTTTATAAATCATTCAACCTGCACTCGTGGGTGGGTCGTCCCAAGAGTTTATCAGCAATTCAACGCTCCTAAAATATTAATAGATTTTATTTTCGTCTTATTTTAACGTTTATTCATCGTTTATTTCATACGATTTTTTTTATCGAGACGATTATCATTTTTTAATCTCGTATGCTACATAAGGTATTTTCATTATTATATTCGTTTTCCTTTCTCTCTTTCGACTTGTCAATTCACTTTTTTACGTTTTGCGATGCGCACGCTGTAGCAAATGAGATTCATTTATCGAAAAATAAGCGTAACTAATTCTTGAGATTTATACGCAAAACATAGAGGAATGCATAAAGAGAGGCGAGCTCGCAAATACGATTACCAAAAATTAGGAATATTTGCTTTGAATCCAGGACAAAATTCATTTTTCCAAACGATTGGCAAATACAACGGTTATTATTGTGATAAAAATACTGAACAAATATTATGGAATCAAACGAAACTTGTTTAAAAAAAAAAAAAAAAAAAAAAAACATTTTTTTTCCCTGAACGATGATATCTATTAATTGCTTCCTGTTGTACGAGTTGCAATAAATACGCGGCTTGTTTGTGCTACGTTCGTTTCATTTCCTATTTTCTATCCTCATATTTATCGAACACTCGGTAGTATTGAAGCGTAGCTTTTGCAAATATTCCTTGGTAGTGTATACAATGCTCATCCTCCTCCCCCCCCCCCCCCCACCCCCTGCCCCACGAACGCATACCTATGTTTATTGAAAATAAAGCTCTCGCCATTCCCCATGTAAAAATCATGTGTAATACGAGAAAGGGCAAAAAAAACGATGGCTGAACAGTTCACGTAACGCTGGGTTATGGTATAAAACGTAAAAACGAATCATACACACAGTCAGTACGAGCTATGATACAAATTGTGGGGGGCCTCTTGCACAAATTATTGCATCCAGGCATGTATTATTCGTACACTCTAAATTCATATTATCCGCACTCAACGATCGGCATTCTCTTGTATCTTCTTTTTCGGTCATTTATTTGATCATATATACTATATATATTATTTTTATATACTCTATGCATAGGTTGGGTACGATTTATCCATATACATATATTTATATATACATATATATACATATATATATAGATATGTAGGTAAGTATATATGTATATATATGTTTATGTATGTACACTTACGCCCGCAACCTCTATTCGTATTGTCAAACATTCATGCACTTTGGCTAAGCGCATTTTAAGCTTACAAGTAGTTTGCCAAAATACCAATCTAAGTTTGCCCGCAATTCTCGTTCTACCTCACGTCTTCGTCTTAGTTTCCTCGTGTCACCTCACCGGCGTATATAGCCTACACTTTTCAAATGTGCTACGCTTTCGCGCACATTATAGGCTCACTTAAGCAATTTCCCGCGATTCGTTTCACGTACAAAATCTCCGCGTGTATTACAATTTCTTCTTGCTCTATAATCGGTTTTTATTTATTTATTTATTTATTTTTTTTTTCGCTTGAAATTTTACGCAAAAAGTAGATTACGTAGGTTTTCAGGAAAATCAATGAAACTCACAGCGAAAACGTACTGCGAACAATTTGTCTAATGCTTAACATTTATTCGTCGATTCATCGATTCATCCTCAAGGTATATAATGCCCCGTACAAAAAACTCGTCTTTAATAACAGTCATTCGATCATTTTTTACTCATATTACACAATGTAAATGATATTTCGTCGATAGGCGATCCATTGATCGTGCTTTCGATTTATTTTTCGAGGGTATGCGAAGCTATCTGCGAGGATAATTTCGAAACGATGCCTTAGGGCTGTCTAAGTGACGTCACGACAGTGCATTTGTCAATATGTCAAAGACTGTTCGAAAAGTGATCGCAGTAGGGACAGTTTGGTGGATTTGTGTGGAAATATCCGGACCAGTGTATGTGTGAAATATGAATGAGAATGGTTGTTGGACTTATTGCCTTTTGGTGCAATAAACCGGTAAGCTCCCGCAATGTTCTCCAAGCCGGAAATTACATCGCGAATGACACATATCCTAATACATCGTCCATTGGAGCCGGAACAATTTCTCAAAGGATTGCCAAGCGTATTCGTCGTGGAAAATTGTTTCTGTGAATGTCCCGCAGTCGAGTTATGTAACGCAGATATTGATAGATCCATCCACTACTTTGTCCACAATGCATGTCCAGGTATCTAATAACTTATGGTTTGTCGCGTTGCCTGGCTGAAATCCGATCAGTTTGTCTCGGTTAGACGTCGAATGTTCGTTCTCCCACCCTTTTTTCGCAGGCATCAGGCGGAAAGAAGATTTCTTTCGGTCGAATGAGATGAATGATCTCAGGCGAACGGATAGGCGAGAACGGTGAATGGAGCATGGTAAACGGTATCGAAACGGGGCAACGATGAAATTCAGACGATTTTGTTATTGGACCCATATATATCTGCGGCGACGTGACTGTGGAATGGCAGAAGCAGAAACACCAATGGTAACCGGTTTGAGCCATCACCCATTCAGCCTCCAACCTCGGGCGTGGTATCAAATCCTTGTTTGCTGACAGTATCAATTTCGGAATAACATACGCCCGATTTATAGAACGCATATCCCACCATTCGGAGTATCCACTTTCCACACGACCAATACAGATGGGAGACATGCAAACATACTCTCTATCTCTCTGTGTGTCTCTCTCTCTCTGAAATGGTGCGTTGTCCACCTCGTAGGGAACGTTTAGGCATCTCATGTCTCTGCATGTTATTGTTTCCGGTGATCCTATTTTGGTACTGCTTTTAGTAGCCTGGAGTATTTAATCCCTTGGCCCATTTCCTCCTGGTATGCATGCGTGGTTTCCAATTCCAGTGATTGTCCGAGTTCAAAGAAACCGGTAGCTGCTCCACCAGTCCTGTTGGTGCACCAATTTACTTTATCCTCCTTCTTTCTACCATGCACCATTCTACAGAAAGTACAGGAAACGAAATAGCGAGGATTCGTGTTGTCGAACTCCGCGAGCTGATATTTTCTTCACAGATTTTCGTCGAATGTGTGACGCAGGGTAATCGCTTTTCTAGTTTCGACGATCTTGCGATTTCCACTGATATTCATTGTAGCTTTTAATGGACCGACATTCATCGTCCATCTGCCATTCGACACTGGATGTAATAAAAATGATGGTGATTGTTCGTCCTGGATTGTTCACTCTCGACTCATCATTCGGATTCCATTATCACGTTCCGCTCAATATGTTTCATAGAGCAATCGTGTTGTTGTATTCGGGTGTTGCACTAGGCAAGATTCGTGGCAGTTTTCGAGTGCTTAATATGGCGTATATATACAGACAGTGGCAATGGTTTTTCGCGAGTTGGTTATGCATTTGGTATTTCCTAATTTGCCGAGAGTGCATTTCGCTGTGTCACGCTGTTTCAATATTCGTTCAGCCCGACGTTCGACTTTTAGCCAAATTTAGGATGCGGCTCTATAATCAAGACATCTTTCCAATATTCATGGGACGTTCGATCGATTTTCGACGTTTTTCCTTTCACGTCTGCGACAAATGTTTCGAGCAGATGTTTCACCACTCTTGCACTTGGTTTCTTTCAGATATGAGCTTTATTGAGATATTTCACGATAAATACGATAGTGACGATGTGTTGCGCAGCGCTGATAGATGCGACGTTTTATTGTCGTTTTTGTTTAGCTATTACATGTTCAGTCGATGCTGCCCATTAATTCTCCCACGCATCATTATGTACTCGATACGTAAAGATATTTTTTTCATTCTTGCAATCGCATCAACTTTTTCTCGCTGCTTTGAAGTATTTATTTCAATAAGTGACTCGCGTTTTTGTTTCTTTCTCGTTCATTTGGTCGTCGATGGGGGACAGCTCCACCAATTTCCATTCAATTCGCCGATCATAGAAAGCCGGATGAGATTCCAGCCTTCCAATTCTCTGTATCAAGTGTCGTTTACCGAATTAGGTTTGTAGCCCAAATTCTTTCGCTGCAAGAAGAGATGAATCTCCTGGAACGTTGGCCGATCGAAACCGCTACGCTGCCAACATTCGCGCATCAAGTCGTACATCTCTTTCGGGCAATTCTTCGGTAATGGCAGTATCATCTGGGAAAAACGCGTGCAATATACCGATATGCATTGATTTCTTCGCCTCGAAGCAAGAAACGTTCATTCTGTTCGGTCAAGAATCATTCGAACATTTCGTTTTGAACGAATATTCTTGCGATTTTGTTGAAACAATTTACGCAGTTTTTTTTATTGTATGAATTTAACACAGATTTTATTACTCACCCTTCGCTCATCATTCTGGTAGAAGAATGTCGCGTTCTCGACTATCCGATGATCCGGAAGTTCCTCGAATGGTTGTTCCCTCGCAAACGTTAAAATTTCCCAAAACGTTACGGCGAAAGACCACACGTCACTCTTCGAGGTGCCCTTACCCTGAATTTATAATTAATCGCACAGTTATATAAATTTTCATTTTTCAAATAGAATCTCATTGTTACGTATACAATATTAAAAGATAGCATTTGATAATGAAATATAGGTAAAATTTAAGATTTTAGTGCCGACTGTCGAATTTCTATATTCAGCAATAAACCAGTCTGTCTCGAATAGTCGGGCATAAAATAGCGTGAAAAAAAGATTCACCCGTCGACTTTTATGTTTTATTCGTCAAGGTGAACGAACTCTCGTCATTGTCGCGCTAAAATTAACTAGTCGCACATTTCTTACGATGTCTATAATAATAAAAAATTGCTACTCCAGCATCGAACAGCAGAATTTTCATCCATCCTATTTCTCGCTTCATCCGCATAAATTCCGAGATTACTGGCGACAATTTTACCGCTCGCATAAATTTCAAACTTTAAAATCTTCTTCGGTATAACGATGGTTGGAAATTTTGCTACGGATGAGTACCTATTCGTACCCCAACGATATTAACTCGATTCCCATGTGCCCTAATTAAAGCCGTCGACGCTCGCGGTTCTCGTAATTTAAACTGATCGCTGGTCGAAGCTTCGCGCGATGACCGTATGCGGTTTTCATTAGAGTGGTGTCAGAACGATGGAGGAATAGTCTAAAAGACTCATGGGTAGCATAAATACGTACGTACGAGGCATTCTATCCCCAATCGATCAATCCCCAATCTTTATCATTTTTTTTAAATTCGATTCATAAACATTTTCCATCGCTCATCCGCGTCACCAAGCTCTACTCATTGTTTTCACCGTTTTCAATTCCTCGCACTCGACGTTTGTATATTCTCAAACTTTTCAGTCAAATTAAAATCATCGATAGCTCGTTATTGATGAGACGCGTCCGGAAAAGTTACGAGGACGAACTCTACCAACTCGAGTTAGGAGAACTGAAAAATGATAAATTTGAGTAAAAATATGACGAGAAAGAGGCTGAACGATCGGAGATGGAACGGACCATACTCAGGTTCATTTATAAAGGTGGACACAATATATATATACGTGTTTCCATTAAACAGTAGAAACGTAAACTAAGCGCATACCGTTGAGTTGCGAACAAATAATGGACCGTAATGAAAAATTAATGAGACACTCGATTTGAAACAACTCTGAAAATGTACGCTAAACGTTATAATTACAATGAGAATCGTTACGTTGTTCCACACCGGTGTGACACGGCAATGTTCTACTGACAGTCGCTATCATTGTCGCGCCATTGAATCGACATTAGGGATTAATTTTCGAATCGTTCATCCGTCGCCTTCGTTTCATCGATGATCCATTCGACTGAAATTTGCCACGAAGGAAATCGTTATATTTCACATTCAAACTCGTCATAGCGATCTGTATACCCATTCGTAATTAATTTATAATTAGATTCCCGCAGACAATTTGCTCCTGGCAAACGACTAGAAACTACGAGAATAGTTCGAACGATAATGGAAACGATCAATATTTGTCTTATCTACCCTGGCAATTATTCGCTACGAAATTATTTTCCGTATGTATGGTAACACGCGTGTCATCTCGTACGAAAACAGGAGTAATGTCAATGTTTGGAGGAATTATTGTTCCAATTATCCCGAACAATTCGTGTAAATCGAAAATGATAAATAAATAAAACAGCTGACGATTGATGCAAGTACTATCTGTTTTGGTCGAACAAGTCGTTTCTTGCAGTTAGTTGTTTTTTCGAATAGAACGAATACGATGTTCGGGACTACTCGGTCGGAAATATGTCTAGGTATACGAGTTTTGGTTCATCCATCGGTTATCGCACGACGTCACACGATCATCGGATTTCCAATTAAATTCCCAACGTCAATTTTTCGCTCCGGTCAGGTATACGATCTCGTAGATATTCGGTGGGAAAAAAAAAACATTAAAATAAAAGTGCGGGAGGACAAAAAATTGAAAACTATAACCGGGAGAGCGCGGAACCCGCGAGAAAATCGCGCACGTGAAATTTTCTCTCGCAACGGAGACCCGATGAAATGTAGTTGCATCAAAAATCCTCCACCCCATCCTCCCGTTGTGTCCTGGACGTCATCGTCGACATAACGTGTGTGAACGATACGCGGGTACACCACGGGGTTCATCGTTCGTTCGCACGTTGTCGCGGATCGTTGAACGAGACAAGTTGCAATTTTATGCTCTAGTTTATTTATAGATTCCTCTCCATTCAGGATCAAATTTCCGATCATTCACCATCTTTCGTTTTTGTCAGTTTTGTTAATACAGTTATAGCTTTCTGGCAATTTTTTTATCCATAAAATAATTCAGGAAAACGGTTCGATCGAGTCCAATTTTTTACATCCTTTGCATTTTATTAAACTTCTGTTTACCGTAATTGACCTTTTTTCTCTCATAAAGCGTTAAGAAATAATCTTTTTTTTTCGGATTAAAACTGTCACGAAGCTTCATCTTTTAACGAATCGAAAAACTTCCAGAGATATTGAGAATTTTTGTGTAAAAGATGTAAATGTAATGTTTGTTTTTTATTTTATCGTTTTAACACGGTGATCGCCTCTCGCTTTATCGAAATGCCAACGGCGAAACGAGGTTGACCATGCACTTCATCGTACGAATTTTCACCTCCATAAGTCATTTACGCATCGAGTTATATCTCGCGTCGGATGGAATTTATAGTTCGCGTGTTTCATCGAGGAGTTTTTATTTTCTCTCACCAGTAACATGGACTCCCAGGCCATCCATCGAATGGGCAGTGGTTGTCGGCCTTCCACCTTGAAATAATCAGCCATGTAGGCAGTTCTGCCGGGTCCCAGGTCCGAAACTTTTATCGTATAGTTCCGATACACCAGACAATTTCTAAAACAAATTAATCACGTTCTCAACGTTTCGCTTTCCACAAATTGTTTCAAGTCGTCTTGTCAATATTGATCGACCCAAATTTCGAGTAGTCAGCATTTACATTGTCAGCGAAACGATTGTTTTAAAGATTATTTCACATCTCCGGGGATTTTTATTAAAAAAATTCGCAATAACTGCGAAGAAATAATATTAATCAAAACTTCGCAACGTCAAGATCGGTGAGTTTGTATTGGTAACACTCAATCGGCGCAAAGTGCTCAAAAAACGAGCAAAAACTTTGCACATCGTGTAAAAAAGATGAATCTCGCGCATGACAAAGTGCACAGCTATGCAATATCTGTAAAATATAATTCAAATATGAATAATGTATAGTCTATCAATCTTTTTCATTTTTTTTCAACAAGTAAATTGATTATTCGTAAGATTGAATGTTACACAGTCACCCAGCGTAATTTGCAAACTCGATGAGCAAAACTCAAAATTCAAATGCCACGTGGATGATTACCAGAGCAACCGTAAATGACAATACATTTTTTTTATAGGGAGATGGATATCGTGTCCTGTTCTATTCTATTCAGCAATTGACCTCAGCTGTCGACACAATTTCGTTCCGTATTCGTGGTACAACTAAATATTTGCTGTACACTCTGTCCTCGACACACCGTTCTATCAAATGTGGGTTGACGTCTCGCTTGACATTTGTGTTCGCGTCTTAAAAATAAAAAGAAAAACATTTGTTTTTCGAAAATGTATATTGTCATATGCTTTTAAATTTCCATGCGAACTTCATCGATCAATCTTTTTTTCGTTCTTCTCATTTCGGAAATGTTACAATTGTTTTTTATCAATTCGATTACAAAACAATTCGTGTTCATTGAAACTACCTATTTTAAAAGAATCGTTTTTGGAACCTGAAAACGAATTTGAACAAATCATCGCGATAAATATGAATTTAAAAAAAAAAAAGCATAAAACTTCGTTCATGTGTGAAATGGCTTTTTTGAAAATTGGCGAATTTCATAGCAGTTTCCATGTGCGCGAAAAAAAAAATGTTGGAAAGAGAGCGTCGACATGGCGTTATCCAGGTACCGTGTAACCGTTTGTCTCCACAATTTGTTTGTATAAATCATGACGATTAATTTCCGTTTCGGTGTCACGCGTTCCCTTTCCGCATGGTTTTCCTTTTAATCTATAGCAGAAGGTACACCGGGATCGTTGGGTCGGTCGTGCCAAGGGGCGTTGTAATTAAGTTTTATGATTGAGGTTAATAATTCGAACACATTGAGTACGCCTTTGCTCCATTAAATGCTACGAAACTCACAACAGATAACAGTTTATGTGATATACGTTTATCGAGATGGAACGGTGGAGAGAGGGACAGAGAGAGAGAGAGAGAGAGAGAGAGAGAGAGAGAGAGAGAGAGAGAGAGAGAGAGAGAGAGAGAGAGAGAGAGAGAGAGAGAGAGAGAGAGAGAGAGAGAGAGAGAGAGAGAGAGAGAGAGAGAGAGAGAGAGAGAGAGAGAGAGAGAGAGAGAGAGAGAGAGAGAGCATGAGACCTTTGCAACGTTCTGCGATTTCTGCCTGACGGCCCATGTTCATTCGCAGGAAGATTAAGAGGAGACGGAATGTAGTTACGTTTGTATACAGTTTTCGTATAGTTACAGTAGACATTCCCATAAATATTCGAATCCGTTTTAACGAAATAACTATAATCACGAATGAGCAATGAAAAGTCATTAATTTTATTTGTTAGAATTTAATTTGGACTATTGTAAAAGTCGATTTTTGTGCTTCTTCGTGCTCTTTTTTTCTATATTTTCAGCATCGAACGAATCAACTTTCCGAACAATACGTATTCCCTCTGTTCGTTAATGTCGTTATATTTATCTGGATTAAAAATAATTTAATTTCCATGCAATAAAATTTGCTTCATTCGTAAAGATTTGTGTTCCGATCGAAGTTGTTTCGGTACGTTACGAGTGGACCGACTGTACGTAGCGTTATATAGTTGAATGGGCGAGGCCAAAGTACTCCGATGAATCGTGCGATATCACGAGCAAAGCGGCGGGTGAGATTGTCGGGTGTCGAGACAAGCGATAAAACGATGGACTGAGCTAATGGAGCGATCTCGTCTCGGCTTCTCACGCCCTCTCTCTTTCTCGGTATGTACTTCCAAAATGTTACATATTCGTCCTGCAAATCAAATTTCGCGACCACCTACACCTACAAACTTTCGTCTCCATTTCATTCTTGTTCGAAACAAATCGTAAGTTCCTCAAGTGCAAAAAAAAACATAAACAAGAAACGCATTAACTCATAGTCAGAACGTATCGTAACAAAAAATATGAGAATTACCACAAACGAAACATATTATTTTTCTTTCCCTCACCTCGTTGCGAGATCCTGGTGTAAAAAGTCCATTTCCTCGAGATACTCCATGCCGGAAGCTATCTGCGTCGCCATATATATCAGAGTGCCAAAGCTGAAAAAGCAAATCGGACGTGAAAATCCTCAGGCCAATTACATTTCGTTTCTCCGATATGTGCTTTTGTTCTCGCATCCAGGGGTATTTTTCGATGCATTCAACGATCCGTCGTGACACGAGCTTTTACATTCTCTCCTTCTGTCTTTATGGTTTTTCCAAGTCGATCACCGAAGTCGACGGATGCACGAAATGGAAAATCGTCAAAGTGCGCGAATAAATCGTGACGAAAAGGTAAAAAGCAAACGGGACCGAGCGAGTCGGAAGAGTCGCGAGTAGGAAGTATATGTAATATATTGAGAGAAGTGATATTTTTAACTCTTATGTCTGTGCAGTCGTGCAAGCTCGACTCGTTGGTGCGTACCTACTTACTTCCGTGCTACTTCTTAGTGCTTATAACTTCAATTCGACACCGACATCAATCGTTTAATACTGTACACTCGTATACATTTTTGTAAATAAGTAAATAATAGCAATAACAATGTTACCAACTTTACAGTGAGTCTAAAGAATGACAGAAATCTAGTTAGTGATGCCATCGGTTCGCTTCGTTTCCTCAATTATCGACTACGTCGTTCAATCTACCCGCGATGCGACGTTAAACCGAAATATTTCGGTGCATGAGTCTGGCAGCTTCCAACGGACTAAGCCATTTTCGACTCCCATTCATTTTCGAACGGGTGCCATTTCGAGGAATGTGCTTTATCGAACATTATTGAGAATTTAGTAGAAAAGGATTACGGGCTTTGTACGTTCGTCTGGGATTAACAGCTAATTACTAATCATTGTTATTCATTTCATTCCCGCATCCCTTTTTTGATTTTTCGTTTTATATCGTAACTTGCATTGATGCATATGTACGTTAGTAATATGTGTGATATACATATATAGCGTATATATATGCAAAACAACCTTCGTACACGTAGATACACTTTAGCGAGCTTGCGCTATTTGCACAATGTAATTTCTACTGATGCCTAATGGGCAAACCACGAGCGCCTCGAGCCAGTTTAGTAATTTTGTCAGAAGAGTGCGCAGACATGTTCTCTTCATATTTTGTCAGCTGTGTATATATATGTACATCTGCAATACATTACAGTAAGTATGCAGTACATACCGTCTATATATTTACGCGAGGCATTCTTTGATAAGCCCTCCACTTTTTCTTCCGAAACTTCTCGGATGTTTCACATACTTTGTCAGATTTCTCTAAATATTTTGAATATTTCTTCAGCGTTAATTTTCAACTGCGATTTTTGATCTTTGTGTATCCTGGTAATTGCATTTTAAACTAATGAAATAGACGTTTAACAAGTTTTCCAATAATCTCCATCGACAAAAAACGATAGGTTTACGTGGCATTGTAAACTGGGGAATAATGAAAAATTTCTTGTAAGAAATTTCAGGGAAAAAATAATGGTTTGGTTTATGGAGAATGCTTCATACGTGTTTTCCTTCCAATGTAAAGGATATACGGTTAGGAGCATGTATTATATATCGCATCTCCCGAGAAGCACCAAGTTTGAGTGTATACGTGTATGTGTCTGGTTAAGGAATATTCTAGTACTGGCAAACGAAATTAGATATTACCTTAGGGTCTTGGCAGTATGTACGGTCGACGTCTCGGCTATGTGGCTCTGTAGATATTGATTCAGATCACCGTACTCTCCGTTTTCCAATACCATGCACATGGGATCATCCTCGATGCTGGCACCAAGTAAACGCGCAACGTTCCGATCGGATACCCGCGCCAACCTCTTCGCGTCTTGTTGAAATTCTATCCTAAAATACAGGATAGAAGGGATATACGTATGAGAGCATTCAGAAGTAATATCTTTATGGACATCTATTCTATTCTCCCATAAAGTCTATATACTTGATCGATATAGTATCTAAGGGTGAATTGTATCGACTTGGCCTCGAAGTCCATGTGCATCCAGGTTTATACATATATACATATGTATATATCTTCACACATGTGCACATGCTTATATATGTATGTATATATTGCTGATTCTCTCCCTCGTTCAGTTGCTGCTCTCCACGATGTATTGAATACAGAAATGCGAACGTTTCCCGCGGGCTTCACCCTCCGTTCAAGTCCTCCACTCGATTCCCATCCCATTCTCATGTAGGTACGTATATTTATGCTACCGGCTAGGAGATAGATAAAACGCACTATATCCCAAAGCATTCTCTAGATAACACGTGGATACGTGTAGCATTGAAGTGTTGTGGATCATTGAATCGAGAACTGAAAAGTCTTTCCGGCGATCGTCAGAGAATCGAGACATTTATGTTACGAACCCTCGTGATATGGCTTACGTGATTTTAGAACGAGGAGGATTACGTGCGTTCGTATAAGAAAGATTTCGATATACGTCGATTCTTTCAGGATATTTGAATCGATCTTTATATTATCTTAAATCACTCTTAATCGAAAAAATATGTGAATTTTGTCGATTATGCGATCGATGAAAAACGTGATTCGAACAATTGGACGAATGACTTTAAGAACGTTTGTAAAAATTTTCAAATCTAATCGATACTCGTAAAATCGATCGAAGAATATTTGCTCATATGCTGCGGTGTAATGTTATTGAATCCGGTGGCTAGTGTTCAGAAAACCGGAAGACATTCTCTTCATTGGAAACTAGAGTTGTTTACACCAGGAAATTTCGATCGTCGACAGAATACTCGGAACCGCGTAAAATCTGTAGAGCGCGGACGAAAGAGAGAGAGAGAGTGAAGAAGGGGGGGGGGGGGGTGATAGTACGGATGATGCTGGCTGCTGTGATATCCTCTTCTCTGTGACGATGAAACAGACCGTTGTGTGTTTGTAGCATCGATGAACTGACTGTGGAAATTGTGGCCTCTCGACGAAGCTTTCAACGAGATATACCTGTGGATCTCGTGCTTTGGTAGTAGTCTTTCTCTCCCTCTCGGAATCGCGATGCTCGTCGAACGTCCAATTGCATCGATATAATCCGAGATTCCCTTTCCCTTCTGCCCCTCTGTACCATTCGCGACGGTAATCGAATAAGGTCGCTTGCGCGGGCGCGCGCAATCTTCTACCCTTCCACCCATTCGATATAAAACCTTTTCTCTCCGTTCCACTTTCTCTTTATCTTTCTCGCTCCCGGAAGCTCGACAGAGTCCGTGGAAAGACAACCAATCGCGGTAAGCGGAGGAAAAGTCGATCTTCTCCACCTGAGAACACCGATTTTCTCACGGCCCTCGCGTTCCACCGAAGCGCCCCTCTCTTGCCTTACGGAGGTGGATGCTTCGGTATACGATAGATAGTTTGAAACATATATATATATACGTATCTATATGTATAGGAACTGTTGGAAGTACTCGTGCGAGGGCAAGAAATTTCGAGTAGGAGAATCGAGTGGAAAGTGAAACGATCTTCCTCGTCTTTCCCATTTGAGACTTGGCACAGCTGGTATAGGATACTCGTGTAGTTTATCCATAAAATACTTGAGAAAAGGAGAGTTTCGTTGTTAAAACGATGGGATAAGCTTCGAAAAGAGAGATCCGTTAACGTATCTATGCGATTGTACGAGTTGCGGTTCGATCCCAGGCTGGTACTGTCCGGTGGTCATAAAAAAAGCCCACACGCCTACATCGTTGTACGAGTGGTAAACTGGGTTGATGATCGTGACGTCAGTTTCTCGGTAATTCGCTTGAAATTCCTCGCCATCAATCTCAACCCCAAGAAGTCACTCCATAGGAACCCCAAATATCCTAAGAGCTCTCGCACAGGGTTGGGTTCCCGAATGCATAGAACATTCGGCTATCCTCGTAGCTTCCATTCACATGAAGTCACCGAGGTTAATGGATTCACCGCATCAGAAACCTGTTCGGGCCTCTGGGTGATCCGCATCACGCGACGAAATCCGTGAATTCCCATTTGCTTATACACATCATGCTTCGTGAATCACGTCGACTCAAACCTCCTCTTCCATACTCATGATTATTTGATCGCGCCAAGTTTACCTATATGTATATTTAAATTGTCAATCGGTTTCAACAGCCGGAGGGAGAACGAGAGGACGGAACGGGACGGGAGAGGGAGGGAGAGAGCGAGAGAAAAGAGAAGAGAGTCCTCTAGTTCCGATGGCGTTTCGAGATATCTTCCGCCCATTCCCAAAATCCATCCACTCGTTGCTACACCAGAACGCAACGGAACGGTGTTCAGCTGCAAATGCATCCATCTTTGAGTTTCGTTGCGCATAACTTTGTCTCCTTTCCATTGCTACAACGAAAATAGAACTAGTTTCTCGTGCACACACTACAAACCCACTTCCAAGAAATACACTCGACTTGGCTCGAGCTGCGGTGTGGGACGAGAGAGGCAGTGAGGAAACGCGAGTATGAGAAACCATCCCCCTGGGAATCCAGTCACGTTCGACGTTCATTACGTCGTAGGAAATTGCGATATCAGTTTAGGGATGGAGCATCCAGAAGCATCCACGTTTCTCTGAAGTCCTGTTTTCCCTCGTCTCTTCTTCTCTCCTCGTAGCTATCACTCTCTCTCTTTCGTGCTGTCCGTGCCTCCTTACAGGTTCCACCTATACCTTCTACAACTTGTTATTCGATAAAGTGCAATGAGTGTCACAATTGCTGACCATGTCCCTACTTCCGACAAGCTCACTCACGACCGGAATGTCGTCTCGGGTCAATCGCACGAGGCTGACGTACAGGAGATGTCTCAAGGGTGAGCTATACCAGGAAATGGCAATATTCCTTGCATATTTGTTTACGTTTGATTGTATCGTCGAATAACTGACTCCCGTTTATACAGACTTGGATAAGCAAATGGATCCAACAGTGAGAAATGACAACATCAGTTTAGCGGATCGGAATAACGGCATCTACGTTACGCAAGCCCCGTTTTCCCTCATGCCTCGTACGTACACGCCTCTTCCTATCGATCTTTCGCCCTTCTCGCGATATTGAACCGGGCTTACCGCAACTTCAACGAGAACATCTCGAGTCTATCATTAACGGTGTCGCGTCACTAATTCGCGTCCAGCCCCTTCATTCTTATTCGCGGGTCCTGTTATTGACCAATATGATAAAGAAATAAAGGAATATTCATCAGCACTATGACTGGTTCGAGTATAACGTACCTGAGGCTTTTTGAAGAACCAGGGCGCAGTGATTTAACGACAACGAGGTCGCTACTCGTGCCTCTGAACATCTCGTCGTATCCGGGAAACCTGTCGACCTCGCAGAGGTGAATATCCCCGAAGTAGCCGTAACCAAGACTCTCGACGATATTCAGTCTCTCCCTTGGGAAGTCGAAGATGCAATAACCGGCGGCGCCGATAGTGCTGCCACCTGCACTACCACCGATCCCAAGATCCTCGTCATCCTCGTCCTCGGTAAGCATGTCCTCGGGACTGTAGCTCGCCAAGCTGCTCGAAGCTTTCGCACTTATACTCGCTGGTGCTGGTGGTGTGCTCGGACTTGGCGGCGATGGTGGAAGAGGCGGCAACTCCGGGCTCTGGAATAATAATCGTTCCAACTTAGCTCACCCTCAACAATCCTAATGGCGGACGGAGCTTCAAGAGCTATATCATCTATACGCATACACTCACGACCGCAAGCTCAGCGGTCGCATCGGATCTCCTTCTAAATCCATCACTTCCAATTTTACGATACGGAGTTCACTTATCCTTGGAGGGTTATCCACTATGACGCACACACGCGCACCTTTACCCTCGCTCGCATAGCTCATGACATATGGCGTACGATTCCTCGTACGATTATTAATCCAGGTGATACAAACACGATCTCAATCGATATGCCCTCTGGATAATTAAACAAACACATTTCATCCAAACTCGACGATATTCGTTCGAAATAATACGTGCGAAGGGGTCGGTTGAATTTAGACATTAGTATAGACATGGGCATTTTTTAAAATTGGACTCGTACGTCGGTAATATTATTTTTTTTTTGCACTACCTCGATAAGACTTCGAATTTTCCATACAGCCGTACGATTTTGTCTTACCTTTTATTTCGATACAAGACGACTTAACTATATTTTAATACTGATATAAAATGTCGCAAAAGTAATGCACGATAATTAATAGAAGTGGAATAATTACTTAAATAAATGACGCTTCGCTTCGATCCATGATTTCTTGATGGTTCAACGCACGAGAAGTGATTATGCATATTTAAAGAGGATTCAGATTTTCCATTAAAAAACAGTTCATAATTCATCGAGAACTCTCTGCGGCGGAGAGTGCCGAATAAATATTCCCTAACGTGTACTCGATCAAAAATCTATGCCCACCGCATCATTTGTACCGAACAGCCTTATCGATCACGAGCTTATCATTATGGAAAAGTTGGCTGATCCGTAAATATATTATTGAGATTATCAGTTGCCTTAATTAATGAGATGGAAAACTTTGCGATACTTTTGCAATATTTTACAAATGCATAGGATGCACACGTGTATGTATAGATATTTATGCATATAAAAATATATGCTAGCACACAAGTTGTATAAATTCTGTGGTATACTGTGAATGTTGGAAGGCGTGCAGGGAGGTAAGGGAGGATTAATTATAATATGAATAAA
This sequence comes from Netelia fuscicornis, assembly GCA_946811545.1. Taxonomy (NCBI): domain Eukaryota; kingdom Metazoa; phylum Arthropoda; class Insecta; order Hymenoptera; family Ichneumonidae; genus Netelia; species Netelia fuscicornis. The sequence continues at coordinate 33,858,021 of OX328015.1, forward strand.
TTGCACCGAAGGCGCACACGGGGGTAATACTTGGAGCAAACTTACCTTGCATATCTCCGTACTGGCGTAATATTTTTCCGGCGGTGGTGGTATGGGCGGTGGATTACACGGATATTCCTGAACCGGCGGAATTGGTGTGGCAAGATTGATTGCCGTGTTAAGCAGCAGGGGAATGATTGGCTGCTGCTGCTGGGCTGTTGCTTCCGGAGTTCCTGCGCATCGTTGTTTTTGTTTTGTTAGAGATTTTTTTCCACCGTTCCAGCGAGATGGGTATTGTGGCGATGGTGGTGCAGCAAACCGAGAAAAGAAAGCACAAGAACATGGCCGTACACCTTACGCTCATCGCAAGTAGCTAAAACCTCGTGATAAAAAACGCAGAAGCATCAGATGTTTACGCCATGACCGAGGGATATTACGGGATAAAAAACACAATTTTTTTCCTCATCCTCGTTTATACCGTCGGGTTTGTTCTTTCTTTTTTAATTCGCCATTACAAACCATCGCTTACGACACTGACGCTACGTCGCTCTAAGCCTGCCACGTCGAAAGTACGAGCATGAGGAATGCGTGCAACGTTGCATATATTCTACGTATACCAATGCCGGGTGGATTGTTCATTTGCAAATGAGAACAAGAAAAAAGAAACGGTAAAAAATTCCGCTGTTTCTCGTTTAATTCAGTAGAAAGCTTCGAGGAATGAACATTGTATATAATATGAGGGTGCATCAACGATACAGTCATTGGCACACTGACAGTCGCTTCACATACGAGATACGTGTCTACGAACGAGGCCGATAACTAATAAACGTTACAATCCCGCCCATGACTGTGATTATCGACAAATTTCAATGCCTTGTATTTTATTCGATCACATCGACAAAACTCTTGATAAAAACAAAAACCAGTTTTTGTTAGATACTTTTTCTACAAATGCTCGAACAAATGGTGAGGTCCCTCCAGCATGTTTTATCAGCTCTCCCGAATCACGGGAGAGCCACCAATCGATCGGTTTACACCGCTCAGGACGAACGGAGGATGGTGGAAAAATAGAGGAACGAAATGGAGAACAAAAAACAAACAGAACAAAAAACGGACCAACGCAGCGCGTTACTCCCTCGGAAGGCACTCTCTCGTGAGATTTATTTTAACAAAGTGCGAAAGTGTGGCTCGCCCAGTACGGTCAGTCCGAACTTGGGCTACCACGCGTGTTTTACTTTGCGATACGTATACACGGCTCACATATCGACCTGGTGGTGTATGTAACACGTATCCGTAGATAAAATGTAGCGTAGTACCCATGCCAGCCGTGAGTGGTGAATCGGTTCGGAACATTCGTATATAAACCGAGGGTGTGTGCCGTCGAAGTGGTGGACAGCAATGCCGCGATACCAAACGTCCGTATATGTGTTCACCATACGAGTACACGATGGGCAAAGACCGTTGCGCTAATCGCCGGCCAGGAATAATTTACAAGCGTGAACGTTTACCATATATATATATGTAGTATTACATGGGTCATTCTGCCATTAACACCGGAAACACCTGGCACAACATTTTTAATTCGTCCATCACCCTGACAATCTTATTTAAACACACAATCGACTTTCAATAAGAAACTCGAGCACCAAATATTATTTTTGTAAAAAAAGAAGTGGTTAATGAATAACAATATAGCGCACAAAAGAAAATATAATTTTGACAAATTAATACTCGAAAAGTAGAGAAGAGTTGAAAATTAGAAATTCTTAAAGCTCGATGATTGCAATTTTCCAAAAGCATTAATTCTACGAAATTGAATCAGATTTTTAAATGGCGGACAAATATTCTAACACGCAAAATGTGGTATCCCATGGGTCGATGGCTATTGTTGGAACGACCCATATATATACGTACATACAGAAGTACGCGTTTAAAATATATATGTACCAAACGTACTATGGAGATATATGTACATGCGTATATAGCGAGTGAAAACGCAATGTTGGAAGTGGCAGATTCGACGCCCTCTACGAGATTACCCCTCGACGCAAACATACATACACGTATGTATAGAGCCGATGATGGTAACCAATCGGTGAAGGATCGGTGGGGTTGAGCAGTGTTTTCACTCGAGTACAGGGAATCGGGAAAGCTTCGAGCCTTTCCCGTTATTCCCGACCCTTTCAGGGTTCAAGGTGTCCGGAGCCGGGGTGGTTGAACTCCGTTTTAAACCCCTGGACCCCGAACTAGCGCTGACACACAAAGTACGTATACACGTATTCGGTGCGATATTCGGACGCGCGGTACGGCGTTCAAACGAAATAGTTTACGGGACTATTGAAACTGCACGAGCAGCGTGCAACGGGCAAAGGGTGTGTCGCGAGGACGGCCGAGGTCGAGCCCGCGGTGGTTCCACGACGTAAAATACCGTGTTCTCTCGTTTCGAAGCTGCGCCTTGTTTCGGCCAATCCAACAATTGTTTCAGCTTCCTCGTCGTTTCTGTTCCAATTCTACGACCGACCCTGTCCCTCCTTCCTTCCGCAATTTTACATCCCGAGCGATGCTTTTGAGTCGCATATGTATATCGTAGGTTGTATAAATGCCCGGAAGTTTCGGACCGACGAAACTATCCCCGGTTGATTCGCGGAACCAACTATTAATGCTGTTTCTATATAACACTTTGGTTGTGCAAGTCGTACGTTAACCGACGTTTTACCCTTGCTCAGCAATGTAATAGGATTGTTATTATACGATACGGCAATGTCCGGTGTTCGGGCACGGAACGTTTTCTACCATCGATTAAGAAAATTGACAACATTCTGGACGTCCTACGAAATACTCGATCCTCGTAGGATTGATAGTTTTTAATTAAGACATTGCGTTAATGATTTATCGATTTTTTTACGTGGAAATCTAGGTGAAAAAATTGAAAAAAGATATTTTCATTCGCTTCCGTTATAGATAAATTATCTTCTAGTTGCGAGGCCAACACGTTCATCATCAAGTCGTCACTGCTAAGTCTGAATTCATACGCGTTAAACTATCGGTGTGAGGATATTGAAACTAGAATCTCCGTACTAACCGGCATATTCGCTGCTGGCTTTATGAAGCTGGGGCGTGGTGATGGTTGAGTTAGTGATGTTGTAAGCTCCTGGCTGATACTGAGCGGGAAGAGGCGGACAGATCGGACCCTTGTCCTCGTTCTCATCCACCGTTGAGACCTGCCGAATATACAGACAGAGAGTTCAGAGATGAGTTTGGGATCGCGTTATCATTAATGCATGTGACATTTATGTGCGAGGCTGGGCTAGTATCGTGATTCTTGTTGAGATATTGCCACATACACGTGTACCGCGTACATATATAAATTATCCACACACGGTTGAATCGGATTTATGTCTTTACATATGGGTCATTTCGATCCGAATCCACAGGTCCATGACCCTCGACCGCTCACGTTTGCTCGCCAAATTGTTATCCACGACTATGAATTTTATTCTATTCTTTTTATTCTCATCATTAATAAACAGGGTTTTTTCAAACAAAAAATCTCACAAACGTCTGTATAACTTTTAGGATTCCCTGAACCGTAAACAATATTGAGGACCAAATTTCGGATGGGTCGTGAAATTTTCAATTTGAACTGGAATAGCCCACGCGATATGTACTCGTAGTCAATAAACGTATCGACCTCGGGACCATAACGTCAAACTACTGGAACGAGAGAAACCCCACGTTATTCATACTCGTTGACAGTTTACACCAAAATCACGATTTATATAGAAAACGAAGTTAATATTATTCTCGTCAGCTTGTCTGAATTAACGAACGAACGAACAACCATCCATCTCTGTTTCTCTCTTGCTCGATCCCCTTTTTCGCTTATAGCACCCTCGATTCTCCGTTCATTCCTCTCTCTTCTCACCCTCATTGTTGTACATAGCTTATACGAAACGTCCTACTTGGTTCGTTCACGTTCGACGTGTATACAACTCTCTTTCTCTCTCTCTCCCTCTATATCTCTCTCTTTCTCTCTCCCTGTCTCTCTGTCTCACTGTGTATCGGGAGTTCGTACCGAGTTCACGTCACGTACTTTCCAAGTTGGATCGTTACATCAAATAGAACGCGTACACATTCATACGAACGTGTATTTCACTGCTGCATCGGCGCCGACACTGTCACCTCTCTATCGACACATTTCTGAGTTAACAATGAATCTAAGAAATAATGAAACACCCGAAACGCTGAATGTTTGACTGGTATGGGGGAAACTTCAGGAAGATCTGTCGTCTGAATTTTTCGAGTTATTTACTTTGATAGAGAGGTTTTACATCCAATTAAATACATCGACAAATTTGCATTACCAAAATGCCTGAAGAATAAGTACAGTTAAGAGTTGAATAATATTTTTAAAAGCTGCCTAGAATTTGTTACGTTTTCTAAAAATTTTTCGAAAAACTATCATTCTTTGTTGTCCCCTTAAATTCACAAGGTATAAATTTCAAAAGTGAAGAAAATCCTGAGTTATGCACGTTTTCGTCACTCCAAATATTCATCCAAAAACGGCGTTTTTCATTTATTTCTTATTTTTAATCGTTTTTTAGAAATAACTTTCGGACGATATTGAAATTTAGAAAATATCCGAGGACATAATTCTCTCAACTTATCACAGCCAATAGTCGATAACAATCCGACACAAACTCCGGAAAAGTGTGTTCGGATCTAATCGATCCTTCAAAAACCATTCCATTACCTCTCGCATCTTTTTTTGACTCAGCACATCGAATCATTCGCAATGACTGCAAACGCTTCGATACACCAACTTCGCAACCCATGCATTATTCGCAAAGCTCACGAAAATTCTTAGCCCATGAAAAAACGGGACAAAATTACACATTCTCTCGAAAGATTCCGCATAACAAGCGAACCGTCCCAAATTTGGCGTTATCATACATATCGATTCTCGACGAATTCGAGCAATGTGATTATCCGCGAGGCAATAACGGAAACTCCATCTATGTTCCCATCCCGTATGCGATCGCGATATCGATGATCATTTTCCCATACAAGGTGATGGATCAAAGGTATACACAGTGGTTGCTCTGCATATCTATCCCACGCAACGTTCTCCTATCTCCATTGGCACTCGTGGTACGTAGGCATATTCGTGGTAAAGTGTATAGGAGGATGGATGTTAGGTAGGCGTGAAACGTTCGGAGTTCGCGTATGTCCCGTAGTTGGGGACGAAGGAATTGACAGCCACGACAGAGAGAGATAGAGAGAGAGAGAGAGAGAGAGAGAGAGGCCTGGGACGTATGCCTCAATGTGATCAGAAACTTGAGCATTTATTACCATACCTATGGCAATAGGGTGGAAATGGCACTAGCAGCGAGGCGTTGCAAGGATTCAACATTGTGGAGATTCGGGTAGGAGAAAGGGAGGAAAGGGGGATGGGAAAACTGATGCCATCACATATGTGGCCCGCGCGACAGAAATCCACTCGACGTTGAAATACGTCCCCGATGCGTCCAACGGCCAGGCCATCTCGTCGTATTCCACCATCTCGTGGATATAGACGTTGCATAACCGGTGGTCCAGGTTTACACTGTCGACCATGGAGTATGACGAACCCGTTCCAACTTGACCGTTGCTCTAAAAACCAATCCCCGGTTATCCCTCCAGACCTCGTACATCTAATCTATCACGGAGATTATATCGAGCACGGTGTTCCCTCCGTGGATGTAGTGTTTGAGGTAATTTTGACGTTTACCGCTCCGCCATTCGTTGTTATAACGCTTCCAATATACGTATCCTTCGATAAATACGTCTCTCATATGCCAAATGCGCATTCCGCTATTGGAGTCCCTCGACAGATTCGATTCGAGTGGTACTTTCGCTCGTATCCACTCACGATACGATTGGAGCGAATTTTGAAAATCGGCTTTAACGTCGGGTCCAACGAACGATCGGTCATGCCAGTGAGAAAAACAAAATATTTCAGGAAATTTAAATGTAAATCGCGCGAGTGTGTTCGAAAATGTCACGGACCAGAAAACACAGGAGACTATTTTGTTAAACTCGCAGCATTGTAAATGAAATATGAAATTTCATTTTCCACTCTGACGAGCAGCTTAATATCGCAGCTCCATACGCGTTATACTATAAATATTGTCCTGACTGCTGGTGGGGCTAACGAGTCGTGGACTGAAAAATTATACTCGTTTATGCTTTGATCGAGTCGTGGCGATTTCGCCACGCGCCCCGTTTCCAACCATCTAACACTATTTTCCCTGTTCTCTATTCTACTATGTGCAGGAGTGTGGAGATTTATATTTAACCGTTTTTTTTTACTTTTTTTAAAATTTCTCGTTCGTTTGCCCGTTGTATCGACAACCTATGCAAAAGCTGTGGGGGTGCATCTCGACTGAGACTAGATGCGTTTATAGAACATCGAGCTTTTATTACCATACAAACTGCCTCGATATTTTCGCGCGGCGACCTACTGAACGCTGCGTTGCACTCACGATATACACAGTCTCGTACGAATATACATATACAATATAATGTACATGTAGTATCACAAATTGTATCGGTACATTCATTTATACATAAAGGGTGTCGGTCGCAACGAAAAAAAGAAAACGTTTTATGTTTGTCATCGTAAATGCATCGTTCTCAAAAAATCATTGGTCGAACGAAAAATCGATAAAGCACCGGGGTTTCGGGCTGTGACGCGTAACTTTTAACAGGTTTTTTTTTAAATGGATTAATTTAATGAATGACCGAAGTGACCTGGAATGCCCCATATGTGCGCTAGAGTTTAACAATTAACAATTTGTCTCTAATTTCACCATGCACGTTTAATGGGCGTAAATGTCATGGTATGGAAAGACGCACGTGTCTGATCAGTCATGGTGATCATTCATCCAGATTGCGTTCAAGGATATACGCGAAATCATTCGCAGGATCAGCATCGGGAAAATTAGAGCTTTTTTTCATAAAACCAAAAATTGGTTCACATATTTTTCGTACGTTTTCGACGGGACGCGAGACTATTTGTTTCGTTCGCTTCGACCTCCCACCGATCTATATATTACGCGTATATTCGCCACGCTGTTCCATTTCACATATCGCTCGTTACATTTTCTTCGCTACTAACGAATCGTAACATTAACGTAATCGCGACACGTGCGGCGCAAAATTTCAAGTCCAAATTTGTGACCGATGCTACGATTTTCGTAATTGTACGTTTTGTGTTTGTTACGATATTATTATTTTTTTCCCCGAAAATAATAATTCATTTCGTTAATTTCAACAGCGTCAGGAATCGTCGATCTTCTATCGCGTGAATTGAAAATTTATTTATTCATCTAGTTTATCAAACGAAAATTTCGAAACCGTCGACTCGAAGCTTCTTTTCGTTCTTTCACATTTATGCGAACGTACAACAGCTATTGTTTGTCAGTTCAGTGTTAATGATATCCTCGTCTCTCGTAGTCGGGACGGCCAACCCCCGCGAGCAAGACGCGAGCGGTGTGAACACCGCTCTGATTATTATGCAAAACACAGCGAGCACCGTTTCACCAAACGCCAACGATTAGTCAACCCAATGAACGTTAAAATACGTGCCATGGAACTCTAAACAGTTGTGCCGCGACGACCCCACCATCGTCGGGCAGCTATTTCTGCATGGGCACATGTACCTTTGTATGTATATTATATATATATATATTTATATATATACGTATAATCTACCTATGCCAGTTGAATAGACCGAGCGTTGAAACGATCTATTACGAAGGTCAATGAACACCACACGATCGGTGATGGTGGGTAGCGCAGCAAATGTTTGACATCGAATTGAGTCCCCTCTCGATAAATGCCAAGCAGAAACCGCAATTAGTTCGTACACTCATTAACGGCTCTCGTGCTACCGCATGGATCTATATACATATATCAACCCCTCTACTTCATGAATAATTCGGTTAAGTCAGGAAAATACCGATTCGGGCAAACACACGAATATACCCTTCAGTGTAAATACTCGCGACATACACACGTACGTGCACTTTCCAATTTTTGGTCTTTCATTGAAAGTTTGAATGGGTGTGCATAATCGTTGGTCGATTATGTTGTCGGGTGCCAATTAAAAATCGGAGTGTATCGATAACGATTGTCAAAGAACGATGGATACTCGAATGTGTCCTAGCAGCCGATTAATTACCTCGAGCTCAATTTACTAATGAAGAAAACTCTTCGAGAATAGTGCATCGAGGTTCGCGAGGAAGTCGCAATCCGGTATAAAAATACAATGAATTAAAACCAGGATGAAAATTGTGAGGTCATTTCACGTGGACGCGAGAAATGGAGGTTCAAGGACCTCTGGGCAATTTCATTTTTTACGACCACCCTTTCGTACCGTCGGAGATGAATTTCACGGTCTCGGCAGAACCCTCTGATCCGAGTACTTAATGTTACACTGGCTTCTGTAACACACTGAGACAACGTTACTTCAAGAACACACCTACACATATATATATATGTATATACATATATATATCCTTGTTCGTTGACGTCGTCGGGTTATTGAATTCGTTACGCGAGAATTTCACTTTTGCCCTAAGACAACATAAAATCCGGTAGCTTGGCAATATAGAACCCGTTTATATATCCGTACCTTAACTCGGCAACCCCCTGGCGAGGTAGAAGCTGCTTGGTTTTATTGCAACGCGGGTGCGAGAACTCGAGGAGAGATTTTTCCTGCGAAGCGGGAGAGAGGGAGGCTAGAGTGGCAAGAGAGAGAGAGAGAGAGAGAACGGTGGTTTGAACGAAGACCAAGAAAGTCTATAAGACTCGTACCTGAGCATTCTCGCAGCCCTTATCTCGGTGCAATGCTCGGATATTTTACGGCGCAATGGAAAATCTTCGTTTCCGTTTCCTCTCGTCCCGTATCCCCGCCATCGGTATGCCGTGGTATTTCGCGGAGTAAAGAAAAAAAAGAGAAGAAGCGCGAAAGAGAACGACGACTGAAAAAGCCGGCTAAAATACTGAAGGGAATAACATCTCTCCTGGATCGTCTCTTCGGGATAAAATTCTTGCGTCCTCGCATTCTTTCCCTCTCGTGCAGGAAATTAACATTTTTATACTGAACAATTCGTGCGCGACGCGCTGCAATCTTCCCAAAAACGATAAGGCACGCCGGATTGTGTGTGCGTGCGTGTAGGTATGTGTGTGTATGTGTGAAATCGCGAAGGGTGTCGAAGCGCATAATACATCGGTGGGAAGAAACGTAGGAGTAGATTGCGGGAGGGGTTGGAGAATCTCGCGAAAAGGAATGTCGTGGAAAAGGGCCAAGATCGCTTTCAGCGACGGAAGCGAGCGTGTATGGTGTTATATAGCTTCGGTATTTTCCCACCCCGGTCTTATGATATATAATATCCATTGATTTTCTTTTTTTTTTTCGTGTGCGGTGGCATCGTATAATAGAAGCGTATATAGACTCGTAGATACGGGGAAAGAGAGGCGTTAACATTTTTCCAGGGAAAGAGAGAGATGCGACGGTAATACTGCACGAAGCACGAAGAAGAACGGTAGATGGCGCTGTAAGGAGGGGTAGGTAGTGTTAATTTCCGTTTAGGGTGCGTTAGGGAGCGGCGTCGCGATGCTGCTCCTCGCCGTTAAGATAAGATAACCGGTCGGTGCCGTACCAGCCATCACTGAAAATTTTGTCCCTGTCCCTAAGAGCTTCGACCTATAACGCTCTCCTTCTTTCGCTGGAAGGGATGCCGAACGGTGTTCGAGCGAGGGTGTGTACGTGTGCTTCGGTTGCTTTCCACCTTTATCCACGATAACACTCGCTTCGTCCCGCTTCTTCTCATCCATCGCTTCTTTTCTTCGCTACCCCTCGATATAATAATGTATGACAAGCTGTCATCCTCTTCATCCCTCTGATGCAACTTTGTATCGAATGACCTCTATTGACGCGAAACATCATTTTACTCATGGCGTTACCACTTTTTTTTCCTCCATGACAATTAATAGTCGTCCCTGCTATCACTCTCATCAATTTAACGAAACAAAAAATCGTCATAAATCAATTTCCTTCGAAGAATCAACGCCTCGTTCGGTCGTTACAAAATAGCTAGAATACAACTCGCTATCCAGCTCATTACAAATTTCAACGTAGAGTTGAAATTACGAAATTACATCTTTCATGTGCAAACTGCTTTCCATTTTCGCACTCTCTCGCTTGTGACTTCCTGGCATCGGCGCGTCCCCTCTGCTATTCCAGCCGTATCTGTAACGACCCTCGGCATCTTCCTGGACCTTATGGATATTGGTCGTCGTCAGAGGGGCCAACCCTCTGCTATATTTTCGGCGCATTTGCCTCGTCTACCACAGTCTCCCTTGGTACCCAACGCTTTCCCGAGCTATGATTACCTCCTACATTTCCATACTCGCTCTCGTGATAACGTACCGTATATTTGTGTACGATGCGTGTGTACATGCATATCTGCGAATGTAAAGGAGTGTACACACGTTGGCTGGTGAGTGTGCAACGACTGCCAGACTCACGAACACATCAGACGTTTCGGTAACGAGGCGTATTAAAGCTACGTGATAATGAGTTAAAAAAAAGAGAAAAATGAAATAAAAAAGAAAAATAAATAAATAGCGTAGCCAACGAAATTAAATGGCGCACGGTATTAAATATTTCATTCGCGGTTGCTTTTTTACCCCCTTTTCAACGCACACGCACGTACACGTGTACAGAGTCTCTCTTGATCTCTTTCCACCCTTCTCTATACCACGTTGTCCAGGGAAGTATGTATATTCACATTTATCCCATGAATACACGAGACTATTTTTTTCTTCTTTGTTACCTCTTCGTCTCGGTGAGTGAACCCCTTGGTACGGCTTTCAACTTTTTATCTTTCTCCTTTTTCCCTTCGTGTAGAGAGATTTTTTTTTTATTATTTACGTCGCGTGCCGCAGTGGAAAATGTGCACGCGAGAAAGACAGAAAGAGAGAGAGAAGTAAAAACGACACCCGCGAATACACATTCTACAAAGAAGAGGTCTACTGTGTCGGTGTGCACCATTCACCATAATTTCCCCGAGGTGGGATATGGAGATTGGAAAGCATGGGGATATAAAGTTACGGCATTGAAGGAGTTCCATCCATCGCAATGCCGTTACTCGACGAGCAAAGATGAGAATCACTTCCGATCTTTCTCTCTCTTTCCCTCTCTCCTGACATATTTTAAATCCTCGCTCTTCTTTGATCGAACTTTCTTTCTTACTCCCGTTTCTCCCCGATAATCATAATCGAATTATTTATCGAATCGTTATGAAATCTCTGTTCACGTTCAATGATATTCGAACGTAGAAAATTTTCAATTATCTCCAAGATTGCGATAAATTCGTTTAGGAAGATCTTCGTGGAATAATAATATTTTAGCAAAGTGGTACATCGAAATAATTTTCAATCTTGTTCATTATTGAATATTTTTATCATTATAAAAGCATAGTACGTACTCAAGGAAAATAAAGTTTAAACGGTTAGGAGTAAATCTGGCGCCGAATGACGATTAATTGAGTTGCGTGTGTTGATTGTAGCTGCAGAACTAACAACCGAATCAGCTCTCAATCGATTAGGAAGGGTATATTTCTTGCGGGTTCTCTCGGTCTCTCTCTCACTCTTCCTCTCCAAGGGGCGAGATGTCGGGGTTTTCATTGAACCAGAATTAATGTTTGTCGAGATACACGGTAAGCTCGCCGGAGGTTGGTAAATCAGTGTAGAACAGTAGTTGTAACAGTTGCGAGAGAGAAAGAGAAATAGACGAAGAGAGAGAGAGAGAGAGAGGGAGAGCCCGGGCGAAATGGTTCACCGCACACATAGGAAGAGATTTACAAGGTCCACGCAGAGTTTGTATTAACGTTTCGCCTGTTCTCACCGAGATATCATTGTTACCGTGAGCGCGTGCGCGCGTCCGTTCCGACGTTACGAGACGGTTTTAAGCCGGAATAATAAATCCATTTTCCGTAATCACGGACCTCATTAAGTATCTCGTTGTTCAAGCACGCATCGTTAAACGCACAATATTAATTATAAACGCGTATACCACCAAACCGGATTTCGCAGACAAATTTCATAAAGCTTAAAGCTATCACGGCTTTCCCATTGTTCTGTTTTACATTTATGTGTATTATTGTCAATAACGTTCGATAAATCTGCCGGATTTTGAGCGTGATAATGCGCCGTGTAATAGGAACAAGCGTTGTTTAATCCTTCGTGTGGCGAATACGCGGAGAGGTCGATTCAATTAATTACAATTCAAGCAAACTTTCCATGAAAAATATTCACTTTACTCGCTACCACAAATAAATATTTTCACGATTATTACGAACGATAATTAATACCCACAAAATCGAGTGAAAATAACGTTGAATCGAGTTTCTTTCCATTAATCGTCATTAAATCAAAATTAATATAAACGTATTATTTTTATTGAACGCGCAATCGATTAGTTCGATTTAATGAAGATGAGCTCAACCTCGAAACGTCGATGGAATCCATATTGGTCTTTAGAAGTTTATCCACCCAGATTTAATATTTTATTCATTGTTTCAGATTTGATATAATCACTAGTTAGGCGGGAAACCGCTGTAACATCGGCAAGTAGAGTAGATTCAGACAGGGGGTTGTAGCCTACGCTCGTATTAGTGTGCGTTTATGTATAGGTATGTGTACGTTGGTATCTCACCCTTGCGATGTCCGGGGGCCAAAGTCGATAATCGTATTAACTCACTTTACGCGCATCGCGTTCGCACGAAGGACGAGGGGGTGGTTGTGTGCAGTGCAGTGTGCGAGAAATCTATATATATGTATACTAATGATGGAGTCGGAGGGAAAGAGGGCCCGAACGATACATCCGCGATGCTTCGTCGCTGATAGCTTAATAATTATTTGAATTTCCGAGAGTGGCGGTTGGGTTCTTCCGAAGCCTTGGCAACGAGAACCATCGAACCGAAATCCCAGCTAACGTCGAGTCATCGATGCAAATACGTAGGGGATTATAGGGGAAAATGAACCGCTCTGAAAATTGTAATAGATCAACCTTAAGAGGACACTGCTCTCTTTGGTATAAGAGTGAATCAGGATATCAATTATTTAATTATAAACCTCGTATCGACAGATCGAACGAGTTCGCCCCAGACACTATTAAAATAATTGAATTTTACTTTATGTGCGACTGTATATAGGGAACACTTGGGTCAGTTATAAATGCACGTTCGTGATCGCTGCAACGTTTCTAAATTAATACCAACCCAAATGTTTTTTCGTTAGGTTGCTAATATTAATGACATTTCGATTAATGATTATTTCGTAATGATTAATCGGATATTTCATACCAGAAATAACACAAACCATTATAATGCAATGCAAATCACTCCGCCATTGTCTGCGTGTAACGAAATTTCCGATTTTTATGATTCTCGTGGGAGACGGGTTTGTTCGTGTGCATACGAGTGTAGGAATAAAACGAGAGCCCCGAAGTACGCGTACACGCTGCGCTGGTGAACTGAGGAGGCCCCCGATTGCAATGTCACGAATTATACTACGAAAAAGAAAAAAAAATGAATTCACCCAAATAGTCAACACGGCGAAGTGAATGCCATTTAACTCCCCGTTCTGCAGAGAGCGGATGCTCAACGTCCTATATATAGGAAAGCTCCAATCAATATTTTACATGGAATGATTCACGACAATCTCCCACGGGTTGCCTGGCATACATAATATACATCGATATATATGTATATGTAGTTTGGTGTACATGCCAGTGAAATAGAATGAACCGGGTGAAACCTGCATGCATCAACGAAATATGCAAGGCTTTTTTTTTATCATTCACCGTTGCGAATCATCGACGAATATCGAATTTCCACATCGCTTCGAATGCACGCATGGCCCACTATTAGCTCTGTTGTCGATGATAACTAATTACAACAAGTGCATTCTTCATGCTCGATTCCACTGATGTTTTATGGTAAAATTATTTATAAATAAGAAAATATCTGCAATCGTGGAAAACGCTTCGCTTTATGATTGCAATCGAAAATGAAAAATAAATTGGAATTTAATAAAGGGAATGATTATCGAGGTATTGTCCAACGTTCAAAAGAACCGGGATGGAAATTTAATGAAAATAATAGTCTGTGATCAGGAAGAATTGAATAAAAAAAAATTGAATGGGAGAGTTTTTATTTTCTTCTCTACCAGGAATTGCGAGCCACATCGATGAAACTTTGTTCCTGTAATTTTTTCAATCGAGTCAATAGAGAAGTGGAATGATTGCAAAAGTTATTAGATACGACGAGATACGAGCGGAAGCGTGCAAATTGAAATTTATTTGTACTCGACGCATAACGCGATAATTGAGGAAGAGAGGAGAAGTACGAGAATAAGAAAGAATTTACCGAACGACTATCGCGTAAGAGAAAAATCGCTTAACGATAAACAATTTATATCCGACATCTTCGATAAAACAATTTATTACCAGGCGTGAAATGGATAAAGAAAAAAAAAACTTAGCGGGAATGTTCGACGGGGCTGCGTGACGTGCCGGAAGACAAGTTGCCGCTTCGATCCATCGTCGATTCGGCGGGTGAGAAAATTAGGGAGTAACGCAAAGAAAAAGATGGACGAGGAAAAGACTGACGAATTGTCTTCTCGAAGGTTCCTTCATAGCGCGAGGTGTATGACGAAGCCGCGAGGAAAGTGGATTTTGCTCGATGAACATCTTATACATATATCTATTGTGTTAGGTATATAAAACAGACGTCGGTGTAGAGGACTCACTGATATAGAGAAGATTGTTAGCAACTCACGACACATCCATGTACCAAGCACGAACGAGCGATGAGACAAGTAGCAGGTGGCTAATGCGAGAAGTGTCAAGCTTGCGATGTTGAACGAAGGGGAGAAGGCGAGTATCAGTCAGACAGCTAACGCTCAACGTACGGTATACAACCATGGTACATGTTACATAGTAGGTGATACATAAAATATGAGGGATTCAACGTTAAAACGATCCGGCTCTGACTATCATCATTTTTTAAACCTATTTTCCAATGAATGTTGTCCATGACGTTGCAAAAATCGTTCTCCAATGTGTCTTAAAATTGATTTATTTGCACAAACGTTTGAAGATTGATGAGGGTGAATATTCTTTTGTAAATATACGAATCGCAATGAGCATCAAAAAATTGTTACGTTGAATGTGATACAGAATGCCCTTTTGTATGTGCACACGGTTTTATTTAATCACAAATATAATACTCGACCTTCTACTATGGAGTGTTGCCTCGTTGAGAAACTGTCTTGCGGTTGAATGAATATTGTGATGTATAGGGCACTAGCCATCTCGACATCTTCTCGGCACTTCGCCTGTTTGGATCTGATGAATGATGACGATAGCGCACGTCTTCTTGCCAAACTATGATACTCGTACCACATTTCATATTGCTCTTACCTACGGTAGGTACGTGAACTTGTAGAAGCTAGCCCGTCTCGTACTTAGCAAACCACCTTCATACTCTAATTAAGTGGAGTCAGCGAGGAGGCCAACCAGACGTAGTTATATCAAGAAGGGTATGACGCTTAGGTCGTAGTGTAAGTTTTCTACACTGACGGAACGGTTATCACCGACGAATCGGAGACGGGAGGATACTAACTTATTTACCCCTTGTTCAATTACGTATAACCTCGTAGTAATTAGTGTAATTCGAACCGTTCGTAAGAATCTTTCAGTGGAATAACTCTTCGTGAAGGCGATTGCTCAATTTGCACTTTCATTAATGAAATTGTTTTACTCACGAAATCCAATTCTGTTTGAGATCATTTTTCCATCTCGTGTAGAAATAATACGGCTGTTTTGTCGAAGATGTTTTTTGTACCGACTCACTTTGTAATTTGCAACGGAGCGTCCGACGAGACGAGAGGAAAGTGTACGGTGCACACATGCCGGACGAAAAACTAGCGAGCAAAGAGAACCGGAAATATCCGGATCCGAGGCTCACCGTTCGTTCCTATGGCAGGGGGTGAGTTTTCGTCCGGCGATTCTTTTCGCTTTACGAACTCTCCGACGAGACTTGGCGAAAGCTCGCCCATTCAACCCTCCCCCTGTAAGTTTTTCTCTCTCTTTCCCTTTATCTCTATCTCTCTTTCTCGTGTACGATATTTCGTTCTTCTTTTTTAGTCCCCGTTCCTCTGTACCCGCGAGAACACGTGGAGAGCGCACGAGGTCGAGTTAACCCACTCGAAAAGCTCCGGCTAACGGCTGCTCCTCTACTACGTACACCACGACCTCCGCGACCCAACATCTTTCGCACCCTCTACTTTTTTTTTCGTTTTCCACCGGTCTGCGCACGGATGGTTCATTGTACTTTTTCAACGAAAATTTCTATTACGAAACGAAGTGAAATGACTGTTTTTTTTTAAAGGTTTTTTAAGGTTTTAAGAAAAATATATCTCACCTTGAAGTCGCCATGTCGATCGTAGAACGCAGCTGGCATTAGTGTAGCTTTCAGTCTCCTGTTTCTGTAGAAAATGAAGAGTATCGCCGCCAGAAGCATAACAATGACGGTAGTGAGGATCCCGATCACTAGTCCGATGAACTGCTTTGATTCAGCCGGCTCTTTGCTTTTATCTGGAACTTAGAAAAGGTCCTCGTTCATAACAGAAAAAATTGGCTTCGCAGTTTTTTTTTATTATGTATAATAGTTTTAATTGCCTCAATTCTCAATATTCTTTTTGTTTCTCGTTATTTTGAAATAACAGTCTGTGGAAAAAAGTCCAGAACGCAGCTTTTTGTTGTAATTATTTTTTAATTGCAACGTGGTACGACCGAGATACGTATGTGCCACATACGGTACACGTTTTTGAGATTTCATCGAGCTTTTTTAAATCTCTTTTTATCAAAATTTATACCTATTAGTTTGTGTAATACATCCTGAATCCGTACAAGTGTGAAAAGGGTGAATAGCACTTTTTTTTTACTGTAATTAACGAAGGACGTCGTTGCGGAAACGTCATTTCCGGTGCGTGTGAATATCACCCTTTTCTGTAGTGAGGTAGCGATATTACCTGAAACGTTATATGTAAACCCCTTATAGAGCGACGTGCCTGAACCCCTGTCAGGTTCCAATTTCAAATATATATAGGCTGTTTCATGTCGAAATTGATGGCTAGATAATAAAATTTGAAAAATATAAATAAATTTACAAACTGTAAATATAAATCTATCGACGTGAATCAGTCAATCCTATATAGATTTTTGCTACGCCATTGAATGAATATAAATGACAAATTTTTCTTATTCATATTAATATTAAATTTTATACTGGTACATTATTGGAACAAAGCTGTGCTTGTTTCAGTGAGAATAAATTTTGAAGATATTACGATTATGACATCGATAATTAGAAAAAAAAATTCCAGTCAAGTTTTATGTGGAATGGGGTATTCTGTGCAAAGCACTGACCCAGTTAGCACGAAATGTCTCGTGCCCGCATGTGTCATTATCCAGTACCAACGTGACTTTACCCCGACGCGCATATTAATTCAATTTATTCGCACGTGGAGAAATTGTCATGTCTGCTATACTACGTGCAAAACTGTACCGGAGCTATCAGTAAAGCACGTGCGATTCGAAATTCGTGAATAAAAGTATGTAATATCTAGAGAAATGTAGACCATTAACAAAGTATGTCGCTTTGGGTGAAACCGAAAGGTCTGAAGTTCTCCTCGATTGTGAAAAATGCTCCCACACTAGAAAAACCGCGAGACTTGTGCGAGATCCAATTGAAAGAAATTGTTATTCAACCGCAGTACTAAGTGCCACGATACATGACTCGTGATGATACTTACATATGCTATTATCGTTGCCATCCTCCTTGTTAAAAGTAGCCTTGACTTCATCCCTCTGCAATGGGCCCTCATTATTCTGATAAGGACTTCCTGTTGCAACGGCTATTGTACTCCGATTCTTGGAATCCTCCTCCTCCGTATTGTTCCATTCTGATATCACTGTCGATCGAAAGACACGGATTAAAATGAAATTTCGTTATCGACAGAAAATTAATCCTACCCTATGGTCTATTTTCAGGAGAATATTCACGATTAATTGGCAACGTCGCTGTTATAAATAACGAGGTTTCGGAAGATACCCCAGTAACGCAAGACGGGACAGGAAATCGCGTCAAAGCCCCGGCGCTCGATTGAGTTAAAATAATTGGCAATTCATCTATAAATAATGAAAGTTACTTTAAATAACGCCAGTTCTCACGATAAAACAATTATTAATCGTAAAAACAATAAAAAGAAAGGAACGAGAGACTTAAAGGTATAAAAATAAAGTTGTCGAACCGAAGCAAACGCACACTTTATCTCTCATATAATGCACGACATGTGTAAACAGGTCGGTTTGCGAAATGAGTTGGTTTCATACGGTGAAACGAGTTCGAAGCGAGTAAATATACCAAGAGGTGTACTTCGTAGTTATGCTGGCGAATGGTTGGCGTTTGCTGAAATTTCCAAGGCGTGTACATGAGACCGGAAAATGACGTGATATATAGTTTTCTAGGGCAGATGCATGTACCAAAATTGAAATAGCCGTTGCGATTTTCTCTCTGGTTCTTGTACTCTCCCTCTCGCTTTGGCTCTCTACCATTACATATATATATATATATATTTCGTTTTATATTCTCATGTCTGCGTCGAGGTTCATATATCGTCCAGTTTCCATTAGGACACAGCAAACACTTAGTTTTGGTATATTGCATACCTAAGCTGATCCGAACATATACCATATGTATAATACATCGTACATATATATACATACATAAACGATGAGTTTACCCCGGTAGCTCAAGCGTTTTCCATTCCACCATTTCCCCAATTCGACTAAACATTAAATATTAAATTATTCTGGCTTTTCCGCACGAACAGTCTCAGACATCGAAAATAATTTGAAATTATTCGTGAATACTGAAAAGGTAAAAATATTTTTAATTTCGTAGTAACTTTGAAAATTACTCAAATCGACCATGGAGTGCAAAAGTTGGTATAAAATTCATGAATTTCTTCATTTTCCAAACGATATCTAGCTCGCTTCACTTTTATCTTGAAAGAACTTAAATGTGTCACATAGTCAATATGGAAAGTACTCCTTTTGCGAAGGAAAAAGGTTACCGACTCACCGACGTTATATATAATAGATATACAAATGCATATTCATACGTATGCGAATACAGAGAGAGGGAGAGAGAGAGAGAGAGAGAGAGAGAGAGAGAGAGAGAGAGAGAGAGAGAGAGAGAGAGAGAGAGAGAGAGAGAGAGAGAGAGAGAGAGAGAGACAGAGCGTCATGTAAAGTCGCCACTCAAAGAGAACTGTGCAAGAACGTCTAATGCTCGAACACTCGTCCGTACTCCCGTTCCTTTCTGCCTACCGTCTCTGTCTCTCGTTCGTACATGCACTTGTTTCGAAACTAATGGACTGGTGGCCGAGTTCGTCGTTGCTGTTGCTAGTTCTGCTTCGGGAGGTTTGCGGATTAGGGGATAGGTTGAGCGCCATGGACGCTGGGAGGTAAGGGTAAGGGGCATAGCGGCGTCAAGATGGGAATCTGTGGAGCGCAAGCATAGCTCGGAACGGAAGAGGAAGGAGAGTGGATTTTCAAAGAGAACCAGGGCAAACGCAAGGGAAGGTTAAACGAGACAACCGGTGAGTCGGCTCGATGCTTCCAGTTCCTCGCTGCTACTAGCTCTTCCTGGGATCCTCTTTTGCGGAAAACCTTTCAGTAGCAACGTGCCAGCGGGCTACCGGTAGCACGTGAGCTATGAACTTTCTGCTGCAATACGACACAAACGTGTGTTATCCACCTTCCTCGTCGCTTACTCATCCATTTATTCCTTTATTGATTCCAAAAAAGAAAACAAATTTCATGTTTAATCATTCGCGACGGACTTGTTTCTCGATTAAATCATAATTACCTAAATACTCGTACGTGTGGAGATCTCTGCGTATATTAAAATTAATTATTTAATATTGAAACTAAAAATATTTGTTTTCGTAATAGTTTCCTGATTATAGAATAATTTCGGCAATCAATGTATCTTTTCGCTGTTTACACTATGGATGTCCAAATAATTTATTAGTCAAAAGGGAACAGTTTGATACTTGATTGATCAGTGATCGATCGAACAAAGAGTAAGCGAGAGAGAGAGAGATAGAGAGAGAGAGAGAGAGAGACTGAAAAATGAGAAGGCAACGATTTTCGACGATCAAAATTAACGAACTGTCCAGAAATTCCATTCGGTTCTCGTGCATCGTCCTCAGTAGAATGAGTACGCGTGTGGTCAGACCGCGGTGAATATATCGTGCGATATCGCTTGGGGACCGAAAATCCGAAGCCATCTCTGCATGGCTCTCGTTTTCTCCACCCAGGCCTTGATCCCTATAACCCTCCCTCCTATCTTTTCCAACCTCGAATAGCTCTCTAGGGTCGAGGTCTCCGAGCTTCTGCTACTGACAAAATATGTTGTCGCTGGTGTGCTAACCTCTGATTTATGGAACACGCTCGACTGGATAAATATTTTCTCGTACATATATATATATATAAAGGACCGAAAGTTCCGGGCTACTTTCTCGCTCGGCACAAAATTTACGAGACGATATTCTCCAGCCCCATGCGAATATCGGATTCTTCAAATATCAATAAAAGTTTGTATATTAAAAAGTAATAAACGACGTTTGATCAAATCGTCCTTCGATATTAAATATCATATTGATATTTGTACAACAATGAACGTAGCAAATCAATGATTAATATTTTACGATTTCTTTATCCCCCGTGACGCGGCTTATTCCATTCTGTGAAACGCATTAACGCGTATATGCACGCATGCATTATTTTTAATTCCAAATAATTATTATTACGTTTTTCCATTTGTCGGTTCACGTTGTATGAAACATGGGCTAACAAATGATAAGCGGATAACGTTTGCACATATGTAACTTTGCGTATTTTCCATGTAAATTATATTTTCTACCATGGAAACCGCAAATATGTTAAATCAACAGTAAAACTAATTTTCTTTTTTAAATTCTAGAAACATTACTCGCGAATGTACTTTTCCGAGAAGGTTTCTTCCAAGTAATGGATATAATTTTACAAACTGAGAAAGAATCAACAGTCACATCGCTGTAGAAATTAAAAAAAGCTTTTTAGTAAGTAAATACGTGGCATATAAAAAAGCTTTTTCTGTAAATAGCGTAAAAACTCCACTAGCGAAATGGACACGCAGTTGTCGTCAAAAATGGTCGGTAGAGGGGAAAATGACGTGGCGTTGACAACGATGTCTGCTTGGAAAACTTTGGTGCGTTATTGTGACAAAACATGTCGTGGTTCCAAGAGGTAAAGCCTTTTTTCCTCGTACTTCGATTTCACGGTTTTGCTCCTTACTCGTACGTCGGCGGTTCACCGTCGGAATCAAAATCGTGGCAGATTTATTCGTACATGATTGTACTACTGCGTTTATTCGACATGGTTTTAATTCCTTACGCTCAATCCACTATCCAATATTGGAACCTTCAAATGTGGATAGTGATGGCGGCGCGTTCTGCTTTGTCAGCAAGTTCCTATATAACCGAGGGTTTTGTGTGCTGCCGTACATCCAAGCAATTAAAAAAAATGATCGACCTCGTGAATGACTACGATCGATCATTGGGAATCAATTTTGCGACAAAATTTCGAGCATTTCGAACATGGATGATTATCGCACTATGGTCTGTTTATCTCGGCTTCGTAGTGTCTATGCGTCCTATGCCTGCGGTTTGGCAGAAATGTTTGTATGTGTACGTCGCCATAAGAGGTATGGGTTGGTTCACTATGGTATTGAAATTCGGGGCAATTGCGAATTCCTTCGAACGAAGATTCGAGCATTTGTCAACCCTGTTGAGGGCAGGTACACCGAGCGTTATATACGATGCAAACGGTTCGAGCAGAATACTTCGTCTCAATGACGTGTTTCAATTGCACAATAATCTTACGTCAGCTGCCAGGATATTTAATTCGATGCACAATATGGCTCTCTTCTTTTGGATCTGTGAAACTACGTCGTTTATGATCACTTCAATATACAGATCAATGCTCATTACTGCGACGTCCGATTTCTATAAGATTGGAATGTCAATGATCACCACGGTGCAGGATAGTGTACTTTTGGTGTATCTTCTAGCTTCTTGTCACGGTGTGAGTGAAGCGGTGAGTAATTTATCTCAGCAATCAATTTGATCGTTTTCATGATTAATCATTTCCTTAATTATTCAGAACTTTAGTTTATTTTGACCCGTTACTATTCTATCACAATTTATAGGCAAATAAAGTTGGACATGTCGCTCTTTCGGCCCGTTCCTCGGTTGTTCGTGGACGTTTTCGACATGAGAGAGACGTAAGAGAATTTCATACAACTACCGTTTTCTTTTTCTTAGTTTTTACATTTTATTAATATTAATTATTTTTACGTATTTCAGGAAGGTTTTGCTATAGGTCACTATTTTGAGACGAATCGTTTTAAATTTACGGCAGCGTATGGTATCATAACAGTCGAACTTCCATTACTTGCAACCGTGAGTGATTTTAGTCGAATTATAGCTAAATTTTCATCGATCATGCAGGTTTTATTATATATCTGTGTTTCTATGTATTTCAGATTCTTGGAGGAATGACGACGATTCTAGTAGTTTTGACGACATAAAAATAAACAACGTCCACCTAAGTGAAGATTAGTAGTGCGATTAATGTAGTAACAAAAAAAAGCTTGATCCGATTATTAAAAATATCAGAATAATCGATACCATCTGTTCGATTCATGACCTATTCCGATCATCGCTGGGCGGAATAAATTCACGCGCTTCGTTAAATCCACGATAATTGGACTAAAGTTCAATAACGAATGTAATAGTTTTTTTTTCTATATAAATGTCAAACTTTTCTCATTTTGACAAATGTTTCAATGTAATGAAAAAAGAATCGTGAAAATAGAATGTTTCTTATTTTCGCGAAGTTTTGCAATAATCGTCAACTCGATTTTTATCACTGTACCTATATTCGAGATATACGAATAAATCTAATGAACGAAAAATGGAGGTATGTCGGTGACGTATAACGATTCGATCGAAACCCGGAAGTCGCAGAATCGCGCGAGTACATTCCCGAGTTACTGTGTACGAGCGTATTCTCTGTCGAGGACAGATACAGGGTGTTTTCAATGCCAGAACCGAGAAAAAGCACAACAAAATGAAGCGAACGAGTGAAAGCTCGCAATGCCCAATATGCGGATGATTAATGGCACCCTCTCGCACTACATCCTCCGTTTTCTCAATCGTTCTTCTCTTCCGTTACTCCGCTCTCGCCCTTCTCTTCATCCTCGCTTCCACGATATTTTCCGCGGCTTTCGCTCGTTCTCCTCCACTTCTGTCGTCTCTCATACTCTTTCTTTTCCGTTCACGACAGTCAACAAGTTGAGTTTTCTGCACGGGAAACTTTTACAGCTGAATGCGCTCGCTGTAAGGGCACAGCCACGCCACTCCGACTCAACTCTCTTCCCTCGGGTCTCTCGCTCCTTGCTCTCTCTCTCCCTCTCTCTCTTTCTCTTTTATTATTTCTACATCCCTCCCTCTTCTCTCCCCTCGTGTTTTTCATCTTTTGAGCCACATACCGAAGTAGCAAGCGCCAACGGAAAAGACGTTTACACAGTCACCGTTAAAGCTGTACCATTTAGCGAATGAGGTTTGTTTCCCTTATTGCGAGAACGAAAAGGGACGGATTTTCGTTTCTCTTAAAAATGCATACTCCCGTATACACGTAGGTTTTATTTCGAACAAACGATGTGGAGTAATAACTATTATTAAAAAGAACAGCTATGAAAAAAGCTGTAGGAAAGAAAGTTTATAGGATTTTAGGCAATTTGTTCGTACAAACACACAAATACCTTCTTATTTATGTTGCTTACATAAATACAACTGTGTGGATATAAGTTTACTACGTATACTCTACATCGGCAAGTATATGGTCGCGAATATCCCGTTACGATGGTTTGGTACGCAAGAGTGTATTTATATGTGTACCGAAGCCAGTGAAAGAACTAGTTATGCGCACAATTCTCGATGGTTATTGCTCCAGTTCGTGGCCGCTGCGGCCGGTATATTATGCAATATACATGGTTACAGTTTGCGGTAAATTTTGCCCTTACCTGATTCGAAAACGACCTCGCTGAGCATGATCCATCGTGCGGCGAAGTAGAGCTGGAGCTTGAGATAACGTCCGGCACGAGAGTGCAACTTTATTGTGACCTCACGGGCCTGTTCCAGCACTAGATCCGGCATGTACGAGAAATGAACGGGCTCACCGTTGAACTGGTTATCACCCGGGCTCAGATATACCTTGGCGTGAGAGAAAACCTGCGGCGACAATAATGACAAGAATATTATTGTCGCGAAAAAGAAAAAAGAGGATTATAGCGATGTTCGCTATGTTGTGATAAAGTGTAGAAACGAGATTAATAAAGTAGGAATTATTTTTTTGATTATGTGTTACAGCAGGGTTGTTATCAATTCTCGAATTATGCATTGTTATTCGAGTTGTTGTTCGAAGGGACAAACGAAATACAGACTTCGATCGAATATTCGTATTATTTTGCAATTCAAAAACGTAATTTTTTTAATTAACGTATAATAAATCATTTATTTTATAATAATTTATTGTGCGGGACAAAAATGCAGAAAATTGCTTGCCTGCACGTCCTTTGTGAAGTAATTATTCGTATGCAGATGCATCGCTGTAAAATTTCTCGAATAATCGAATTCGAAGACAATCTCGACCGGATGTCCCATCATGCTGGGTGTATCGTTTCGCCAGCCGATCCACTCGTATCCTGGATCAAAAATACAAACAAAAGAATATTCGGGTTGATACCAATTTTATTGCTATAGCGCTGATGCCGAAAAGAACGATAAATATTTTTTCTTATCGTTGCTGATAACTCGAAACTCGATGACAATGTTCATACGTCCTTGAGAAAGATTGAAAGGTAATGACAATACGGTGGACAGTTCTGGTTGTTCGAAGATCTTCAAGCTCGTGAGATTTTCTCCCTTCTCGTTCATTCGCTCTCTCATCCACCCTCGTACTCTCCCGGTTTTGGTTGGCCGTTTTTGTCTTCTTCGTGGAATTCGAGAACCGGGCGGTTGGTGATTTTACGAGCGTTCGCGACGGGGATGACGATAGCTAGAGCGAGAAGCATCAACGGGCGTGAAAGTGTTCGCCAGGTCGGGAAATCGCGCAATAACAAACACAAAGGGGAGAGTTAACGACTCCGCGTCCCGCGACGATTCTCGCAGTTGGCGTAATTTCGTCGGATTTTGAACTCTCTCTCCCTCTCTCTCTCTCTCGCTCTCTCGCACTGTCTCCATCCCTATCATTCTCTTCCTGCACTTTCGTGGCGCCAAGAGCTGGCCGAGACGTCGTAGAGTGAGAGACGAGTGAAATTCTCTGACTTATAGCCAGTGAGAGAACTCGCAAAGAGGTCTTTCATTCATCGCTGGTGATGCTTAGGAAAATAGAGAATGAGATAGAGCCAAGAGCGAGAAACGAAATGTGGGAAAGCAGCAAATATATAGCAAAAACGGACGATAGTTAAGCTCTTCGTACAGCCGCGTCTACTTCGCGAACGAGAGAGAAGGAGATACGAGCTTTAGTGAATCGAGGCGTTGCTCTCGTTCCGCGAGAGTCTTTACGAAGATTTACGGAAAGTCGGAAGAATGAAAAGCGAAGGGATTTCGGTTCGAGTTTGTGCAACAGAGATATCGATCAATGCTGCGACTGTTGAAAACTTGGCCGGTGTCTCGTTACTGATAAAAAATGGTGCGCCATTTTAAACTTCGGAAAACCAAGTCAACAATGAAAGGAATGTTTTGTTATCGTCGAGATATGCGAACGATTTTATTGCTCCTTCGACGAAAATAAGAAATTCATGACGAAGACAAATCTTTTCGTAACGTTCGGCGAGACTAAATGAAAAATCTCCAGCAGGGTATGATTCCGTATCACTTGTAAAAAAAAACACACACACAGAAAATAGAACCCTCTTGCCGACTCGGGAACCCCTATACGAACAGAAGTGAGACGAACGCGCTTCGAGTATACCCCGTGGAGATGATTCGAGGATGGTGTGGCATCGCGCCATCGTGTTCGACCGAGCAACAGCAGCAGCACGAGCATCAAGCCAACCAGGAGCATCCTTGCGGTCCAATATAAATGTAAATTGAAACAGATTCGAGTGTATAGCTCGAGTACGGCATGGCGTCTCGCCGACCGTTCGCTCCAGCCCACCATCTCGCGGGCCAAGGCGTGCGCCACAGCCTATCTAACATACTTCCGTGCACTTCGGGCCTTTCACCAATTCACCTTATGCGTTTTCCGTAAAACCCCGTTGCGACGACCTGAAACCTGTACATATACATGTATAAACACTGCGAACCCAGTGCTGCACTTTTCCAAGGCCTATATCAGTTGAGACGACGTATCTGCATTGAATTGACAGAAATTTCATTTCCAACTGGAAAATTTCCATCCCGAACGAGTTACATGCGACCCGAGGAATTCGTCGTCGAGAAAATCTCTAGGTGAGCGAATCGCATTGGGACACGTTGGAAGAGACACTTTTCCATTTGCACGGATATACCACCGCGTCGAGGAATGTTTGCCTGCTAGAATGATGCAAAGCCAACTGACGTCCTTGTTCACCATATTGTATTATGTTCATTGGTTTTGATTCGCGAAATCAGGGTCGGGATGGTTTATGTATTTGGTGTTTCCAAACAACTGGTTCGTCGCGAGGG
This sequence comes from Netelia fuscicornis, assembly GCA_946811545.1. Taxonomy (NCBI): domain Eukaryota; kingdom Metazoa; phylum Arthropoda; class Insecta; order Hymenoptera; family Ichneumonidae; genus Netelia; species Netelia fuscicornis. Next base: position 33,884,961 of record OX328015.1, read on the forward strand.
TGCGAGGCGCTCTGATTTTTTGTTTTCATGAATCATCGATCATGTTTTGATACGCGAGCGTTTCCAATCAACGTCTGGGTAGGAAATATACGAAGTATAAAAATACTGAGTTACATTTATAAACACAAGAACTATAAACCTGTTATGCAATCGTTCGGGTTAAATTAATTTTGTGATATTCATCGAATGATTCTTACCTTTGCCATTGCCATTAACGTCGAGTCTAAAATTGTCAGGGCCTTTTTGACCATCGACCAATTGTCCGATACCTCCGGACAAATAATTTTCATCCTCGTGTCCATCATACGTTCGGTCGGTGAGATCAACCTCGGATCCACGTTGAATCCCTTGAGGCATCGAGTATGAGATCAGTCCCTCTGGAATTAAACAAATATTTTTAGTCACAATTAAATTCATCTTGACTATATTCACAATTTCCGATTTTGTGGAAATATTTACTGTATTGATTGTTCGACAGTTCCTACAATGTTCTTAAATACATGTCAAGTAGCTAAGGGCACTTGCGAAATTCATTCTGATAACTCGTAATTCATCATACACCATCCTGGGATCATTAATCATGATGCTTCACGTCATCAAGCTTAACTCGGTACTTTCCCCAGACATTTTTCCATGCCGATAATAATAACTTTTCGTTTTCCGTTTTAACAGTCTTTCGGTTTTAAGAATGAGTTATTATTGCTTTTGGACGAAGAAAATCTAAGTTTCTAACGAAGGCCACGTCTTTGAAAGGATCATGTCGGATGTATATGATGCTCCGGTCGTTTTCGCGTAATCGTCTCCGGGAATCGAGGCTTGAACGAGTCTTGCAACAATCGTTTTGTTCCCATCACTTATCGGCACGATTGTCATCTTTCACTTACGAGAAACGATTGAGCACGAAACAAAAAAACGCGTACGTATAATATTCCATAGAAGGAAAACGAGAGCCAAGAAAACTGTTACCTCATGTGAGACGAACGCAAGGTGGATACGAGCGAAAAAAGTTTATTTACGGAATTGTCGCTCCAGACAAATCTTCAACCACCCAAAATGTCAATTAATTTAAATCTCGAACGATTCCGTTCTCGCGTTATCTCCATATCGTTCCTCATTCGCTTTGTCCCTCTCGTCGTTGGTCCCACGGTTTCCCACTCACGCTTCGCTCAACCTACCATCCTCCCTCATCTCTTTTATCGCTTCGCAGTTACTGTATTTCCAGTAGCCCAACCTTTTCACGGACCAATGAAGAACCGAATTCCTCTCGTGCCAGTCAAATACACGGACGGCTTCCTAGCCAAATCCGCCGCTGTTTCCCGGTGGTTGTGCTGGATCCTGGCAAATTCGACGTTCGCACTCGTTGCATATCCATTCGCCCGACCATTTCGGTCTGGATTAATGCAGGCACAGCTGTGTACCATTGCCTTGCAAGCCACACCGAAAACCTTCCCCTATTCCCGTTCTCTCGTCCGCTCTCTCGTCCCTCTTACTCCGACGCGTTCATAAATCTAAGTTAATCTCAGACAGGCGTCCCGGGAACGTGCCATGGTTGCATGACGTATACTATGACAGACACGCTGTACCAGACGCACTCGTCAAGAAAATAAGGACTGCAAGTACCGAGTATAAAATTCGTTGCGCGAACGAGGGTGAAGGCTGTTGTAAGTACGTTGTATGGCGAAACGATCGACCCGCTTGGAAATTTAAATACACGTTAAATGCAGCGAGGCCTTGGTTCCCTTCGAGGTCCGAACGATCTCATTTATACGTTTCGCTCGTGAGAAGAAAAAAAATCATACTTTACAGTCTCAACGTTTATTCGCCATTTATGTGTTTCCGAGTACGGCGACCCCTCGTAACGTAGGGAAATTTCGTTGTTAATCATCTTCGCAGATCTTCTTGAGTGTTCTTAACGTTTTTTGATGATATGTACGTCATCCGCATTCATCGGAACTTTATCATAGATTTTACTCATTCGACCGTTGGTCGTTTAGTCGGGTCGTTAAGGAACGTAGTTGCCATGCAACAATCGCGAATGGTCGATTTGTCCAGCTTCCCCTATCGTTACGAATGCTTATCCATAAATAACTTCGAGTTATCTGGGCGGAACGCTAATCCTGTTTATGTATTCCATTTGTATTTTGTTACTCACCATTCCATAAGCATCCGTAGAGCTCGACTCTCATGCAAACGATCCGTATGTGCGATGTGTACGGGATGAAACGAATTCGCGTTGCTATTATCGGTGGATCGAATATCTGCTCTTTTTCCGTGTAGGGATTGTTGTTGCCAACGAGAAGCTGCAACCAAAAAGGTTTAATATATAACAGATGGTTGACAATATTTTGTTTCTGTTATACGGCCGTTTGTGATATTTATGATTTATATAGCTTTTCGAGAGGAGCAAGATGCATAACTGATAAGTGTCGGGGATGAGAATTTAATACGGTCAATGGGTTGTGTTTATAGCACGTCCTAAAGAACCAAATTCACCCGAATGGCTGGAGCAAGCATCGAGCTAACGGAAGAAACTTCCATTTTCTCGGAGGGTTCGCGTTCACTGGATCCGATTAGTATACAACAGCAGTGACGTTCAGAAAGGTGTTCGCGTAGGCGCGCTACCCCTCTCTCTCCCAAGGTTCTCTAAATGTAAATTCGAGCGTTAAATCTGCGAGAAGCAGTTATCCAACACAACGTTCGCACACTCGACATGTACACCTCCCACATAGTGAAATAAATACGTTAGTGCTGCTCGAGACAGAACATCCTACAACAGATTCTCTCGCTGTCACGGTGCGACTCTCCTTGCCTTCTCATTTTATACCCATCTATTGCGGTCTACTGTGTCTACTTGTTCTTGTTCACGAGTCATGCTTCACTGTGACCACTTGCTGGTATATATGTGTAACTGACTGTGCTATTTTGCTCTTTGTACGTGCTTCGAGTGGAATGTTAACAAGGTAAAAGACCAAAATGTACCACTTCACCTGACATACTAACTCTCCTATGCATACAATCGAAATGGATACTTGAAATCGAACGATAAAAATCACGCTCTCTGTACTAGTAGGTACGATTATTGTCATTGATACGATATTACCTCATGAATGTTGTATATATATATATTTTCGGATTGGTGCGATTAAACCTTCACCTTCATCACGTCGAAATATTACCGTCGAAATATCCGATGACATTTGAAATTCTGTCCATCCTATTCAAAATGTATTACTTCCAAGTGATTTATGAATCATTTGGACCAGCAAAAGTTATAAAATTGTCAGTGGTTCGTTCGTTTTAAGCACTCGATATTTCAAACGGTGTAGCAATTATTTTTTTAAATATCGATACAATAAATATTGAATGCCAGTGCGTATATTAAAAATACGGAAACTAAATAAAACAATAGCTAGAGGTTCTTTGTTAACGTAGCTGAAAATATGGACTGTATCGCCCGAGGCATTCTCTCGCCTGCTCTCATCGCCAACGGACATAAAACAAAAACAGCCAAAAAAGTTATACAAGACCGAGCATGAACGAGTTTCGCGGAAAATAAAATTCGTAACACGAGAACGCTTTCTGTGTTATGAAATAACGAAATTCGTTGTTTGCTCCAACGCAAAATGGGATAATATTCCGCGAATTTAACTGTCTTTACTCGCGGAAATTAAACGCTGCATTTGGTCGTAATGGATGCAATCCGGTCTACCATAACGCGTCGATAGATTACAATAATTGGATATTTAATAGTCATTTGTGTAACGTTATGGTTACCTGTAGCAATATTTAAAAAATATTTCGTTTATATCTGGTGTCATAGATACGTTGGGTGTTACCGATGTAACGCTATTATTTTACTTTCATTATGCTTATTAAAGTATAAGAGCCCACCTGGGAACTATCGCAACCGCTTCAGAAACTTGATGAGCATTACATATTCCCTAATGCCTGGCTATCATTTTGTGTACAGAGGTAGAGGTGCGCCATTGAACGAGGTTACACGTATAGACGATTCGTTAGTACACACATAGGTATATACGCTCGTGTAACAAGTTGCACCAGGATACTCGTTTGTATTTTACGAAACAAGTGACGTGCTCTATTTTAATTCTACAAGTTCGCTCGCTCGCCAGGATGTTGTTTGAACAACGTTGATGAAGCCAAATTGCAAACTGTATTTGACGAGAATCTTCTCTGCCACCAACGATCATCACAGTGTTACTTTTTAAATTGTTGATTTCTTTGCGTTCCTTCGATTACAGCTCTCATTGTAATTCGCATGATCGAAGTCGACAAATTTCTGAACTGCTTCTCATACAATTATAATTCCAGACACGTTAAACCATTTCTCCGTTCGTCTTTGTAACTAACTTTCGTATAAAACATTCATTGCACCGTCTGGAATGGCAAATCCTTATAAGTCGGGTACACAGTTTGATAGAGCTATCTGGTCCCGACGTCTCGAGCAATTAATTTAGCCCATTCAGACGTAGCTGTCGCGTGTTCTGCTAATTCCATACGAATTGCTTGGAGGCTTCTGGGCATATGTTTAAATCCCAACGAAGAATATAATATTCGACTGAGTGTTACCAAGGCATTTTCCCTCTTAACAAAAAGTCAAGGCATTCATTGTGTATCCGGTACTCGTTTGACAGACATGAATGACACGAATATCGTTACATTGATGATGACAGTCGCTATTCATACGAAATGTAGCGTCGATAATTCAAATGAGTTACTGCCTAGTCGATGTAGTTTCCAAGTTATTTCAAAACCACTGTCATATATTATATTCAGGTCGCTCGAGACAGGAAGCAGCTGCAAGGTGTTCGATATCGGGAGCCTCGTGTCCTTCGTCCCATGGCTTCCTTTGTCGTCCCGTTTCTAACTCCCACCTAGCACGGAGTCTCTTCTCGATACTACCTCTAGCTTATATAGCCTCTTGAACACTACGTCCTCGTATTACGCGTACATCACCCCTAAATACCATTACCAGGAGGTAATTTGCGTTCGCGCCCCCGTCGCACCTTCCGGAACGTGCCTCTTAAAGCTCCCATACTCCACATCGAGGCTGGTCATATCGGTTGAGGGTATCGACGAAGGAGAGCCAATACCAACCGCAGACGCATTGCAATCGAACGGTCGGCATGGTGTTCGGATCGTGGAGCGTAGTGTGGTTGTACGAGGCTGGAATACGGGCGAGCCCACCAGGAACGCGAGTGCTCTTTGGTAATAAGCACATCTCACTTGGTTACGCGATACGAATAATTAATATAGCCGTAAACAAGACCGTGGGCTAGTAGGTGATACGCCCTTCGAATGTCGCATTATAGTGCACGGCATTAAATTAATGGGAATCCATACCGTTTACGAGAAGCGATTGAGACCAATGTACAGATGGAATATGCCAATCTATACCGATTTACGCGTACAACGATATGGCGTTTGCACTTTGACAACCACCTTTCGGTCGTCAAACTGGTGATCAACGATGTTGATCGTTCAGATTTCATCCTATTGTTTTTCAACTCAAATATTCGTTCCAACTGAAAGATTGATGTTTCGTTCGCAACTGTGATCGAAATGAATCCTCCGCATTTGTTGAGAGCCATGTCATATACTATATTCAATCTTTCGTCGAGCGAAACAATTTCTGTATGATTGATTCCATCATTGTTAAAATGATTTCCAAGGAAATTATTAGTAGACGATTGCTGTAGGAAGTCTTCGGTTGGCGGTATCTTGAGCTTCTTTTAAAATTAATTATTAGATGCTTCCAAAGTCATGCTCGGGATTGAGGCTATGCGTAGACGATGGTATACGGCTGATTAAATTCGATGTGCAATTTACCTAGCTTTAGAGTTTTTTGACAAAGCCTTCCACAGAAAAGTCGGATTCTATGGTTCGAGCAATGGGAATTGGTACACAACGCTGTTGGAAAAGCTTGCCCGGGTCACTGGGTCGGGCGTAATTGTCTCTTTGCGAGGTAAACTCGAATCTCAGTGGCCACAGGGAGTATCCTGTCGGGGCATTGGTGGCGAGAAGTTTCCGGGGCAACGGGCACAAGGAAAGACACTGCGAAACTGAAACAAGAATGCAAGACCGCAGTTAGAAAGCGGAAGAGAGACAAAAACTTGAACATCCTTGGTCGTGACCATGTTCCATTTCCGGTGATGATCCGAGATCTTTCCGTAATTACTTTGGACCGCTTTGGTGAAACCGGGGAATGAATAATAATCCTGACAGAAACCCTATTGTCTTATTCCTTTACCCCGCTGGAGAATTAATCTATTTGTCATATAAGTTGCCATTACTCTTTGCTACTTTAATGCGATTTAGTTGTTTCTTATTTCGAGTCTATGATGGAACCAGTTTAGGTCAGAAATCACTCCTCAAACTTCAGATCGTTGATTTGAAAAAGTGACAAAATTTACGAAATAGTGTAAAGTCAATAATACCGTGTGCTTTCATGACTCGCCTTGAATTCTTGGGTAATGTAACTGTGGGTCTTGCCGGATTTGCGCCAGTGGCGATACCTTACCTCGATATTTTCCTGGCGTTTGTATTTTTAAGGAAAAACCAGCAGTCCTGATAACACCGGAAATCAGTGCATCCTGCTCTAGTTGGTTTTTCCGAGCAGGTGCGGAGGTTTGTTAGAAACAGCCACGTTCAAAGACACGATGAACCGCAGAAACCTCATTTACGACACTTCCATTGAGCGATAATATTGTTTCTACGTACAGTAACTTAGAAAAGCCCCGTGGCAGAAAATGTTGAGACTGCGAGCACGCAGAAAGTGGCTTTTGCACAGTTGAACGCATCGCGAACCCTCGTCCTTCTTTCTCTTCGCCATTGTCATTGTCGTTGCGAAGGTAAAATAAATCAAGACTCCCTGCCTGAAAACAATCAAGATAAAGCCAGGTGAAGTACACCTGTGAGGTGCCGCTTTATTTCCATCAAGCACACGACAACATCTCCTTTTCCTTCTACCCGAGTTTTCAACGATTGTTAAAGTTTCTTCGAGACTGGCAAAGTTTAAATTGGCCCTGGGGAGGATACTCTAGTTATTCTTCCTAGCTTCTTATGATTCTGTCGATTGTTTCTTTCGACGGAATGAAGTCCAATTCAAAAAGGGAGTTTGATGAAGCTCGCGTTCTTGTATTCTCGAAGTATGAAGTTCCGTACGTGGAGTTTGTTTTATGGGATCATTAAAGTTTTATAATGCGTGAGCTGTAATACAGATCTTCAATTTTTCGTTACTAAAGATAGATTTTTTTACCGCTCTGTCCTTGTACTGTAGCAAATTTAACGGTCGACGATAGAAAGTGCGATATTACGTGGTAACGAGGCTGATGGACGAAAAATATAGGGACAGAGACTAGTGGAAAAAGAGGCAGAGGGAGGAAAATTGCTTTCGAACCGTGAAGTAATCCGCTAATAGCATGTCCACGTTCGTCGCCCATAATCCGTAATCCGTCGATACATGCCAAAGGCTTTCGAGAGGTTTGATGGGCATGGCAGTTCGACGAGAGGGAAATCTCCTGGCATTCCGAAATCTCTGTCGATGTTCGTATATGTACGAGTGTGTGAGAGTGCCACTCTAGTGGCACTACTGCGCTTTTTCCTGGAGGTTCCCTATCGAACTCACTAATAATTTGGTATTGCCATGGAAAAGTGCATATAATGCTTTTTTTAGAATTATAGAACATCACGTGGATGAAAAAAGTATTAATTTATGAGAGAAGAATAATTTTCGTCGACATTGAGTGTATAAAAATTAGCAAATATAGGTTGCTTGGCAATTTTTTGGAAATATATTGTCATCGTTGGTTCTAAAACATTTTTAGGTGAAAATTCTAATTACAAACCTTATAAAACTAGTTGACATTCACTGAGATTCGATACATCCTTTATATGTCATCGATTGAGTCGGCAATACGAAGTACGTTCATCAATCCCGTTGCATAAAAAAAGAGCTTAAAGCGATTCTCTTCCTAGTCGTGGTATCGGATCGTGCACAAAGCTTGTCGATTTTTTCGATTCTGTTGCTTCGTTTAAGTGTCGCTCGATGCGGTGCGGCAAATCCGGTGAAAAAGCCCAAGAAATGCAACTAACGTAAATATATTTAGAAATATCGTATACCGCACGCTTGAGTAAAGACGCGAGTTCACCGGCGAACAGGACGAACGAAGCGAAAGGATTTCAAAGTAAGTGGATGAAGTCGTACGGAGACCCCGCTTCATTAGATTGGCAAACTGAGCATGGCATTTCCTGTACGAGGTACAGAACAGCTTCCAGCGAAAAATTGCTCTCCGGTGTCAAGCACTTTTTGTTCGCAAACACTAAAAGTCGCCCTATAAAATAAAACGATGACGCAATAAAAAAAAATGCGAAATACAGAGGCAACAGAAAATACTGGCTTATTTTTAAAATGTCGAAACGTATACGCGATTAGAGGGAACATGGGTTTGTCATTTTATAATGTCCGGTTGAACATCGCAATCGCAATCTTTTACTTCTCATCCTCCCGATAGCGACAAATATTATTTTTTCATATCTTTTTATTCGACATATAAAATCTGGGTCAGAGCTTACCGTGAGCAAGGTATGTCCCTTGTACGAGAGAAATAGGGAGATAGAGATAGAGTTTCAGGATTGTAGACGTGAGTTCCCGATAATCACTGCAATTATCCAAAGGCCCCCTCGCGGTTATAAACGTACGTTACAATGAAACAGGTATAGATGTATATAATACGATGTTCAATTGCTGCTGGTATACATAAATTCCCTCGTGCTCTCTATCTGGTCTCTCATTCTACAGCAGAAATCCTCACTCTCTCTCTCCCTCTCATGAACGATTTCGAATTCAGCTGAAAGTGGAAAAGGCGCACCACTACGGTCCGTTCCATCGTCGCGCCGGAATGAATATGTTAATTGGCTTTGAAATTGGCTGTCCCTATGGGTGATTGATTAAAATTCGATACGTTCACCTCTCGTGCTCCGATCACGCTACTTCTATGGAAACTGCTATTTTACCTGCCTTCCTTCTACCGACCCATCACCTCGATTGTCGTCTGAAAATTCACTGGATGTTCAACAATCTATCACAGAGTTCTCAGAAGATATAGAATTACAGGACAAAAGGGTTATCACCGTGCTATATACTTTCTCAGATAAGGACATCATTAAATCACAATCGAATAAAAATGTTTGTATAAATTTCCTCGTGATCGATCGAATTCGATCGTTTGAGTAAAGCAAGTAAAGAGAGGAACAACTTTGCTTTGTATTGAGGAATAATCAGAGGAATTGATACTTCCTCTTTTTTAATACATTTTTGAATAGTTATAATTCCCATTCCTGGCGAGTGTGGAGATGTGAAAGCATGAATACATGAAAATAATACAGGTTGAAATATGTTTCTAACATTACCTTACTACCACTATTAAACATCACGACATACAATTTCTCAGGATACCACGTTCGACTATTCAAATATTATACGTATCGTATATAGACTATAATCGTCCACGCGCCATTTGAATTTCCCGCGATTACGCTTCACTGTGGTTGGAGAATGAACTGCGTATGCGGGTGCTCGAGAGGTAGACAATCTCATCGCCATCTTGTATTATATCAGATCGTGCGTAAGTGACGGGTGGTGTGTTCAGTGAAGAAAAGTCTAAAAATAGTGAAGAATGGAACAAAAAGGAGGTGGAATTCGTAAACCAGTAGTTTCGAGTATCCGACTGTGAATACATGGTTCTGTTTAGTAAAACTTGCTATTCGTACATGTTTCGTATCAATGTTTCTAACGTAGTGAGACTTTGTGCCAGGAGGCGGTGCTCTCGCCCAGCAAAAAGGAAAGCAACACTTGCCAACTTACTTCAAATCGTTGCAGTAGAAATAATGATCCATCCCTCCTATTCATAACCCAGATTTACCCTTACCACCAAGTCGGTACGGGAGTTAAATTTACTTATCTCGCGACTATACCAAGTTCCTCGGTACGTGTGCTTCGTTCGCAACATGATCCATGTCTGGTTGTCGCTGCGGTTGATTGTCGTCTTCGTCGTTGTGGGCTTGTCGCCCATGATACGCGTGATTGTATATAGCCCCATCAAGGCACATACGCCTTGCCTCTCGTCTCCCTCTCTTTCTCTCATCGTCGCTAACTTTTGCTCTAGGGATTTATCGTTGCCTCACCACTGGGATTGTTATTAAGCACAGAAGCAGAGGCGAAACCGTGTACATGGTTTCCCCCGAGCGACGCCTGCCTGTTTGCTGTATAATACTCATCGCAAAGGACCCCTTCGCATTCGGGGTGGTTGCATGCATATGATCCTTCAGTGGTGACGGTGAACTGCATCGTGAAACACGGCCACGAGATAAATCCCTCTCTGCCAGTTTGATCGTTCAAATTGTTCCGCACGCAATGTGCATCTGTACGCGTGCGTATGTGTTGTTATTCGCAGTAACCGATACAACCTCTTACTGTTTCGCTATCCATGCGTGAGATTCATGAAAAAAAGTGCGACAGTAAAAAAAGAAAGAAAGATTTATAAGAATTACGAATCCGTGTTTCCTAATATTCCTCGGTAAAGTCAATTAAGCTTTCCATCTCGTGTATACATTCGAAAGTCATAATTTTTACATTCCTGGTATGGAGTAGACGAATCCAGCCAACAGGTAACTTTGCTCGAATAGCCGTACCACACAGTTTCCCTCAATTCGTTACTACCACAGCAGTTGAACAGTTATTCGTCTAATCCTTGAGTGTCTACAAGCTGGTATGGGCCATCAGGTCTTATCGCATGGTATTGTGAGAGTCGGGGCCACGGTATAACGGACAACCTCGACAGGTTGCCTCATTGGAATTCACATGGGAGAAAGGACAAGTATGCATAGAGCGGTGTGAGTTGCATCACCGCGACTTGATGGATACAGAACGGAATTCCTAGAGTCACACCGCACTGGGTAAGGAGCGAGAAGGTGGGGGTTTGTGTGTGCGCATCGCCTTCGCTTAGAACGAACGACTGCCGGCCCCTCAGCAAGAACCCACTGGTATAGAGGGGGCTCTTTCTCGTCTGTCTGCGGCGGGACAATTGCCAACGTTGGACGTGTTTCATTAACGCGGACACAGCACGACGCTTTGTACGAAATATGTACAACGGACGTAGAGTGGAGAAACGTTGGAACGAGAGAGTGAGAGTATTGGTAGTAACGGCAGGACTACCGGTAGACCAACATAGCTGAACTATACGGCAAGAGCAGAGAGTCATTCGGCAACTCGTCGTTTCGTCTCCTCCGTGTCCTCTTCGTAATCGAGTCGTTGTGCTCGCTATGTGTATATAGAACGTAATGTCTCCGTTGGGTATTACAATGTAGCAAAAGCACAATGTCCTCTTCAGTTCGGGCGAACTGGATAGTAATTCTCCAAGGGATCACCAGCTTCTCAACTCTCGCCTTTTTTTTCAAACATAGCTTCCGGAGTGATGTTCTAGCCCACCCCTCCTCATTATAACACCGCGTTCATGATGTACCCATAGGAAAAGTTTGCCACCAAAGACATTTCAACAACTCCAAAACTCTCGATCAAAGTTCCTCGGTGATGACTGGATCGTTGCCGATCCTTCATTGTATTCAATTTAGCAATAACTTATTATGGATTTGCAAAAGGAATACAGTGCGTCCCAATGCCGTGGTAGTCAAGTGGGAATATAGTATGAATTAGCAATGATGTCGCATCGATCGGTCCTGAAGTTAGCTACCCTAGGAACAATTTTCGTCGCGATAATCACCGGAATCGAAATTGTTTATTTTTCTTTATTTCCCCTTCGTTTCTTTATCCATGTCCTCCTTTTTGTCACGTTTTTTTTCATATTTTTTCTCTTCCGTTCACCGTTGTTCTCGCTCTATCTATCCAGCTCGTTCTCGAGGGGCATATTCCCTGAGCCTCTCTGAGGTAACAGCGAAATTGCTCGGCAGACGGGTAAAATGCCGGTGTAGAGCTCGAGTCACGTACGGCATGCGATAACGGAGCGCCACACGGCGTACCGTATTCAAAGTAAGCTTGCCGTAGCGGTGGGTGAGAAAAAGGGGATAAAAACCGCTGCTGTTGAGCGGAGAGAAAGAGAGACACAGAGAAGAGGATCGAGTTTGGAGGCTCTCGCTATTGCCGCTGGTAGTGTGAGAAGCTAGCACGAGGATGTGCTGCTTGGAAGATCACATGCCAGGCCAGATTGAGGCTAGGCAAACGTTCGTACAACCACCGACGCGTACCTAGTCCAACCCTTCTTCTCTTTTGCTTTTCCGCGTTTCGCACTCATCCTTAACACATTCTCTCGGAGCTTTTGCGTTCCCTTTTTTGCTACCCTCGTATGCGTCATGGATGTTTGGTTCGTACGTTGTGAAAATTTGCGTGACAATGAAAGAAGTTGAAAGAAGATATAGAGAACGGCATGAAGATCATGAATTGTAGACAGGAGTGTAACAGTAGACGATCGTCTTTAATTTCTTTACGTACCCGAATACCTTGGTCTGTGCAATGTTTCCAAGATTGAAAGTATTTTATTACTTCAAAGATCCATCAAGAGGTCGGCGTTATAGCGTCTATTTTTTCAATTTTATAATGTTTATGACAATGTTTCAAACACCAGAAAATCTCCTTGTCTCTTTCACTTGCCAGAGGAGATGTTGCTTCGTTTATTTCATAAATTATCAATCATGAATATGTATTTATTTTTACGTAGAACGAAATGTATCAAAGTTCATTAATTCCATATGTTATTTGAATGGATCTGCGAATTTCTCGCGTATACATATATAATTGTGATGATTTAAAATACGCTCGAGGACACGAGTGACATGATGTACAAGCACCCTCGATTAATTCGCAATCGCGGAACTGCCCGAACGAATCGATGATGGGTACACCGTTGTTGCGCGGAGCTCATTGATTTGCCTAAGTTTAAATTGTTCAATATATAATGATGGATTTATTTTGAATTTATTATTAATTGCACTTTGTCTTCGTCAACGATTTTTTCAGAAAAAAACGAAACACGAAATACTACGTACGTGTCGACTGTCAACGGACATCGCTGTTTGCAAAATATCCTATTGCATTCTAATGAAAAAAATCGATGCATACGAGTTCATGGATTTTTCGTATAAACGCTTCATCATTCGAATTCGTTTAAAATTCCATGTTTATATTAAACTACGAACTTATACATTCGTTCATTTATCGTGAAAAATGGTACTGTCAGTTTTCAAACGTATTTTCATCAGCGTTATAGATCGTACATGGATGAGTTTGATACGCATAAAAAATAATTCAAAATGTCTTTGACCAAAAATATAGAGAATTATCTGTAAAACTGAAACGTGTCAGTGAAACGTGTTTTTGTATGAAATTTTTTATACGTGTGATGAAGAACTACTTGACTATTATGCTCGTGTAACATCGATAGTTTTTCATTCGAATCTTTCTCGTCTCTTGTCTCGCGTGAAGGTGCAGATATAAATAAGGAAAATGGTTTTTGAAAGCAAATGCGAGGTTGATGTCGGAGTAAAATGGATTTTCTATGATACGGAGCACTTACGTGCATACCCCGTCGATTTCTCCACCGCACCCACTTGTTGAAACCCGGTCTCCAATACTCGATGAAGTACTCCTCGGTGTATTCGACGCCGTGACCATTTCCGAATCTACCCTGGGTCTGAGTTGACGTGAGGACCCGTGGATTTCGGAGATTTACTTCGAGATATTCCTTTCCCTCTTTCGTGACCATGTTCCTCGGGCACCAAGCCCCTCCGCCCTTGTCTTTGTGCAGCCTGAAAGAGTTATACAGATGATTAAAAATATGAATCGAAAGAAAAATACAGCTTCATCGTGAAACCACAAAAAAAAAAATTGGGATGAAAAATCCTTCGAACCAAAGCCACGATTACGAGTTTAAATTCTTGCAAATCTCGTTGGTTAGCTGATTTCAAAAGTATAATTCCAAAGCTTTCGCATTGTAATATCCAGAGAAGTTCGCATTGTATTGTTTCAAAAGGGTGAGTACGGGCCAAGTATTGCGGTGAGGCGAAAATCCTCATGAGGAAATATCGCGACTACGGTCGGCTCCCGCGTTATGTACGTATGGCGATGCGAATTTCCTATCGTTTGCATACAACGTGCGTCATGTAGCTAACGGAAAAAGAGAACCAGGAAATGTGACGTTGTATACACCACATGTAAACATGGGACCGACGAAAACCGCTCAACGCGTTTGCGGTTAATTAGGCACCAATCCTGTTAACAGTGTTTTGGGCTTTGCAATATCCTGTTTACGTAATTCCGCCTAAAACACGTATATGTATACACAAATATAGATATAAAGGAGTAGCTCGTACAAAATACATACATACGTATTATTCTTCAGAACAAGAGAATTGGGGAGTTTGGCAGGAAAGCTAGACTGTACCTCGCTCCTACATCGCATTGAATTTCGTAGATAGAATTATTGCCCGCCTATAACTGTAATTAACAGCCAATGAATAATGTACGATTAATCAAACGTTAAATAACAATATTGAGTTTTCGGAGTAATTAAACGCGTTGGTAAATGTAAAATGATAACAGCTAGAATAATAACAGTTACGATGATAATCAATGATAATGGTTACCCAACTGGTACTCGCTTTACCCTCGATCTTGTTCCACAATTTGCGATAACGGTTATTACCCATATACGGGAAATGTTGCAGTAGGGTATTATTATGCTGGTGGATATGCTACGTGTATGTGTGGGCGTTTGAGCAGAGGGTCGAGCGTTCCCGAGAAATGCATCGTGCGGAAGCTGCAGGGATGACGTAGAGCGAGAGGGACGAGGAAGGGACCACTACGAGATAGCGAAGGAACGGTAGACAGACAAGGGATGGAGATGGAGGAGGAGATATGTGGATGGCGAGGGTAACTGGCCGGCTGTACGCGGGGGAGAGATACAGGCCGAGTGTGTTACAGGGCAAAGGACTAAGATCCATGAAAACAGTATTAGAGGCTTCGCTCGTAGCCGACCATTGGGTTCTCGGGGCTATGATATATATATATATACAGCGGGACGAGGTCAAAGCAAGAGGCATCACGCCGCGCCTCATCAGAGACGAAAGATGCATTAGCATTGCTAATGACGGCGATCGTTACTACCACATGCCGTAGTGAGCCCACCGGGGCTTCTCTGGAACAAGATGAACGCAGACAGCGCGTGTTTTGACTCATGACTCTCGCAGCATCACTCGCACATAGCAATCTCTGGTGCGCATATCGGATAATCGCCCCTCGGAACAATCGGACAATCTTCTTGAAAATTCAATCATTTTTACGATATGTAATAATTCGTTTTAAAAGTCTGTAAGCCGTTGTAAATTTAACTCTACTTTATCAATTTTAAAAATTCGCGCTCCCCTATTGAGAAACTAGCGCATCCGTTCATTGTAAATTTAGTTGAGAATAATTCATGAGAAAGATATCTCCCTGATTAAAGTAATACCATTGTACAGTTTTTTTTTCAATATTGTCGTTCATCCCTTTAAAGCTTCGAAACTTTTTCTTCCCTTTCGTATCAAAAGATTTTTATTCTGTATTACCGGATATCAAACGATAGATAAGATTATTCGTTATATTTTTCATTCTGAACGAACATTTATATTTCTCTCTTGTACCAAGCTACTGTCGCATTTCTATTCCCAAGAAAATCTAAGGAAAATCCACGGGTTAGAGAGTTGACGGAAAAATCATAGAAAGAGGGAGAGAGATCAGAGGAAGTTTACGCGAGAAGTATGTACTTCTCGCGTACATAGAATAGTCGGACGATATAATAGACGCAGCTTTCGAGATTTTCCTAGTGGCATGTATTTGTATTTGTATTCGCGTAGCACGTATGTACATATGGTCTGGTCCTCTCATTTCTCTCGTTGAAGTAGCTCGTGCAAGACAAACTCGTCGTCGAGGGTCACGCCTTCGCTCGCGAAGATGCTTACGATTTTCAATCCGGATGAAAGCTCGATAGACGGGACACGACAATGGGCCATGCGAGTAAGAGGAACGAGGGGCGAAAGATAGGATGTAATACGTTCGAGTCGAAAGGAAGGAGTTACAGGGTGAGGTTGTTCGATGGGCAAGGGGCGGACCGGAAGTTACAAATCGAAGAGAACGCGCGAGCTAGTGGAACTGAGTAATCCGAATCAATACAGAAACGTGTACGAGACAACCCCTTTTGAGCTTCGATAAGATACGAGAGAGCTGTGTTACTTTTGCACCCTCTAAATCGTCTTATATTTTCTCTTTCGACGGATCGCGTGTCTATCGTAAACAGAAAATCATGGCGTCTCATCTTTTCTATACACAAGGTATACACGTAGTGATATTTATCACTCCGTGTTAATAAAAATGAAGCGAATTAAAAGGACAAAAACATGAAACAAGCGTGCGATTTGGACATGTTTCTTTTAATCCTCGTTTAGTAGATGAATGTTTCTTTCTAATTCCAACGAGGTTAACTATCCCGGCGGTTATTTCATTTGGTAGCTTCGAGAATTTATTCGAATAGGATTCAACGAACGTACACAGCTCGGAGCTACGAATTCGTATTGTTGTGAAATATCATCTAACGCCCCCCCCCCCCCCCCGCCCCTTTCTACCAACCCCTATTTTGTTTTCATTCGTGGGCCAAGCCCGAGGCATATTTTCGTATACGTATCCAAAGATGTGGGGAAATAGCGATGGAACGCGAAAATGTATCTGTACATACGCGTACCTATATATAGAGAGTTTTGCTGATTGGCACATCTCGTCGCGCGCCCTGCACACCACCTGTGTGCTGTTCGGTCATTTTCCCCGGACGGAGTTGCATGGAGAGCCTCGAATGGCATCCGTTCGTTCTCCGAAACAATGCAGCATGCGCTCGAGAAATTGCAACTCTATCTTCCTCGATATACGTATCTGTGCAATATTATACGTAGATACGAAAATATAAATGAAAAATCTGCGCAATCTGCAAATCCGAAATATTGCATTTCGGAAAAATTAACTAGGAGAAGAAATAATATCCTATTTGAACTTCGTAAAATGAAAAGAGAGAATTTTTTAGATCGTTATAGTCAAAAGAGATCCTTACATAGTCCTCTATAATGTTTTTCATCTTGAATCGTATTCATATTGAAAAATGTTATAGTACGACGAAACTTATTTTTCCTTCCTTCCCAACAGCCTTTACTTGCCGCGAGCACAAAAGAGCTGGCATATTCATATTCAACGTAAGCTTCGTGCGCGAGCACGCACCCCACGCCCCTCATACTTTCTCTCACATCCCCGCACGTTCGCTTCCATTATCTTTTGTAGGTACGTGCGCCACGGTCCAAGCAAGAAGCTAATTAAATTTTTCCATAATACGGCAATTCCGATGTTAAAGACGATTACAAAAGGGAAGGGCGAAGTAGAAAAGATGGTGGAAAAGCTTCGTCGAGACTCGCGACGTCGTGTGCCAAGCTGCTTGTGTTATACGAGTATTTCGGAAGGTCAGATTGGAGATAATATTAGGAGGAGAAAAAAAGGAGACCGGATATTGTTGACAGTCGTGACTTTCGAGAGCTTTCGGGATTGCTGACATTCTGAAACAGCACACCCCCCTCGAGAATCGTGTTCGCCAAATAATATTGTAGTAAAATTATTTTTTCATTTAATTGGTTTCGGTTGAAATTTCCCCTCGTGAGGAAAACTTTGTCCTCGTGATAAAACACACCCCATTTGACTCGAGATTAAGTTACTTCTCTGAATTTCATCGTTGACGTTTTTTCTCGATGACTTTCTGTTAACGAAAAATAACAATTTTTCACGTGTACAACGCGAGTGTACTGTCCTACGTCGGTATATACGAATGCGGTGGAAGTAGAATGGTAAATGTGTAGCAATTTTGGTCAACCTCTGGTCGGTGGCCGTTTATCGCAAATATTCCGACGAGAGGGAAGGAAATGCGGTGTCGAATATGTCATCAGGCAAATGATCCGTGGGAACATTCCGATTCGCCACGAAATCGACCAATTTTACTATCGGCGCTTTATGCCGTACCTCGTTTTTTTCTCCCATAAAACATATATCAAGGGTCAAAGAAAAAAGCATAAAGAAAGCAAGAGTTATGACAAAGACTGTAAGCGAAGGTACACCGAAGGCAATCACGGGGAGTTGCAAAAAGCTATTTCAAGCACCGTGACTTTTACATGTTCGACAAATATCGTCGTTTACATAAAAGCCAGCGGTTTAATAGTTGTTCGAGATTGAAATTGAATGTTTTCCTCGTAAAATAAGAAATACCAGAATAGAAAAATATAATTTCACGTTTCTGTCAAATGAAAAAGCGGACGACCAGTGAGAATGAATGTCCATCTTTCGCGTTGATATATATTTATGGAAAAGTAGGAAGAGAACGGGTATTTTTCCCGTTGATGTATTTACGAAAAACGAAGTCAATCTGTTTCTCCGATAATTTTGTCGATGTAAGAATGAAGATAAAATCATTCTCTGTTACTTTATTCGTTCTTCTCTAGGTTATTCTTTAAACTATCCATCAGTCAATTTTTATCGATCTATTCGACTTGATATGAACTTGATATCAACACGTTCGTTCTATATTATACAGCTATGAATTAACAGCTATAGCAGCATATTATACAGTTGGTATTCTATGGAACAGTGGGCGTCGGTGGTCGCGACGGTGTGGCAAAGTGGAAATGCCATTCGGGAAACTTGGTCATGGAAACGCAGATACCGGGCAACCGTGAGTGAGAGGCGTCGGCGAGGGGTGGCGATGCCTGGTACAATGCAATGTTGCAGCCCTTGCTGAACGCGCGAACGTCCAGAGCTTTCTCTATCGCTCTTTCTCCCCGTTCCATTCCATCGTTTTCTCTCACTAGCCACCCTGAATTCGTCCTCGACCATCCTTTCCGGCAAAATCGACTACCAGAGCGTTCACACGCTTGACTCGGCATGGCTGCGCTTCCTACCCCCGTCTCGTCGACTCGGGCACTGTGGATAGAGCGACGAAATAGATTTTCGTTATCGCTCCAAATGTTTCTATATATATATATTTCTACGTATACGTATGAATAAATAATACATAGATAGGAAAGACTCACATACGTCTGCAAGGATATCTAGCTCGATATAGAGCATAGTCGATATGTATTCTTCTCTATATACATGTGCTCTAGGTACTCGGTAAATGGAAGGACTTATAAATTCTGGTATATAGACGTAACATACATCTGGTACATAGCCCCGGAAAACGATCTCGCATGGTAGGTATATATGACTTTATGTATGGGTGTATGGGAGGGGGGAGTATGAGATACGAATATCGATGCAGGTAAATTCATGATAAAATAATGATCGCACCTGCAGCTATACGGTGCTCGAAGACCCGAAAAAATACGATGACCGGAGGATCCATTTGTCGCACTGATATTTCAATTTCGATCAAAAATCTATCGAACGGATATTTGTTAGGTATATAGAGATTTTTCATCTATATTTTTAACTATCGAATGAAAAGCTTGGAGTTATGTATCTGAGTAGGGGATATACAGTACTATATAGAGAAATATTTGTTCGCTTCGGGCATTCAACGATCACCCACGGGGTGATATTTCCGATCCGCGATTTTGTGGGATATCATTGATATTCGGTGGGATATGACGGTATTGGGAACATGGAAAATTGTTACTGGTGCGAATTTGAGGCGATGCTCGATTTTTCAAATTGGAATTGTTTTTCACATTGCGAATACTTCACTCTTTATCGATCACTTCCTTTCAGTACGCACCAGCAGAATTAGGTCTGATTATCTCAATCTTCTTGAAACTCTCTTTTTTATTTGACGAAAGTTTGCTTCCACGAATTCTTAAAATTCGCGATCCTGAAAGAACGTGGAAAAATTTGTTCAATCCTCCTTTACGATAATTAATATGCGAAAGACATTCGCTTGGGTCTGTAGAAATTGCCGGGGAGATGAGAAAGATTTTTCCGTCTTTGGCAATTTTCTTTCTGTCTTTCCGACTTTCTCGCACTTCTACGAAGTTTTTACCAATATCCTCAAGGATTGTATTACACCGAAGCCTCTCTTAATGCTGTACTTTTTTTTATCTAGACTGTTTAACTGGGTAAGATAGATAATCATCGCATCGAATATTTTCAACTTTTAGGTATCCTTCTTGACTTCTTAATGACGTCACCTCTTCCGTACACAGTCCAGTTGATATAATCTCGTGACATACGGTAAAACCTCACTCCTATTAGTTTCCCTAGCCCCAAAATCTATAAAAATCAAAGCTTTTTCGAGCCACGAAACGTTAGACTAAACTTCACGTCTGCGTTGTACAAACCGACGAGTTAAAATTTTCAGGATAATCTTGAAGGTAAATGGACAGTGAATAAAATAGCATTTGTGAAATCCGACTCTCTGACTTGGTATACCACGAATAGCACCTGAGCTATATATGCGAATATACCGTGAGCAATTTCGTGGTAAACGCTATGTTTCAACGGAACCGAGAGAATGTATTGAGATTATCCTTAATTATGTAAGTATTTAAAAGTATCACGATGGATTGAAATATTCATGCTATTCTGTCGATATTTCTACACTAATTGTAAGGATAGATTAGATGCGATCCCGTCTTGGCAAACATAGATAGGTTATCTAATTTCGATAACTAAGACCCTTCAGTTTCTGAGATGTAGAAGCACCGAACCACAGATCATGGAATTTCATTGTCAATATTTTACCTTACATGGATATAGATAGATGGCTGATTAATAACGGCTAACCAGGAGTAAAGCAAATTATTAAATTCGTGGCTACTGGAGCAAATGTTCTATCAGCGATAGTTGACATCAACATACGTTTGTAGATAGACGTACACACGTTCTGGTAAAGGTGGGTGCACGATATCAGAGACATCGTTGGTGTAGTGACCCAGTTGAGCTCTCATGACGATGTTAATTTAACGGAGGTAAAGCGTCGTCGTCGTCGTCGTCGTCTATGTCGTCTTGGTTGTCTTTGTCGATGTTGCGACGTTCGTAGGAGAGCGGATAGTGGAACAAGTAGTAGTGCACACCCGGCACTTAATCGTGTCTTGTTGAGGCGTGCCTCCCTCTCAACATGCAGTTGTTAATACGTACATGCAGCTATTTCTACAAGGTAGTGACGCATCTTGGGTATTAGTCCAAAGCAATTACGTCATTGAGCACGATGAACCAAGAAAAAAGAAAAGGAAAGATGAAGAACAAAGAGAGAAAGTTCTCTCGGCCCGATCTTGATTATGTAACGTCGTAGGTCAGGCAGAGTAAGAGTTCGCACCTGTATTTTCCGTCGGGAAGATCATCAGGTGGATAACGAGGTGGGACGATAATAGACGGATAGAGGCCAGAGGGTATCTACAACCAAGTACTGAGGTGATAAAATGGAACGACTGGGCATCGCTAAACTTTTACGACGAAATTAATTTCCCACTGATGATATTAATTCAACCGAGAGAGGTGTTCGGGGGGTGAAAAGTTCCGATAAGATAAGACTCTCATCCGGTGTACAATCCAAGAATGCGGAATGACACCGGGGCCTGCAACTTTTTGTTCCGAAAGACGTAAAATCTTTTCGCGGATAAGGCTATGACGATGCTGTAACGCCGATAGAAATCAATGGCGTGTGGGATCGTTGAGTCTGAGTAGAGTGCGCCACTTCTACTGATTTCTTTTTTTTTCGAGTGTTTTCGAGGAATACGAGAACGGGGAGGCAACAAAAAATACAAGAATTAAAGAGGGTGATCTGGATCGTAGAATAACCTCGGGGCCATTACCTCGAACGACCCAGTAACACACGCGAGCCAGTAGTGGCCTATTTTCTTTTATATCGAATCGGACACCATACCTCGTACATTGGCCTATGTGCACGTACACGAGTTTGACCGTGGCTCAAGCACCCCCTCTTCCGCAGCTCGGTAGGAAAATAATTTTCTTTTTTTCCTCGGTCTCGTGGGATTCGTCCGGTTGGGGGAACATTGCGATGGTCGTATACACACCAAGGTATACGCACAGTGTAGAATAGAAAGTGAAAGGGAGCATTAGAGTGAATTACATCGGGGTGTGGGAACTCGCGGCTGAAATTAAACGCGTTAAACTTTTATTTTCCAAGCGATTGAACAAGGCGAGGGAGCATGGGCCGAGAGTATACGAATGGTCATCGATTGACCGCGTGCAGCAGCTTTTGTCGAAACTGTGTGCTCGATGGTAGAAATAAAACGTTTTGAGAATGTTCGAACTAAATTGATGCGTGCAATGAATATTTTTTAACTTTAACTTTTGATAAATAAATAAAATATTTTCGAACTATCGTGAGAGTAAAAAGGCACTAAATTTCACAAAGACTTTCGCCTCTGGATATTTTCTACATCCCATAAAAAAAATTTTAATCTCCGTTATCGCTCGTTTATATCTCATCAAGTTCGGAATTAAAAGTTGCCACCGCATTGACCGCGATGACGTAAGAACATTTTTATAAAGCACTTGGATCGAAACATCTAGGTACAGTGTACGACGGCCCAGTTTCCCCATAGCCCGTTGAAAAAAACCCCATCTCGTGGTTTCCCTTGTTCTTTACCAACGCCTTTTTTCTCTCCCTCATCTACTCTTCGTTTTTCCACATCGTATCGCGAATAAAATATTCTCTCTCCTCTTCCGCTATATCCCTTAAAAAAAAGTTCGGAGTGAAAACGCCTCGGCCTCGTCCAGGCTGCTGGGGCATGTTAAAACAGAGTAAGACGCAGTATGCGTTACAAAGAGGTGTACGTGTAATGCCTCTCCTCCAATTCATGCGCCTTTTTACGTTCCGGTGAAAAGGCGTATTATGTTCCAGGTAGATTATTGTGAGGAAGAGAAGGAGGGAGAGGGAGAGAGAGAGTGAGAAAACGGTCCTCCGGGAGGCTCGAGTGCGAAGGAAAAGAGGGATGCGATCAACGGAGAAAGCGAGACGCCAGATAGAACGAGTGAAGCGTGAGCCAGAGAAGAGTAAAAGTGAAGAATTCAGGGAGCGAGAAATAGTAGAGGAAGCGAGAGAGCTGAAGAGAGAGAGAGAGAGAGGGGCGGATGAAAGAACAAGATAGGGGTATTCGCAGTATCAACCCTCCGGCAATGAATGTTTTGTTATCAAAAGAATCGTCCATTCTTGGCAGGAGTACTTCAACGTAGATAGACGCGCAGCTCGGACGAGGACAGAAACGAGAGAGAAAGAGGAATGGAACGAGGGAAAGAATGAAGCGAGAAACCGTGAGGCCGGTTTACGGATCACTCTCTTACCGAGTCGCTTCAATCCCTTGTGTACCTGTGTGTGTCTTGTGTGCGCGCGTGTGTACGAGGGAACATGGAAAAATGCATCGCGTTCGTGTATTTTTCATTGTTCATTCTGTGTGTTTTCTGGCTTCAGAGTTCTCTCTTCTATCTTGAAAGTGACGATGAACAAGAGAACAGCAGTAGGAAAGATTTATGCATGCATCGCCGCTGGGAACGTCGACGGCATTGGGCCAGCGTTCGGAGATGCTGGAAAATGTCCTCAGACACGGAAGGTATCCATAAGCATAGCGGCGTAAAATCGGAAGAAGACAGAGAACGTTTTTCCTTTTTTTGGCTAGGATGGGTTGTTCCAGTTTGATGATACGACGTCATCTCGTTAATTTTTATTCCCTCTATCGGAGAATTCTGTTGTAAAATCTCGTTGGAATAAATCGACAGGCTTCAAACTACCCCTTTTTCACTACATTTGTTTTCAATGGAAATGTCTATGTATAAATCGTCATTATACGAATTTCTGGACACTCCGTAATTTCCACTCTGTTTCGTGATGTACAAAATTTCTAGCTCCCATCCATACTCGCATATTTAGCAAAATTTCGCGAAAATTAATGTGTGCCACGCAATCGCGGTCATACGTGCCAAATGGAAATTTGGGCTAGAAGAGCGTGCGGGAACACGAGCATCTCGAAACACATCGACACATCGCAAAACTCTGTTTGCGGAATTGTCGAATGAAATATACGAATAATAATGCGCCATGAATTCCGGAACAACGAACGAGATGTACATAAAAAAGAGAAGCAGAGCAAACGGAACACCAGGGTGCAGTCCGGAGAGGAGATACATATGTCGATCCGGACGCACTCGAAAATATCACGCTCGTATATATGACGATGCATGTGTGTTTTTTCCTCGTTTCACGAACATTTCCGAGAACATCAAATTGAAAATAATCCTTTGGAGCATAAAAAGGCCAGCACTCGACGGAATTTTTGGCAAATCTAAAAGTTGGCTGAGCCTGATCTATGCTTTTTTCAACGGATGAATTTAGCGACCTGTGATGAGAAATGTTTTCACGCGTTTTACACGTGGAAAGAACTTTTCTATAAAAATTTACAAACATCCCGCTGGATTATAATTTAACAGCTTTATCGGGAGATTTATTTGCCGTGATGTATTGCGGGGAATTATAACTACGAAATAATTTGACAATTTTATTGCGAAAAGACTCTCATTGAATGATCATTGAAATTCCCATTAAGTATTCTTTCAAATGACTTTTATAATAGACAGAATTTTTGGTAAAAACTTTGGTTGAATGAATATATTGTTCTTGTTTTGTTTCGTCTTTGTACCGTTTTGCCAATTCACCCTTAGTGATTGCATTGAAAAATCCCACCTATTAACTTGCCCCTAAACCCCCTGTTCCAAAGGGTCTCGTTTCTCTTCGCGCTTCCATCCTCCGTGTATCGTCTTAATACAGATTTATTGCGAGCTATTGCTCGGGCTCAAGTTAAAGAGGGACATGAAGCTGCTCCACTGCTGATACAGAGTACCGTAGCAAACTCACTCGAGTCAAGTTGGAGTAGAAATACCCGCGAAATTGGAGGTAATTTGTTGGATCGTAGTAACCTGCGGCTTTGACTCGTCCACAGGTAGCCCTTAAACTTTAGACTATGTGTACTTTCAAGTTCGATCGCGAGACGAGACAGAGTAGACCAGCCGGTTGATTTCTCGCTCGCTTAACCATTCACTCGTGTACTTTGAGCGGAAAGCCCGAGTAAACATAGCTTTTCAACCGATAGCCCAGTGGAAAATAATAGATTTCCATCGCTATCGTCACGTAAGTTCGCAATCATTTTGAAATTGTTGTAACTATTTCTGTTGTAGAAAATTAAACTATCGTGTTAATTCGAGATTCATATTTACAAGATATGTAGTCACTCGAATGTATATCTTGTGCCAAAGTAGGATATTGATGTGTCTCTCACCTGGCATGCTTAGGTCCAAGGCTCGGATCGTACATAGAACTGGCAGTAATGTCCTCGTCTGGTATTTCCCCATTCTCCATTCCCAGGGCTCCGCTGCATCGTCCTGAAATAATTTAATAAACCATTATTTACATATAAACGTATAAATCAATGAAACCGAAGCATAGAATACTATAGGCAATGTGCAGCGATAAGTCGAGGAGAACAATCGAAAGAGGTAGGTATCCCAGGACTGTCTTTCATCAATAGAACCCCAAACTAGCTCTGTTTCATCTCTTCCCAATTCAGACTTGCAATAATCCTCGACCACTTTGTTGCGGAGTCGAAATCATGCTCCATGGAGAAAGTGATAAGCCAGGATTGCTTGACTAACAATGATTGACTGTTGTAATCGATTGAAGGGAAGAGAATGCACCAGAAATATGTTGATTGGGATTCCAACTCAATGGTCTTAAACAGCCAATCTCTGTGTCGAGTTATCGCATCGAGTACTATCCTGGCACGTGTGTACTTTGTTAGAGATGGCGAGCTCTTGGACGACACAATTCACGATCCGAGTTCGAGGCTTCTCTGTTCCCGAACTATATATCTCTACAGTCCCCATCGAACTATCTCAACAACTATTCATTCTACGTATTCCATGAGTATCTTCCCTCCGACCCACGCAAGAGGACGGAGAACACTGAGTGGAGAGTACAGTACTAACTGTTGATTCGTGGTTAGGTTCCTTCTGCAAGGAGAAATACAATAGGCGCATTGACCATAGAGCAGGCACGCATTCGCCCATCGATGTTTCTCCACCCCCTTTGCATTATCATCTCTGTTCCGTACTATTTCCATCCTAGCGTTACGCTTTCGTCGTGAATGTCGTGATTATTTGTAGCGGTATTCCTAAGCTCCACGCTCCATGTCTCTACCTCCTTTATTACTGGACAATACATTGACCGAATATGCATACTTGCCCAGAAACTGTAGATATCGAAAGTTTTCCCATTCTGATTCTACATTGTGGAATCCGAACTGGCGGCACGAGGGATTTGATTTGGAATGGGATTCAAGGTAAAGGCATAGGCGTCATTGATTATTCCTCAATGGGGCGAACCCTTGGTCTACCATTCCACATTATTGAAAAGCAACCTTCATTTTCTCGAAACGCAAAAATAGATAAACTGGAATGGAACTCTCTAAGCAGTGGCTGGATGATTCATTTCCCGTGCACTTTTGAAAACAGCAATGCTCTCCAATATCGTAAATATAAAGGAGACCGATTCGGAATTTTAAATTATCCAGGGGTGGTCGAAGAGGATGCAGAGAGTAAGAGGCGAGATCGTTGGTACTCGAAAACGCTTCGCAACCCCACCGATATAGTATATCCGTGTAGACGCTATATTCCCAACCTGGCAGCAGGACAGAGGCATCGGACGATATATCTAGCGAGCTGGGCGATGGTTTTCAGTGAAACTGTCGGACGTAGGCCATGATAAATTGCTGAGTTCGTATAGTAGCAACGGCTACCCGTGCCCTAGTAGTATCCTCCTAGCCGTTGCACTTAAGGTAGTTCTGCTGTGAACGAGGTCAAAACTGAGACGTTTCTATTTTGCATATATCGCAACTTAAAGTAATTTCATTTTAAGAAATTCTCAAAGTGCATACACGGTTATAATAATAAGAATTTTCTTGTTTTTGAGCATCGGGTTCTTTTTTTCCCGTACAAATTTTGTTTTTAAACAACACGCTAGCTGATGTCTATAACTTAAGCGTATCCAGCATGAAACTAGCTTAAGCCACACAGACGCTCTTACCCTTCGGCCCACCCTGTCTTCCAGAGGGTACGTGTAGGACATACAAAGTACAAGGTAACGGTTATACGGAGTATGTGGTACAACTACACGCGACATTGGCTGAGTATAGGGGTTGACGCACAGGAGGGGCGACTTCGTAGCGAAGGTAGGGAGAAGGGAGAGGTATAGGAAAGTTTCAAAACTGCAGAATGCAACGGACGTAGGATTAGCGGTGGAAGCCGAAGGGCTGTGAGAAGGCGAACCCAACCCATACTGCCCCCGGCTCTGTGGCCCCATCTCTGTTAGCCCTCTGTGTTTCGCACCGACGCAAACACACACGCTCACACCCACAAACGATGCTCGTTCAACCGAGTTGCTCATTTTCCATCCTCGCTCACTCATTTCAAACCTCCCCGCCATACTGGGGCATTAGTGCAAGGGAACAACTTTGTACATGTTTGCAGGCAACCTTTATGGCATGCGTTCATTATGGCGAGTCAGAGGGATGGATGGAGAACCAGCTGGAGGGAGAGAAAAACGAGAGGATATCCCGAGGCGTATGGATGAGGCTTTGACGATTTATTTTCAACATCTCGCGAGGCCGCAATTACCTCCCTAACGGAAATACGACTATCCTTTATCCTTCTCTTTATTTGAAAAATATTGATTAAGGGATTCGGTAGAAAATTGTTACGCGCGTTAGAGAGAAGAAGAACGAAGGAGATGGCTGTTCGGTGATAAATCGTTGTGAATGCGAATGAACGAAATACCGTAAACTAACTAAGAGACGGCCAAGTTAAGGAGTAGGGGACTGTGCATAACCAAGGGGAATGAAATTAATTATATCGTCCTGTTCTATGTTTGGCGTACCCTCCCATTTCACTTCAACGTATACATACTAGATGCTTAGACATAGGACGCTATGGTATGCATGCTAGCACTACATTCTCTACTCTGACTGAGAGAGAGGAACGGAGGGTGGGAGGAAGTATGAGGGAGCCCTCGCGCTCAGAGCTTGCAGATTACCCTGCGGGAACGTGATGGTATGGTGTGGTACATGCAAGGCTCGTTGGCTCTCTCTGTCTCTCGTGCTAGCTCATGTTGCAATATCAGAGGCCAGCAGCAGTCATGAGCAAACCTGGGAATAGCCATATCTGTCGGTGGATATAGCCAAGTATCGTCTCTTTCCTAACCCTGCAACCCTCTCCCAGCAAGAGGGATCCCCCTTGTAATACCCTAAAAGACCGTGCAAACAGGGTAGGTATTATGCAACTTCGTTTCACGCCCGCATCTTGCGGCTAGGAGCCTTTGCATCACAGAAAGCTTCTCCGTTACGCCACCTAGTCAGTGCTATTCTTTGTCTCATTGTCAGTTTTTTAATACTCCGAGGCTCCATCATCCATCGTCTCGCTTTGCCTCTGTTTCATTTAAAGATATGGACACGAGATCTTCCGTAGTGAAATTAGAAGGGATTGTCGTAGTGAAAGTGCTTCCTCATTTATCTCGTGCTGTTTTGTTGAATTCTGTGTGTTCACAGTTTTCGAGAACATCCCTGAGTCATGCCTCACCCAGACATCTTCGTACTACGATTGGTCTTTCTCCACGTTTTTTTTGTACACAATTAATTTACATGATAAGAAGGGCAACGGAGATATTCTTGGGTCAATGTTAAACAAGGAATGAGAGTTACGAGTCAACGAGCAAGCATAATACAACGTAATATTCTGTCCGTAGCATTCGGGCATCCTCGTACTTTCATACTCATCTTCCATTCGGACCTCACTGATTCACCCGTATATTTTACTCACTCGGTGAAATTTCTGCGTCTGAACAGAACCTATTTGATAGTATTGTTAATTCATCGTGCGGCTGACATTTCATTTGCCCCGGTACAATGGGACGTTGGGTTAACCGAGCGAGTGTGATAAAGGGCCTTGCATTTATTACTAACGCGCGGACTATGGTTTCTCTCTCCCAATGGTACATTCCTCGCTGATACATCGCCGACAAGAAACTGCGTGTGCTCCACCCATTATGTATGACGTTCTCGCAGGTACCGAGAGATGCGAGAGTATGTAAACAATGAAAGGAAAATGAAGCTAGGACAGCCAAGAGTGTGCTTAAAGCTTGCTCGTGACACTGAAAATTCCTTCTAGAAATGTTGTGAAAAACAAAAGTAAAATCGAATTAAACGAAGTTAAACAGCGAGATAAAAGAAATGAGCGAAGATTTTCCTAAGACAATCCGCGATGGTAAAAGCTGTGTTCAGCCTCGACCATATTGCAAGCGCCCGTATGACGAAAATAAAGATCGATTCTCTCTCGCACCAGAAGTTATTGTCGTACGGCAGTTGAATTGCTCTAGGCGGAATACCACTGGATGAACCATGGCTTCCTAGACATTACGTACTATATCTTTAACTCGGCTCTTCTTTTCCTCGTGCTCTTTTTGCTCCCCCGACTCTCCGTCTCTCATTCTCATCCCTTTCGCAGATAAATCTATACGTACAGGTTTGTTCGTCGATGTATTGTAGACACAAGAGGAGAAGCGAAATGTACGCTCTCTCCTCAGACTATACTCCTCTTTTCCACTTTCGTCGTCGACGTTTCGCGTTATGGGCGACGAGTTGGCGAGATATCGAGGATGTTGAAGAAAAATCCGAAACTATATCTATGTTTACGGTAGAAGCGAGCCACTTCCATAGAGAACGAGTAAACGTTGAACGATATTAGAGAGACATTGTGTCTCTCTCGATCTATCAACGATTTATAATAATCTACAGTCCCGTGATTGAATTAACCCAAGCTTTGAAAATATTTTCCCTTCTGTTTTCCTATTTCTTTTCTCGGGTTTAAAATCGATCGAGCTTTATAACACAATAATTCTTGAGTTTCGTGAACGAGCGACAAGCTCAGGGAGTGGTAAATATAAATTTTATTCGTACGGGGGAAAAGAGAGGGGGATGCGAGCCGCAGGGGATACAACACACCGAAACAGCGATCTTTCCCATTTTTTTTTCGTGCCATTTGCCAGATTGATATCAATGTGCCGACGATCCGGCCGTATCGTACTACGAGCTTGAGTCGTTCTTTCGTGAAATTCAAGCTCTTCGACGATTTTGGGTTCAATTCGCTACATCGAGGCGTATACATCATAGGAAATCTGCTCGTTCGCGTATACGCACGTCCTCGGGTATACGTGAAAAGTTTGTATTTTTTTTTATCGAAGGGGAGCCATGATCAAATCCCATTACGAGTTATATCGAAAGGGATAACGGGTACACAAACGATACCCAAAGGGACCATTGATTGTCATGCCACGCACGCCTGATAGCGAGCTGCCATACCCCACCAATGTGGTATATATAATAAAATATGTGTAGGAATAAAATCCCTAGAAATACAGTAAACGGCCTAATAAACGTCGGACAATGACTGTCGTCCGCTGTTCAACCGACATTATCGTAATAATGATAACAGTATAGGTTCATGGGATCGAAGATTATTCCAGTAGTCACGTTTCGTTTTTTTTTCTTCCACGCGTCGGCAGAAATCAGGTTCGATCCGGATGAAAATAAAGGTTTTCGGTAGGATCAAAAAAAGATACATACCGTGATAAAATTTTAGGAAGGTAAGCTTACCGAGATCCAGGCCGTGAATCGAGCCCAGTCGGTGAAGTAGAACGAGGGCGAAGATCCAGAGACGGTGTAGGCCACGTGGGTAGTTTCTGACATGCTGGCCATGCTGCTGTGGCTTCAGCTTCAGGACTGGCATGTTATTCCTTTGTGCCGATATTAATGGCACCTCGTCGATTCGTTTCGCATCGCACGTACGATTGCATCTACGCTTTCACCGTGCGGACGGATGATCGTCGATTTATACGTCCCTCTGTGCTTTCCGTGATAAATCATCGGGCTCGATCAGTACCTAATTGTCTCATCTTGCTAATTCAGCGACGTCGAAAATTCTTTCAAGGTTGAACACGAATCTGTGCTGTTTTCCCCGGACCTGCAAAGACAGAAAATTGAAGGATATCGTTAGTCACCAAAATAAATAATTTTTACAAAATCTTGTTTCTTTTGTTATTCCAGAGGATATACAATTATGATTAAAATGTAATCGAGTTGGAGGGGAATAACAGTTATTAAAACTTAACCATTTGCGATCTGTCAACCACAAAGATTCCTTGAGGTTTCAGCGTGGTATTGATTTTAAAAAAAATTCGTGGCCCCGATTTAACTGATAAAAGATATCCAAATGGTCTTGTAAAATATTCAATAGCCAAGCCATAATTCCACTTGGATGCCGACCTTTTTTTCGGTGTCTTCTCGACACGTACGAAAACTCCTGGGAGAGTGGCGACGAACACGCGGCTCATTCTTTCCCCTCTGACTTTAGGAGCTTTCGGTTGATACAGAGACGGCTTGGAAAAGACGCAGGATTCGCGAGAGATAGGAAGGCTGTATAACTCGGGCAAGGGGAGTAGTTCTCACGCGAAAGGCGTACACACAAGACAGGAGCATAGGGCTAGACAACGTCGTGCGCTCCCGGGATTGGTCGCTCGATGCATCATTCACACCTTCGCGCGGCGTGGCCCCTCTACAACCAAGCAAGGAGAGATAGGACAGACTGTATTTTATTCGGCGACTGGATGAGTTCAGTCGCGGTGCACACATAAACGACGGCTAGGAACGGATGCAACCGTTAGGAGCGCGGTACCATCCATGGCGTTTATCCGTTCTACCCGTGCACGCTATCGTTCGTCTTTATTTCGTTTTTACTTCCGTTCTTCCGACTTCCGTGCATGTCCCAAAGCACAACTAGAGAGAGAGAGAGAAAGATGTAAGGTACTCGAGCTCGTAGTTATTCAGCTCGCGTCTATCGTTCCTGCACACATGCACGTACGCGCACACACAATTTTCATCCTCCGATAATATTGCCTTGGGGGAGTTTGTAGAGCTCTCCGATGCTATCCATATTTGAAAGGATAAAGCAAAAATTCTATACGAGACGTTTTATGAAAGAAATGACAGTTTTCCGATAATATGGAAACACGATCTTCGGATAATTATTCAGGTTTGGTCTTAGACGTCATTTATTCAATGGCGAGGTAACGCGATGTTATTTTTCGAAATTTGTATTATTCTCTGGAGGGCGGCCCCGCTAATTTAAGTATTTTTTAGTTACGTATACCGTGTTTGGTAGTAATCCTATTGCTTCGTTAAATCTAGCCATTGAGCAGACTAGAATATCGCTGGAGGGCGAAGACAAGCTCCCATGCCAGCGTGAGTGTTATTGGAAAGCTTTACGAATCGATATCGTCAGTGAAAATTTAATTTTGAGGTTCGAGAAAGAATATTTCACTGGTTTACCTAACGAAATGCGGCTATTTTAATCAAATCAGAGAGCCGGGTGAATCGACATGTGGATAGGTGGGTATCAGATGCGTCGAACGAAGGAGAACTGGACGGGATGAAAGGGAAGTCATATTGCCCATCCATACAGCTTCGGTGTCCGCTAGCCACGAAGTTGAAGGTGTCGCAACGCCGATGCAACGGGAAATATGATGGAAAAGCGGGAACCAACGCGGGGGAGAGACGTGGGTGAGTTTTATGTACACGACGTGAGAGGGATGTCTGAAAAGGAAAGGGAACGAGTATGTGTCGGACACCGGTTTATGAGGGAGAGAAAGAGAAGGAGCAATGCCGTGGGATGATGGTGGCGATTCCCTGACGGGTCCAACGAAGCATGGGAGAGGGCGAGAGAAAGTTGAGCCAGAGGGACGTCGACTGGTTGCCCACCCTTGATGTCCTGGATGGACAGAGCCGAGGGTGGATGAAGAGAGAAAGAGGGAGAATGCGAGACACCGATGCCTTTATTATGACATCGGGGCTGTCGCTCATAAAAACAGACCCTCTGGAATCGCGTCTACTTTTTCCTCTGGTCGCTTTTTAACCACCGATCCAGTGCACAAAGCTTCGGAGGAGTGCATACGTCCGTCGCATCCTAGACGAGTTCTCTCAACTGTGTTCTCTGGCAGGTGAAGGAACGGCACGAACAAAAACACTCGCTCAAGGATACCCGGGACGTGTCGTCAACTAAAACCGCGTGAAATGTCGAAGCTTTCGGTGGAATCGATAGTTATCCAATTTTAAACAATTTATGGAAGACCCTACCTAATTGTCAAAGCGTTAGTATATTCCTATTCATTTTAATTAAATTTTCCGTGGCAGGTATCGCGTCAACACTTGTCATTTTTCTCACAACATACTAAATATTCTCAACGTCATTTTTATGCTATGATCGCAACTCGTTCTTTTTCATGGCTATACAATATCGGTACCGATCTTCCGTCATTCGTAGCATGTCCCTGGACGTTCTATTCCCTGAATCTTCCGTAGCTCCCAATTTTTCGTCATTAAATTTTCCCTCGTCGACGTCGTATTTTTCTTCCCGAGACCACCACACGTAGACTCACGTACACACATCATGTAGCCTCGTTCCCTCATTGACACTCTTCTTCAGGGGACTCGTGTCACCCTCTAACACCATCACATCATTAACTGTAGCTATGAAGTTTACGGTGTTTAGATATATGTTATAGCCGAGTGTACGTATCTGTAACGTGGGGTGCGAATATAGGTGCGGGTGAACCCGTTGCTATACACGCTTTGGCTCTATAAGCGTAGAAGGATTTTGCCATGCAAATTTCATTCCGCTTCTTTTAAAGCCGGGCTTTACGTGTCGGTTCTTCGTCGACTACGACGAGGACGACGACGACGACGACGACGATGTTGGGCTGTGCACGACGATCCTCCGAGGCCAGCATCGTCAAGCTCTCGTGTTATCGTGTATTCTCGTTGCGAAGAACTCGTGTTGAGTTGGTGGTAGTGAGGAATCTCTCGTGCATCACAAATCCACTCTCTGGCCGCGTTTTACCTTTTTTTTTAATCGCCAGTCCCTCTTTCATCCTTGTTTATCATCAGCATGAACCATTGGGGATAACGCGCTCATACTGTGAAAAAGCTTAGTCGCTCACCGCTTAGTCCCTTGGACGAGAAAGGCTGATGACGAGCGAAAGAAAATGGCGCAGCAACCTCTTACGTTTTTCAACCCTGTCGAAGCTATTCTTGTTTCGCATGTTGTCGTTCTAGGATTCCAGGATGTTCTCGGATAACCCTAAACTTTTGTTTATTGTTGTATGAACGGATCGACTCGCGATAAATATTTGTTCAGTATTTTACTGCGGATGTCAACCGGGTAATCCGGTAAAGATTCACACGACGCCGTGAACGGAAAATGACCCAAGTAAATCTTGCGCAAGGAAGCAAATACTCCACGCGGTTGAGAGCTTTTATTTCGAGCTACGATGGGGCGGCGTCTCGATCGATACTGCAGATTCCACCTGCATTATTCCGAAAATTCCAGAAAAAAACTTGGAGAAAGAGGAATTCGGCGAAGAGGTAAATGGAGAATTAAGAGAGCGAGGCGAGCAACAGCGAAATACTTTGGAAAGCGTCGAAAGCTTTACCTCGGCTATACAGATGCCCGTTATCGACCACTCGGAATGGCTTATGAATACAGCGATAAGTGTTGACACGGCTTTTGTTGCGCTTGAAATATCTCTGGGCTCTTCAAATCCCATCCTTCCTCTTTCCCTCTCTCTCTCTCTCTCTCTCTCTCTCTCTCACTCTGTTCCTCTTTCCCAGTCTCTCCTTTCTCTTTCCGTCTGTCTCTCTGCCATTTTCTTCTTTTTACCAACGCGTCCATTTTTCGTACGTTCACTCGTCTGCCTCTTTTTTTGGCGAGTGTTTGAAACATTTTCAGCTCGTGCCAGACAGTGGCGTGTGCGGTGGTTATAGGAAGAGGCGTACGGAAAAGGACGGAGAAAATCTATAGAAGAGAAGCTTGGCTCGCGCATTGTGGATTGTGGTAGGTAAAGCTCGTGGTAGCGTTGACGCGATGATGATGATGATGATGATGATAATCCGGGTTAGGCAAATGCTCGTCGTATCGTGTGTTTTCCTAACAAACAAGTGAACCCTCACCAATGACGGAGTCGATTAACCAACGTCTTTGGTCGCAATGTTTATAAAATTATATTTTCTAACATTGCCAGATAGAATCTGTCACTCCAGGGTGACTTGATGGACAGTCGGGTGATAAGCAAAGAAAGAAGGTCACGTGTCAATCAAATATAAATCTTCAAGGATTCTCAAGTATTTATCCAATAAATGATTTATTTTATTCCGTAAACATATCTTCCCTACGACCCACAAAGGCGATGAAAGAAGAAGCTTTCCGTCGCGTATTCCATTTATATATTAAACTGTCTTGATCTTCAGCCAACTGTAATCCAGCCTCTCTGGCAACGGACTATGCTAGTTCTTATTTTCATTTCTTTTGTTTTTATCGAACTTCCGCTACCCGGTCTGCATTTCTTTCAAACCGCGTCCAGATCATTTTCGAGAGGTGGTCGATGCAATTCGAACCAATTGGGCTGCAATAATTGTTGAGATAATTGGTAGATTTTGTAGATTCCTTTCACGATTATACAAAGATCTCAAAGTGCTCGGTAGAGATTTTATACGTATATCGAGCGTTACGATTTCGACACGTTAATGAGCGGTATTCAAGCTCGCGATAGAATGCGATGTCTATAGAATGAGTGAGTGTGTGTGAGAGAGAGAGAGAGAGAGATAGGGTGAGAAAAGGGGTAAAGCACTCGGCCAGAGTAACTCTCACTCACAGCTCGCCAGGCTAGATCGTAGCGTACAACGTTGGATTTTCGCCAATCGACGCTGCAATTAGCAGAATTCATTGGATGGGACGAGAGGGAGATCTGGAGGCGAATGTATGTGCGTGTCTATGAACGTGTGTATTCGTGTGCAGCGGTGGCGAAAGCGAACGGACACGAGCTTTCGCTCGCTTTAACCTCGCTTGCTCAGCGAATTCTGAAAAACGATCCGCGGACTGCGGTCCGGACTGACAGGTTGCAACTGTACCGCAGTTGTACATATACATATACGTATATAGCTCTTCTATATTTATGATGAATTGAAAATGGCGCGAATCGCAAAATACGAAATACAAAGTAATTCGCGTTCCTCCCTTCTTTACCTTCGTAGTGAATTAACGCGGACAATTATACATACGTCCTGGATCGAGTTTGCTCTTTATTCAACCAGAAATTTTAGGCTTCTGGGGCAAATCATTATAAACATACCAATTAATCGAAGACAAGACGAAGCACGCGCGGACCCGAGTCGACACGGACACGCGATGCGAAATTAGTTTTGACGAGCTAGTCGTGGCATATTGGTTTTAATCCTTCGCGATAAACTTTTCAACGTCTCTATTATTATACGAAACCTCATTTTTGAACTCTTATACAGCGAGATTTATTTTCACGAAACGATATTCTTCGTGAAAATGTTATTTTTCGAGATTTGCACTTTCTGATTTATCTTAAAGTCTATCACGTTTACAATCAATTATCCTATTCTTTGTACACAAACGATGTTTTTCTAGCTTTTTTTTTTTTGAAAATTTTCTATATGGACTCTCGTACCGTTTTACAATTTGTTGATATCAATGGCAGATTCTGGGTAGAGAAAAAGGGGAATGAGGGTTGTATCATCCAAGGAGAGAGCGAGAGAGAATCAGAGCTAGAGACATGGGCGAAAGAGGGAGAGAGAGAGGGAGAGGAAGGGGGGAGAATGGAAGGGCATTAACGTCGGAAACGTGGAAAATATACGAGTTTTGGAGTGGATGTTGGCCCACTTTTCCGTTTTCGCACCACGCAAGGGAGAACGAGGGAGGATGAGGGAGGGAGGGAGAGAGAGAGAGAGAGAGAGAGAAAAGCGCACCGCACGGCTTGTACACCGAGATTCCACCACTGTACGCGCATAAAATACAACAACCCCTTGCGAATGATTTACGTATACGAGAGAGCTCGCGCTTCTCTCGCTCCTCTCACCCTCCTACACCTCGCGTGTTCTCGTTACACCCACATAGTTTGCCAGCGACGATATTATTTCATTAGAATGTATATATTTCCAGAATCCGTGTATATTCATATTTCTTTTATTCAATGCATTCCAATAGGGGAGGAGAACGACGCGCTATTGCCGAGCATGAATATGAAGTGATCTTTTTTTGTTTGTTTGCTTGTTTACGTCTTTTTGTTTTGTGAAAATGACTCTCGTATTCCCCTTACGTTTTTCCAAGTGCACGTTGAGCCTGGCCAAATAAAAATTGTGACGGAAAAATTCAATGAAAGAAGCCTTATTTTTGTTAACCATCGGATATATTTAGCAATCAAGCAGAGAAAGAATTCAATTAAGATTTTTGTTATTCAATTAAAATCAGAGTTATAAATATTCAAATATCTTTTTCCCTCGCAGCACTTTGCTACTTTCATTTCCGATCGTACAAAAAATTATGAAATAAAATTAAGCGTATGGTAAAATTAAAAAGAATATTCAAACAATGCAATTCCTTTTACCGTTTAGTCGCGTGGTCGTATTTAAAAAATTAGTTCTTTTTTTTCTCGGATCAAGATAAGATAACTAATAGGTCGTTTCGTCTTTTCGCGTGTCAAGAGACACGAACGATTGAATGTTAGCACGATGAGACGTTTATGTACGATATATATCGCTCACGAAGGAGAGGGGTTGCGATGTCTGATCGCTAAAACGCTCGAGAGTTTACGTTACAACGGAGCCAGAAGGAGCCGGGGACTTTCAAACGAGCCAGGCTGCAAACCCATAAACTCACCTCGTTTACGAGCTTAGGTCCTTACATGTGATTTATGCGAGCGCTAGTGAGGTGCCGAGTCTCGTCTGCCTCTCATAACGATATTCTTCTCGCTATGAAGTATGTACGTGTGGGAGTGCGTACCTGCACGTGTGTACGCGCGCATATTTATAGCGGTTTTTTATGTCCCAAGACCCGTCACGTAACGATCGTTTAAGGCAATTACCGTCAATATTCAAAAATTGTCAACAATGTTTTTTATCGGCATCATTATTTATTTAACAGGTGTCCTACTTGTCCACGAAAACGTAATAATAAAAGTGGATCTAACTTGTTCGCCTGATCGAATAATCGTTTGTTGCTCGAAAGTCGAAAAAAGTGTAATTCGACGATTTACTTCTTACGACGATTTACTTCTCGATGTTTCGTGTCTTAATTTCTCGAGTAAGAACTGAAAATATCAATTATTTTTGTCAATTTTTCTTTTTAATAATTTCTCTAAGTATTAATAACTTTGTTCATTTGCTGTAACTTTCTGGAATCGAAATATGTTGTCTTTTCCTCCAATGGAAACATCGGTGAGAGCAAGATTCTCTCAACGTGCATGCAAATATATTTTGGATATTTACGTCGTCGTAAACCTAGAAAATGTGTTCAAATATGTAAACGTATTTCTATGGAAATTCACGTTACTTTCAGCAATTCAAGTTTGGTTCTTGCCAGTTGCAGAGAGTCCGATGAAATAAATTTGTCCATTTTTGTTCCATTTCGCGTTACAAGCTAACATTAGTATGTATATAACTCGGGCATTGTTACTCTTGCTGCGAAGGCGAAATTTTAGAGGCTTAATTTCCGGCCAAGTGGGCGAACGAGGGCAACGAGGGTTTCTGACCAGCACATTTCCGCGGTGTGTTCTTGCCAAGCAGTGTGTACGCCGCTGCCGCTGCTTCCTCCACACTCGGTCCTTCCCAGTTTCCAGTGGGAAAACTAGCCACAGCAACCATGTACAGAGAGCCACGTATATGCGTATGTGACTAAATGTGTGTATGTGCGAAAGCGCAAGTACAACACACGACGTGTGTACAGTAGTTATTTATAAGCGTGAGAGCTTTTGCCTCTATATATACACCGAAGAGCTCTCTGGTTTCTATCGTGTCCTGTATGGAACGAAACTATATTCCACCGCGTCCTTAATACTCGCACGTATGTGTGTGCCTGTGTATGCGCGCAGCCCTCCACTCGTTGCTTCTCCAACCGTGGGTCGGGCATAGCCATACATATTACTCGTTGTATTAGGGATAGAAACCAACCACTACTTCGACGTTATATTCTGGAACACGATCCTGGCTCGATCATCAGCTAGCTCAAGCACGATATTTTGCAGTGTTGTAGACGTAATCGATCGAATAACCAAACCCACCGAGTGGAAAGTTATCGTCGGTAATATCGTTCGACAATTGGTCGAGGAACCGATGTAGGAATACCCATAGATGGTTGGATTTTGATCTTGATGGTATATGTTTATAATTTTATTTTAATCGAATTAAAACTTGGAAGTATGAGACGAGCAACTTTTGCTTAATTCTGAGACGAGGTTTATGAATTTGAAAAGTAACAGGAATTTCACACTGGAGCTTGACGATTCGACGGACGGAAGCGAATATTTTACCTGCGTGCTAGTTCGTAGCGGACGAAACAAAAACATCACTCTCGTTCATTCCACGAGGAAAATCTCTTAGAAACAAATTATCCGAAGCGAAAAACGAACTTCATGGATTTTGTAAGGGAGATTTTTTTCAACCAACCCCCAGAGGAGAGTTGACATCTCTTAATAGAGCAGATAACTACGAATGGAAAATTCATGTGTTATAATTAGTGCAATATTTTCTTCCCTTGCAATTGTTCAAAAATGACAATTCCACCCTTGTCTATAAATTTCAGCAGATAACATTTAATTACACTTAATCGAACGAATTAATTAATTTTGCTATATTTCTATGACTCGTTACGACAACGAACATAAAATTATTCCCTCGTTATTTTGTCCTAAGGAACCAAAAAACCGGGATTTTTCTAGCTATTAATCATTCGCAGTTTCGTAAGTGGGTAGTTCGTTTAACTCCCAAACGTTTTTGAACGATGCCATAGTTGTCTATTCGGTAGGCCCATAAACGGGTATGCGGTCGTGGCATAACGGTGATTTTGGTGCGGTGATGATGGCAAAAGCAGAAGCGCAACTATGGTACATATACACATGCGAATATTACGTATATATACGAGAAAGAGCATACGAGAATGAGGATGAGGTACTGAAGAGGGCGGTTAAACGACACTTCATGCAGAAGCGCGGTTATCGCGTCTGCCTCGCGCTGATACCGAGCGACTGCGCCGGTGTACTTTCCCCAACCCCTAAAATTTCTCACTCCCTCCGTCATTTCCCAGCTCGTCTCGTTTCCCCTGTTCTGCACATCCCTCCCTGTGTCGCTCGAGCTAACACTACAATACTTTGCCAGGCCCCCAACTCTCTCTCTCTTTCTCTTTCTTACTCCTTCCCATCTTATTCTCTCTGTCTCTCGTACTCGGGCCGTTCACTTCAATCCGATGCCCCTCTTACCGTGAGGTCCATACAAGTGTTGTGCCCCCCAACTCTCGTTACGTGGGAACGAGATATTCGAGGACGGGTTCTTTAGGGTTACCAAAAATGAGCGCACTCCAACTCCGAAAACTACGATACTAAACGGGTGAATTTATTATCACAATACAAAGATTTAGTTACTAATCGTGATCGAGTTTAGTGCCTTGAGACCGACGACTTATCGCTCTTGCTGTTGCTAAGAGACTGCCTAATCGAAGCATCGGCGTATTCGTCGATGCTCGGTGCTTCGGCAAACTTCCCACGGATCTGCTTTGGGCATTGCACTGTCAGCAGCGCGTGCGGCCCAAAGTCACCCTCAAAACTGTGACTTTGGCAGAAAACGCTGATTTGTTTCCGTCGTACGATGTTGGAACGCTTTTCTATCGGTTGCCAAGCGCTAGAGCAGCGCAATGATTAGTGCTTGGATTCAAGGCACAACACAAGTTCCAATGTTCTCCATATATATAAACCATCCTTTCCGATTTCTCACCCTCTACGTACATGCCTCCTCTTCACTCCCATCAAGCCGGGTTCATTACTCACAATTCTGATATATACATATAAATTGTATATATATATATATATATATATATATATATATATATATATATATATATATATATATATATATATACGGCAAGGACACGACAAACTCCCGAAAGAAAAATATCCATCCGGCAAGGACGAACGTATAGATATATTTTAAGCCCCGGGTCGTTTGGAAGATTGAAGAATTTTTTTCCATGCTTCATCTCTCTTCCTCTCAAACCCTTCGTTCAACCGTCGCGACCCCACGGTATAACTTTTTTTTTGTTTGTTGTAATTCCCATCCGGAAAATAAATCAACCTCCTATAGAACCGTAGAGTGATTGATTCTCATTGGAATAAGGTTCTTCCTTGAAAATTTAGTTCCTTGGTTGATGAGGATAATAATACTTAAGTACTTAATGGTTTTGTAATAATTAATTAAAGTGCGAGGAAGTGTAAATTACGAGAAATTGGGACTCGAAAA
Source organism: Netelia fuscicornis (assembly GCA_946811545.1). NCBI lineage: Eukaryota > Metazoa > Arthropoda > Insecta > Hymenoptera > Ichneumonidae > Netelia > Netelia fuscicornis. The sequence goes on from OX328015.1 coordinate 33,926,523, forward strand.
TGTTCAATGTGCGCACGATATAAAAGTTTCGCGTTAACGACAACGTGAGAAATAAAAATATTTAACGACGAGAAGAAAAAGAAACGTAAACGAAACGCAATTACGTTCAACCGTAAAAAAAAGAACGAAGAAAAAGTGTCCTTTCGGTCAAAACTGGTAAAGCCATTAATCTCGAAAGGTCGGTACGGATAACACTGTCTTCGTGTCGAGTTTAAGTTGGTATTTAATTTTCGAAACGACGAGAATATCGAGAAACAAAAATTCCGCTTGTCACTCAATAAACGAAAACGGCGACGGATGTAGCTGGGGTAAGAAAGTTCGGGAACGTAAGTTCGACCGACGTCAAAGTCCGAGCGACGACATAAGAACGAACCAAAAGCTCGAAGATATAGAGCGATGAGTATAGGGGGATGAATGGTTGGAAAAAGGGAGTAGGAGGATTACGTAGGCGACGATCAAAGCAACGTGGAAGGTTGGTGGGGGGAAGAGAAGGTAAAAAAGAGTGAGATCTGTATTCCCGACAGAAGCTCGAACACTCAATAGTGTGCTTTAGAAAAATTCGTGACAGAAATACGAACGCTCGGTGGTGCACAATTTACGTTATTAAATCGGCCTGGCTCTATCGCCCCTGCGAAAGCGAGAAAGAGCTTCGAGCATTTCGCCAAAGCCACGGGTGACGAGAATCTCTCGCGTATTCAATATGATTTCACGTTAGAAGTTCTCTTCATAGGCCTTTTTTCTGTACCGCGTGCCCTATACCACGAGCAATATAACCACCTTTATGTCACGAACGAATTTTTATTGAGAAAAATACGTTGCAACAAGGTGTTCAAACGTTTCTTGTTTTTCTCGAATTAGGTTGTCGCCCGATACGGGAATTCGATAGAAATTTTATAATTTTGTTCGATAAAATGGCGAGATTGAAGCGAATGTCTGATTAGTAGGTATTTACTTAAATTCTGTCGATTTTAGATATTTTTATTGAGAAAAATACGTTGCAACACGGTGTTCGTACGTTTCTTGTTTTCCTCGATCTCAGTTGTTGGTCGATTGGCAAATTCCTTAGAAATTTTATAATTTTGTTCAATAAAATGGCGGGATTGAAACGAATATCCGGTTAGTAGGTATTTACTTAAATTCTGTCGATTTTAGATATTTTTATTGAGAAAAATACGTTGCAACACGGTGTTCAAACGTTTCTTGTGTTTCTCGAATTAGATTGTCGCCCGATACGCGAATTCGATAGAAATTTTATAATTTTGTTCGATAAAATGGCGAGATTGAAGCGAAAGTCTGATTAGTAGGTATTTACTTAATTCTGTCGTTTTTCAGATATTTTTATTGAGAAAAATGCGTTGCAACACGATGTTCAAACGTTTCTTGTTTTTCTCGATCTAAGTTATTGCTCGATACGCAAATCCCTTAGAAATTTTATAATTTTGTTCGATAAAATGGCGAGTTTGAAACGAATATCCGGTTAGTAGGTATTTACTTAAATTCCGTCGACTTTAGATATTTTGTTGTAACTACAATCATACTACCCTCGTACGAGTAGCTAGCTTTATATACATACTCCCTGTAGCTAGATTGATTATACGAGGCATGCAAAATTGAACGTACAGCATTGAAATCGTGTTCGCGGGACCTCAAAGATCGTATATACGCTCGCGTACACACATATGTGCAGGTTGTCGAGAATAACGACCGGAGGATGAAGCGGAAAAGTCGGTCAAACGCGAAACTGCACGTAAAATACGGAATGGTCGCTACTCTATAATGGCGGAGCAATGAAATAGTGAATGTGTAAGACTAGCACAAAGCCAAAGACACACACGGAACGACGTAGAGAGGCAAATTGTAATGACCGTCCAGTAGTAAATATGCAGTGACCAATCGGCCAACTGATCATTTCCTCTCGGCGTTTATAGAAAGAAGCTTTTTTCTTTAAATCCATATACATCGAAATTCAACCTGCGACAACTATATACAAGCGCATTTAATTTGTCATAAGTTTATCCCGGTCAACTTTACCGCATACACACGTTCGTGATCGTGAAATATATGGCAAATTGCAAGATTACTTCATGGCGAACAAATTTAAATACCGAAAAACGAAAGGGGTTATTTATTGAGAACATTGTAAAATATGTTTGCGATGAAAACAGATAAACAAAAGATACGAATCACAGATACGCCAGACATAATTTATTTCCGTTGGGTGGACGGATGTGGATGGGCGTAGCTCGGTTAGCTCGAAGCATTTTTGGTGCTCGCAGTTGCAAAGGATTAGGGAGATTAAGCTGTCTGAAAATAAAAAGCAATGGAGTTTAGAATAAATCAAAGTGTTCGAAAATATGATAATAATTAATAGAAGCCTGTAATTCCTATTCTTCGAGAACGAAAAAAGGACAGAAGAAAAATGTGCGTGGAAGAACCTCGGAAATTATATACAAGATTTTAGAATTGGAGCTTCCAAATATATTTCCAGCAAGAATTTCGCGTTATAGAAGATTTATCTTGCCACGACGAGACGTATCAGACTTTTTAATGCATGTATGGCTCGTTCCGTGTCAACGTAAATCCTGTTGTTTTTAATATTATGTTTTCACAACAACAAAAGTTCGTATCTAATATTGAAATAATTTTTATTTCGTGGAACATTTCATCTTTGTCCTGCCTTCTCCTGTTCCACGTTTTCATCTTATATCGTGGGCGCGAAAGGCGATTTTTCTTTACAACGACGTTACGTACCGCGCCCCCGGTGTCACGTTGCGAATCGAGTACGACAGTAGAGAGTGAGAAAATTGAAAACGAAGTCACGATTCGCTCCGTCGGCTATATATCCGTCTCGGTCTCGCCCGCGTCCGATGCACCGACGATGGCGAGTTACCTCCCAGCCTAGATACCTCTCAGTCTCTAGATCGATAAACGGATCACGGTAATCGAGAGATTATTGGCAGATGAGAAGAGCTTTTTTCATCAGTTTTTCTCCATTGAAAGAATTCTTTATTTCTTATTCTCTTTCTCTCTATTAGCACACGGAATCCGTTCGAATTCATTCGGCAACGGAGAATAGTTTTATTCAGATCGCGAGAATTTACGATATTAAAAAATAAGAACGATTATCTCTTCAACCAAATTAATTTAGTCCGCGATCGTCCAAGTTAAGCCGGAAATAAATTTCTTTCACCGAATGCGCAACGATAAAAGTGACGATCGATTTTTCGTGTTCGAGTGAAATTCATCGCGTGAAAAGTTTGATTTCACGTATCAACAAATAAGTTGGATATACGATAAGTCGAGTCTCTGTCATCCAATGTATGCGACTCTTATTTATCGAAATCGATCGAGTTGTACACGATCCACAGTCGTCATCGCCATAATGAAATGTGCCTTTACTGCAGCGTGAAGAAATTTCTTCCGCAACGTTACCGCGTATAAAAGATTTGTCGTATGCATAGAAAAAAAGAGATCCACACGTATACGTTTATACGTACACATCGCCTCGAAACTATAGCATAAGGAATGCGATCTGGCGAATGCTCTCGGATTTTTCATCTCGAAATTCCGAATCGTTTTCCAATAGTACGGCTGTGCGCCGATTTCACATTCCGCTGTCGACTATTTTATTCTAATATAACCAGATATGATCCCTCCTATATACAGACATGATCAAAACTAGTAAATGGCGAGGCAATAAAAAAAAAAAAAAAAAAAAAAAAAAAAATGGAAAAAAAAATTGTACCAAAGCGAGATCGAGAGTAAAAATCATAAACGCCAACGTCGAATAATTTGCGGATGTCTTCATAGAAAATAAACCAAATAATTATAATAATAGAAAAATAAAATAGAGGGAGAGAGAGAGAGGTAGAGAAGAAAAAGTAAAGTAAAGCAAATATAAAAAAATAGAACAACTTCGACAGACGTGTATTATTCTATATGGTGAGAAAGGTAATGGATCGAGATGTACTCCCGTCGTATAAATGGATGCGAGCTCGCATATTGCCCATTGGTGCGGAAAATTAAGAGATTGGCTCCCACGATCTCACTCTCGAATCTCGTGAAAATGAATGAAATATATTTTCTTCTTCCATCTCACTTTCTCTCTCTTTCTTTCCCTGTCGTTTCGCGGCTAACGCGTACACCGACATTTTATTCATATACATATATACGTATGTACGTATAAAAGAGAGCGTGCACCGATGCAAGCCGCCGAGTCGAGTCGAGAGGACGAGACGAGAGTGAGATCCTCCGGAATTCAATTATCTTTCCGTTCGTCCGGAGCCAAATTAAATACTCAATCTCGTCGTCTCGTTGCGATACCCGTGAATATGTTTTTCGCGTGTCGCCCACCGTAGTTCCATTGTTACGGGCATCCTCAACCTCGAGAGATCATCCAAATACGCGAATTTTCGTATCGATCGAGCTCGCAAATCTTAATTTCGAACATGATTACGATCTTGAATTATTCGATCAAGGGATATCGTATTAGGTACGAGTAACGAAAATCATTTGTTTCTCAATACGTTAATTTATATCCGGTATATTTTTTATTTACACGGAACGCAATATGTAAATATGATATTTATACGTCAATAGTTATATGTTTTATATCGATTCGGGTACCGTTATCACGCCCCAAAATCACGGTTATATTCGACACGTTGAGCTTGATATATATCTTTCTCTATCGATGGATCGTCGTATACATATATGTACCTATAGTGGAGATCGACGCTCTGGTCGACGGGGACGAAGTATCACGTTTCTCTTCCTATACCCTTGATGGTGGACCGTTGATGCTCGAGCGCGATTTCGCTTTACGTGCGTGCAATTTTCGCGCCCTCTCCCTCGCTTTGCCCTCTAGCACTACCCCCCCCCCTACACGTCCCTCTTTTTTTCTCTCTCTTCCTCTCTCGCTGTTTCTACGCGTCGATAGAACATCTCGATGAAGCGACATCGAGAACGAGGGGTGCGATATACCGCGTGTGGCACGATCGTGTTACCACCTCAACCGATATATATAGGAATATATACTTCGATACATAGAACAATTTATACAGATCTGTGAATCTAGGAGAATGGAGTCATTTGCACTAGAATTGCAATGGCGCACAACCTAGGACCCATTTTTCATAGAAATATTTTTAGTTTTCTTCTTGTAAAAAAATGTCACAGGTACAGATTGTAATTTGGTATTTAATAGTAGTTGCGGAAGTATTTTAGTAGTCTGTATTTTCAGTGGTTGTCGAAAATAGGGACTGTGGACCGAGGTTATGTGAGTTCTACCGGTTTCCTATGTGAGCAATCACCTTCACTCCCTCCCACTTGCCCTCTGCTTCTCTCTATCTCTCTTGTTCTGGTGCACCAGCCTCCAGCGAAACACACGTCCCTATATTAAAGGGGAGCGAGGGGATGAAGTCCTCAGGGGTGCAAAATTCTGTGTTTCCCCAGGCCATCTTTCTATTGTCATGGTCTCTCTCTCTCTCTCTCTCTCTCTCTCTCTCTCTCGCTCTTTCTTTCTCTGTCTCTCTCTCTCTCTCTCTCTCTCAATGTTTATTCTACAACACGAGGCAAACTTTCTATGCTCGAAGCGCTGGCCGGTTGCACCTACGCGGACTGACCGATTCGCAAGCTTCGGAAAAATTTGAAATATTTCGCCCTTACTTTTATCCTTTCTATTCTATTTTTTTTACCCCGTTCGGACAATGGAAATGGACAATATAACGGAGCAATAGCGTGCACAGCAGCAACGCTCTGGTTTCGGTCCATCATCTGTCGCTTTTTGGCTCGATTCGCTTTTCGAGGAACATCGGCAGCTCGCACACGTTTCTATTTTTCCTTTCGACTTTTCACTGCACGTAGGGTACTTGATATACACACGCGTCCATACGTGACTCGAGGACTCAATACATATTAGATACATGTACGTACGTGTTATATATACATAACACATTTTATTGTACCTCGGGGGCTTCACGTTTTCACAGTTTCATAAAAAAAAGCGTTTATATCGTTCGAATGATAATTCTCTTACTCGAAACTTTCGATGAAAAAAAATCATCGTATTATTTTTTTATGAAAATCATGATTGTGACTGATTTCTAGATAAACAATTTTGAGTTTTTTTTTTATTTATTAACGAAAAAACGGTGGCAAGTTTCTCAAACGTTTTTAAATCTTCCCAAATATAAAACGTAATTCGGATCGATATCAAGAATTTAAAATACGCAAGAACCAAGCCCAGGTTCGTGCTACTTTCCACGATGAACATGAAAAATAAATAATTTCGGTTCAACATTCGCGTATGTTGTCAGCCGAGAGGATACATTAGCAGGGTGACGTAAAAAAAAAAAAAAGGAAAATCATCTTGACCTATTCATGATATTCAAGCTCCACTACCTTCGAGATGTAGCATGAATTTTCCCTACGTACATATAATATATGCATTCGGCGAGCCCTCGGTTACAGTCTGCGCCGAGCTTACTCACCCCCCGCCCCCCTTTCTCTGTCTCTTTCCCTCCAGCCCCCAGTGTGAAACGATAAACTTTCTCGAGTAGGTGAGCGCCATCTACTCAACCCTTTTTGCGTCCCCCCACTATCGCACTCTATATATCTCCCTTGCTCTACTAGCTCCGAGTCGGTGAAAAAGTTCGAGGCGGGCTCACATTTAACGTATAGCAAGGACGAGAGAACCGTCGCAGACGAGGTTTATTTTTATTATTTCTTCTTATTTTCGTTTGAAAAATTTTAATCACCGTCACTTTACAATCTGCTACCTGCTGCCGGTGAAAAATAAACGTATAAGAGATACCAACCATTCTAAGAAGATGAAAAGAAGAGTAGAACGAGAGTTGAAATTCTTTGCCCTTTAATCGTCTTCTAGCGATTTCTTTCCTCGTATCGGAGACAGTTATATAATGAAAGAGTTTATACGAAACGATAAATGCACCATGGACATAGTAGCGAGAGGTAAAAGAGGGAGAGTGAGAGTGAGAGAGGGGGGGGGGGGTAAAATGCTCTCCCGATATCTACGTGACAAACGATCCGTAGTTCGTTCCTATACGATATATCGATCGGGCAATTATTCTCCGCGCTGAGTTACGGTCCGTGCAACGATCGTGAATTGGATTAAGCCTCTATGACACATGGTGATATGAGTTACGGTATCAAGACCTGCCGGTGAACCCTGCGCGGGTCGTTCGAGCACAGCCCTCGCCCCCGAATGGTCGAGAGGTCGAAAGGTTGAAGAGGAACGTACAGAATCTGAATCTCGGCGGACGGTATTGTAGAAATAAATCTGGAGGGAGGTTTACCCTTGTGCGAACTTATCGGAATAAAAATATATTCATATTTGCCAGTTTTATTTATTTATTTCTCTCAAATCCCAATAATCGAATCGATGAATTAAGGATCGTTATCCATTCAATATCAAGTCTCCCTTAAATTGATTTCAAAGGTTAAACGGTGACATCGGCAGCATCCGTGTGCCTCGAGTGTCGACGACGAAACGTCGACGGGTTCACCGTTCCCCACGGCAACTTTGCTTTCTCGACTTTGCATCCTGCGTCGATCTAAGCTCGTCACGTCGTTCTTGTCCCTTATCCGTTCGCTCGACTTAACTACTTGAAACTTTGGCAAGCGGATACGAGTGGGGTGAAAGCGGAAGGGAGATGCGAAGTGACCGAACAGATGTTGCCGAGGATTAGCCTGATCTTTTCGAAAACAGGAACTCAGCTCGTGATGTCATCGACGAAGAGACAGATACTCTCGGTTAACCATGATTTGACTTCGCTTCTCACGGATTAATCAACATACCGTTGCTGTCTTTCTATCATCCCCTCGTCTCGTCACAAATTACTCCCAAGCTTTATCCTCAAACTTATCGATAATAAATGAATTTTCATCAATTATTTAACTTCTGGAAATTCTCTCAATGGAAATATTTATTTCATATATAATCATTCGCGTCAATTATCGTAGAAAAATAATAGTACTCAATGCCATTAACGTTGATTCGGAATATCCCGATGTATATCGAACTCATCAAAGTTACTCGTTTCATCGTGCGTTTGCACACTCGTGGCATTACTCTCGGGCACGAACGCAAATAGTATGCATTACCCAAACGTGGAAATAACTACTTCGAATTTTCACGTATAAGGAGCTTCGAAGACAAGTTGACGTACGAGTGCGAAGAGGAAGCCCCTCGGAGCAAAAGGAGAAGTGGATGAGGGAAAAGCTAGAAACTCGCGGTGGTATAACGTGTCAACATGATACCGTAGCTTGATTCGGGCATGGAAGGAAATCACTTTCTCACCGAGAAGTGCCAACTTTCTCGAACGAATCATAGTCGTGTTCTATTTTCGTATGATATATTTATAGTATATATTTGTCTGTGTGTATATGAGCGTGCGAGAGAGAGTATTTGCACGAACAAAGGGCTTTTACGTACGGCTTATCAAGAGTATTGAGAAAGTGCAGCTTATCTCGCAACAGCATAAATCTTTGCTATGATCTGATAATCCTCTCGTTGGCCTGGTCTCGCACTTTCTTTTCCAAAGATCCGAAACTTGGCTGAATTTCTTCTTAAAATATCGAACCGTATGTCCAGCTGATGTTTCTGCATGTAGGTCAAGATGTTCAGACATTCGGTTAATTTATACATTTCTACTTGACGCTGGGAATAGTGGAATTTCTATTCGGACATGTATTAATGATGTAAGGACTCGAGGTCGTGTATTTATAAATAGATTTTTTTCTGATATTGTGTTAAATATTAAGCTGAAACGAATCGAGTTAACCCAAGAGATTTCAATAACGTTGCAATACCTCTAATTGTTTCTCAAAAAATTATTTAATTGTTCTTTAATAATATATATTATGATTACTAAGGAATAATGTAATGTTTGTTTAATAGCTCGACGAATCAGCGTGTAAAATCAATATTTTCTTTTTTAATTGGCACGGCGAATCGTTATGTAAGATTCATGGAATTATTGTTGATCTTATTTCGGAAAGGTTGGAAATAAATCATGGTTCATGCGATTAAATAATCCACGGGCCATCCCTCGTAAAATAACGGAATCGATCGGAAAAACAGCGATGTCTAAAAGTATAAAGTATTTCAGGATGCATTTTCCATGTGATTGTCAAACACAACTTCGTATATCCGTCTACAAAAGCAACGTGGCTGATGTGCAAAAATCTCGGTCGAGTTATTTCTGCAAGGCCTGAACTGGTCTTTTTACGTTACGCTATAATTTCCGTGCACGGAATAATCTCAAACGGATAGGCGGATGCTTCATATTAAACAGCACGGAGGCATTTTCACGTGCAACCTCAGCTTAAAGCTTCGCACAATAATAAGTAGTGCATGAAAATGAGAAGAAAGAAAAATGCACACATACACACATACAGGCAAAAAAAATTATCACGTCGGCAGAGCCCGGCACAAAATACCAATTATAAAACAGGCATTTTGCTTTGTGGATATATAAACGGAGAAATTGTGCTATGCCAAGCGTTTCGTTGATGAAGGCGCAAATGGAGCTTTTGCTCGTGCAATTTGACCCCGATGCGATTTCACACAAAGCCGAGAATTATCGGAATGGCGAGAAAGGGAGAGAAAGAGAGAAGAGCAAACGAGGTAATACAATAAAAATCGTAAGAATGAAGGATAAATGTTTGAAAAAGGAGAAACACACAAAAGGATCTAATTTTGTAATCGGGTCAACGAACTATCTAGACATTGAATGACGTCTCGTGGTAGTATTATCATCAAATCCGGTTCTCTCAACATTATGGAGAAGCACAAAGCTCATCAAAATCCTTGTTTATGTTATACGACGGAAGTGAAGAACGAGTGGTTTGAATAAATCCATTTACTCGTCGGCTTCTCTGCTATTATTGTATTATATTGCCAATACCAAGATTATAACACGCGAAGTGAAAGTTAGGCGAATGTGGCACAACGAATGTCTGATAAGTACAAAAGTACAGCTTTGTGTCGATAAGATTTTGACGAGCATTGGGTCGCAATAAAGGCTTGAGTAAGTTACGACGTAAAATGTTAAATAATAATGCAGGTGTTTGATTATTTTCGTTTTTTTTTACCAAACGATAAGAACACGTTTTTGGGTCACTCTCGGTCATTGACGACTTCTCTCGATTTATTTTTTTACATTCTCCACTATCAAACATCAAGGCTAGCAATTCGTTCCTCTACTGCTGTTTTAGAATTCCGTGAGTGGTACGGTCGTGTGTATAAAAATCGTCGGTACTTTTTTTTACTCCTTTCTCCTGTCGTAGTTCTCGGCAAGGCGCTAGAGGCACACCGTTAAAAAAGAAAGGGTATACACGCGTGTGTGCGCCCTCGACGAGATACTTCATGCCTTGCGAGATCAAGAACCGAGCGTTCTGTATTCCCTCTGGTATGAAGAGGATCGTCGAAAAAACGTGACGTCTTTCAGACCGAGAATGACGTACCGATATAAAAGTAGAAAATTGCCGTATTATACCGGACCCGACTCGGTGTACGGTGTCTCGGGATTTGAAAAAAGAAAATATATAGATAAAAAAAAATGCTGGCGTACAAACCCCTCGCGTTGGGTGTTGATAGGGTCGAGGGCTTTGAGGGAATTTTTTTTGCCAGACTTTGTGTGCGATGGCTGTCGTTTGGGATACTTGAGGGTGATACGAATGAGGGAATAATTCAGGGATTAACTTTTTTCTTGTTGTTAATTATACGAAGTTTAACATTGGCGTTTAACAATAAATAATTTCGGATAAATTGCAATAAATTGTATTTATACAAGCCCTTTTGTTCCCCTCGCTTGTGGCTTTAAATTTGAGAAAAAGAATTTGTCTCTGAAATTTTACAGCGGAGATTCTCCTGTCAAATCAACTCCGCTTCTTGGCATTTCGTTCCAGCGACGACCTTATTGCAAGATCGTCGCGATGAGATTTTTTTTATCATTCGTTTTATACACAGGTGTATGTATGACTATTTTCTCGACGCAACGTATTACACGTTTACGATACGTCATACGTAGCTTTTAATGTCTTTCAGCGAGTACTAGATGGAAGGTTTTATAACAACCGAATAAAACAATGTATTATACACCGGTGCGCGCTTGGTGTATATACCATAAACAAGTTAATTGTTCTCGAGATACCCTCGAAGCAACGGAGCGAATTTTACACCGAGGTATCTTGCAAATGGCAGTCGTTCTGTTTTTCAACGTCAGTCTCGTTCGTTGAACTCGAGCCGAATGTGTTCGATAGATATGCCGGAGTTAAAAACAATATAATTGTAACAATAATATGTCTGTGTGATTGAATAATTATTCTACGGAGAGAAATTGATTGCAAAATTCTTATTTTTTAATTAAACAAAAAATACTTAAATGCACAAGTAAACCTAAATAATTTCTTTATTTAAAAAGTGATGATAAGCATTTTTCATTTATTGTTTCCTCAAACGTTATATATGTATGTATAGTTGATAGCAGCTCGTTCGATAGATGTATATAAGTATAGCTCTATCTCGGCAAGACAATATGAATAATTTACATATATATATAGATAGGGTCTCCTTTATGTTTAAGTATATACGGTTCGATATGTTCGTACATAAGGCAATCGTAAACAAGCTTGCAAGACCATATGTATGTCAGTAGACATATCGCCTTGCGAGCTTGTGTAGGAGAGAGGGAAAGGCGTCTGCGCGATCTATTTCATGGACGATCGAGCGTTCATAACATGACTATTGTAAATCGATAATACAGCGCGCTCGAACTTTGTCACTCGGGTCAAAATCACTCAACGCGAAATATATACAATGTATTATAATACAATTTTACTACTTAATATTTCAAAATGTACCAAACCAAACCAAACCAAAATTACGATAATAAGAATTGATCAGTTGCGGGATTGTATTAAATAATTCGTGTAAAATTATACGGTATTTATTGCGGATTAATTAGATTCGATTAAAGCTAAAAATAAAAATTAATTTCGCTCAAATTGCGAATTTACTAGATGTAAGGAAATTTGATGAGTGTTTGGTTGAGATGAATCGATGAGGCTCGACGTATCGATATTGCGGTAGGTACTTATGAACTAATTTCATAGCAAAACTGATACCTGAACAAGTTCACCAAGTGTGCGTAACATGTACTACCTAATCCATATGTTATATATATATATGAACTTATCGGGTGCAAAAGCTCCTCTCGAGACTCTCGACAAAGTTGAGTGCATGATCCGCCAGAGGAAGAGCAAGAGGTAGGAATAGTTGTACGCATCATACATACATGTATACACATCTATGCATACGTATCTATATTATCCATGTCGAGAGTTGAGTTGAGTATACAGTGCACGGGAGCTTTTGTGCACAGCAATTTATGAACAATAATTACGCCGTTCGCTTAATAGCATATCATTTTGTGGGTTGCGACGATACATCAATGTCGATTTTATCGCCATATATGGTAGAGAGGTAACGTTGTCGGGGTAAGGGGCTGAGTGCGCGTGGCGCAACGAAATCGATAATGATAGTTAAGAAATAGTAGGTCGAGCTTGGAGAAGAGTTTTGCCACAGCTTTACAAGACTCGAAAAGACCGGTTACATCGTATACAATATCATTGAAAAATGAAGAAAAATTGCAACCCATAAACAAAAGGTCCAAAGTATAAAGAAAATCGCAGTTCTTTTGGAATCATAAATTCTCGAACGTGTAGCTTACAGTTTTTAAAAACTGTTTTCTCTGTTTTCTCAATATTCTAGCAATTTATGAATCATCCGTGAAATAATAAGCCCCGAATTTGTCAGACTGAATCGCTGCATTTTCAGGATTTTCCTCCACCCTCACCCTTTCATCTTTCGAATCATTTTCCATATTTCCTCCATCCATTATAAATACTGCTGTTACATTGTCCAATATGGCTTTCAACGATTGGCCCAAGCACGGATCCCTGAGCTATAAAACCCCTTTTCACGTTTGCATACGCATACATACATTTATGTATTAATACATGCATCCGTAATATATATATTTTATCAACACACACTTGGCATCGCACTCCTGCAGTAAAAAAGTCTGCAGCGAACTGAAACATACGCTGTTCGGTTGCATCGTAGCAACACGAAACATGACGTATACTCCTGTCAGCCGGTGTTGCAACCCGATAATAAAGCAGAAAAAAAAGAGTGAAAGGGTGGTCGCCGGGAGCGAATTAATTAACTGTATGAAAGCTTCCAACGATTCGCACCGGGTGCTCTCCAGGCAACCCAAGAGATTGACACAGGGGTGGTCAGGTTCGCGTCTAGCTACAATGTATTCCACCATATGTGAATGAATTCTAAAAAGGGGTCCTACATTGTTGGTTGTTGCCACTTGGAATTCTCATTGTTGCCTCTTCACGTTCTGCAAGTCTTTTTCCTGTTTTATTACAAACTAGTATTTTTCTGTTAATGCACATATTTCATTATACATCACATTTTCCCCACAAAAGCTCGAGTAATTAAATGGAATGGAAAGCGGACGGATAGTGAATTTGCACCGAGGGATGGTTTTCTAACTGTAGGGAAAGAGAAGAAGGATAATAGCACACGTCCGCTTCATTTCCCATGTCGAAATGAACATCCGAGTGTAGGTACTTCGTATGTTTGCTACGCGTCCATACTTATACAAATCTCAGTGAACAACTGAAATAAAAGCGAGTCATGATTCTCCCTCTACTCCACAGGTTTGCACGCTTCCTTATAATCATGAGTTCGTTACGACTGATTTTCATCGTTAAAAAATGGATTCCACATCTCCTGTTTTACGAGAAAATTCAAGTGTAATTTGCATTTTATTTCTCGTATTTGTCTTATTCGAGCTTTGAGCGTTCACCATTTTTTGGAGAATAATGAAACGTATAACCACTGCAAAGATTACAATTGTGCTTGGTATATAATTTCCAATACGAATATCTCGGTTCAGGAATTTTCTTCCAGAATTACATGGGAGAAGTAGTGCACACTGCGGTACGAGAGGACTCGATCTACCGTAAAACACGTATTTCCATCGCGGAAACTTGGCGTATCGTCTTTCAGCTCGCTGCTACTGCGAAGAGACTGCCGTACAAACACATATAACCCTCTCACCTCTACGGTGATACTTTGAATCCGTGCTAACTAACCGTAACTCGATTTTTCAGGGAAATAGGTCATATCGGTAAGTGTGAGTAGCTCGGTTCTCCTACTCTCTTCCTACGGGGCAACACGCCTAGCTGGTTGCTGACGAGAGTGCAAAAGCTTCTTTGCGGTGTGTGGCCACGGAGTTCGAGCTTGGGAAACGAGGGTGTCGGAGCGTACGGGAAGAAGAGAGAGAGAGAGAGAGACATGGAGAAAGAGAAATTGTGGATTCTGTCGCGTGCGACTCTGCACTTCAATTAGACGTTTCTCCGCTGCCACCTCGTCAGAGGCGATCCTCATGGGAATCGCAATGAGAGATAGTTCCGTCGCTCTGGCACATTCACTTTATTCTCTATAGTTATAGTACCGTATATTTTGAAACGTCGCTTTTATATACATGAAAACTCGACAGATGCGATAGTGGGGGTTTCCTCACTGTTGCGTTGTCTCTCACTGTGTCGAAGCGAAGATTCGTGTCTCTTTGGCAGAGCTTCGCGACATTTTGACACCCGTCTCACAACCTCGTCTTCAGAACTCTGTTCTAATTTAGCTATGACAGTTTCTGGCAAATCACAGAGCCTGCGTAGTCTCGTAGGGGTGGAGTTACAGGTAGAGGGATGGAGTGTGTGCGCCTTTGATACCAACGAACGTGACGATGAGAGACAGTCGCCGAAGTGGGTCGGGGGATCTACTTCCTGTAGAAATATGGAAGAGCCTCCCCCCCTGCCCCTGAGTACCACTGATTACGAATGGAAATTAGCCTACCCTTAAGAATCTTCGTATTGTCTCTTAGGTCGCCTAGTTTCGGCAACGTTTGAAACGTAGTTTCAGCTGGATTGAGAGGTAGCCTTGATGAGGCATATCTATATGATGTATCAAACGCTATCATCCTTTTATCATCGATATCATAATAAAGTTAACATCGTCTGATATTCTTTCCTTTCACGGTATAACACGGCTAACGAAATAATAAGTTCTGCTGAATATAAATGGGCACTATTGAATAACCGTCACAATTATCGGAAACATCAAGGAAAAAGTCTCAGATAGGAGTCGCGATTCGAACCATTAATACACGTCGGCATAATTACGTCAAACCCCAGACAACTCGATACCCGGCTGAGTTAAAATAAAGTTTGGCTAGAACATTTCTCGAATGACACTCTGTGAGACCGAACGAGGAATCTACAGCATTAATATTCCAGTATATCTGATAGCGTAATTGAACGTACTCGAGAGTGGCTTTCTCTTTCAGAGATCATACGCGACAGGTCCAGACGTCTGCTTTTTTAAATACTTTTTTTTATCGTCCCTAACTGATCGCTCGATCTGCATTGAGGTGAAACAATTATCTCAGTTGGACCGAGTCCATCATTAATCTCGATCCTGAACAAACTTCCTGAGTATCCGCATACCCTCGGAATTATATTTTTCGACAAACTATCATATAGCCACGCGAACTGGATAGTTTTCACATCTGTTATGAATTATAAACTTGGTTCATATTTTGAGCATAGCTTTATTGATCGATTGTTCAACTTTCAACCCCTGAACTCCATCCTCGCGCTATCAACCAGAAAACGGTAATGAGCACCTAAAAATGGAAGCAAAGTTCCGTTAGGTCCCTACGTTCGCCCATAGTTCGACTCATTATACACACAGCCGCGCAGCGTAGGTACACCGCATCAAAGTGGCACGTATAAGTTTTTCAATTTTCACACTTTCATTCTCCCGACCCCTTTCGCCTCTGGTAAAAGTCAAGTAGACCTCGTCGCTGCTATTAAGCCAAGGTATAATGTCCCCTCGCGAACATTCGTGCAATGTGCCATTGCGTTATATGCTTCGTGATACTCTCGTGCTCGTTGCTGGGAGCAGCACACACCAACTCCGGAGAAAGTGAGGGGTTGAACGGGGGTCACGCTAATCTAAACCACCGTCAGGGATGCGAGTTCCCAAGGGTTGAATGTACGAGTCACTGGCGGGCTATGTCGTCGAAATGGTAGAGTAAGTGTATTACTTACACCACTGAGTAAAGTGAATGTAAGTCAGTCACAGTGTTTAGCCACGTGAGTCCACGAAGAGAAAATAGTCGTTGGCATCTCGCCGTCTCTTTTTATCTAGTTTGGTTAGTACGATTACTGTCGATCGAAAGGGTGGCCAATAACTGTACCGCATATCCTGATATCGGCATACGAGAGAAGCCGAGACAGCATAGCCAACCCTAATTAGTTTAGACCATTAAAGGACTTCAAAGTTAACTTTGACGCGATAAGAAGCTGGAGGAGGAATGGGAGGGCTCTTGCCAAGCTGAGGATGTTGAGAACTTTTGTTACGTATGTATTTCCGGCTTGTGTATATATATACACCCTTGCAGTTCCATGGCCTCTTTCAGTGGTACATATTAACTAACTTGGGCGCATACCTCACGATATGGCTGGGGAATGCTTAAAGTCAAGGCAAAATTTAGAATTAACGAAAACGAACGAAGGATCAAATATTTTAACCTTTAAGATGTACAAGGGTAGGTATATAGATTTCTGAGAACGTGAGATGATCGATTCGCTCGCGAAGAAAACATCTCGGTTGCAATAATCCTGACATTGCTATCAAAGTTATCTTGAGAGTTTCAATCGCCTCGCACTCTGACGCAAAGGTCCTCGCGGTATACCTGGAATTACGATATTTTCCAGCTATACTTTGCCCACGAAGTGTCCAACCTCTTCGCAGTGTGAGCAGTTACTCAATGAAATTGCTTCTTATGAAAACTTTTATCTTCTCTCTCTCTCTCTCTCTCTCTTCCCGTCCTTCTATGCCCTTCGTTCCTTCCACCATCCGGCGCCCTCGAGCAAACACGCGGGTAACTGGTGGCTGACCGTTTCATGGAAAATTGCTAGTTTTCCCGAAAGATTGCAGCGGAAGTTGCAACGTATACGAGGGCTACTTCCGGCCTGTACTAGGCAGAAAGATGAAGGATGAAGTAGAAGGAAAAGAGAAACAAAAGATTGTTGAACGCAATCTTTCGATAACAGGGTCCTTGGCCGTTGATAAGATCTTTTCGGCAAGAATTTCCAAACAATCCCTGCTTCATGTTTAATGAAAAAAAAAAAGAAGAAAATTGAGCAAATACCATAAGAGTTATCGAGATAGCTAGCAACGTCGTATCAATAATAGTCCATGAAAGGGAATGTAGGCTCGTCGTGTTTGTTCCTTTCCGTTTCCGAAAAGTTTTTAGGACATGAGTAGGAGGGTTGGACGTTCGTTACGCGCGTCGGGGAACTAGACGTTCTGTCGTCGACGAACTCGCGGTCGCAACTTGACTCGTGAATAATTAGAGAAGAAGCGGCCACGAGTTATATAGCGCGCCTGGCTCGTACCGGGATGCCCCGCTTTTACACCGTGAAGCACATCCCTACGGATCATGATGCCAGAACACGCCACTCCTGGATAACTCTCCTTAATCCCTTATTCTCCTAATTGCATAATTGTCCAATTCTCCCTTGGCTCGAGATTCTCTCGCCTAGCGCTCTTGGAAGAGTTTTCACGGGGAATATATACAGAATGGCAAATGTGTAACTGTATGTAGATGATATGACAGGAGCGAAGCAGAAACGGAAGCGACCGAGCGGATAAAGTGGAATTGAATCCCGAGTAGGAGAAACTCATGGAAAATTACTGACTGCATATACATATCGTAAGGCAGAAGCTGAACGAGGGACAGTTGAGGGTGGAATCGAGTCTAAGCTGAGAAGGAATAGTTTGAAACTCGAGATGGGCGGTGGGAGTGAGGATGTTTAACTCGATTAAACAGGCTCCGATATTAAATATTTGTTTCGTCCAGTTTTTATTAGTACGTTTGCTCGTCTTCAGGAACGGGAATTAAATTAGATCGTACGATCCCGTTGGCGCCCGATTCAAACGGACTCTCGTCACGAACATTTCCATTAAATCTTCGTTCTCGTATCCACTAAATGCCAACGGGAATGAATAATAAAGCGATCAAGGGTGCGTTAGGTATCCGCGATGTCGAAGGATGAAACGAGATAATTATCGGATATCCGCCGGACGTGCTAGGGTTCTTAGGTACGTTTTCCGATCGGTAAAAAGAGCTAATAATCACGCGCGAATGTCAGACGGAGCCGTCTGATAGGAGGTGGGGAAATTGTCGTAGAAGGGCAATGGAGGTCAATTGAGATGGCGGATCTGGGCTGTGAGTGGTGAATGAGAGGGAGGAAGTGGACTCGGGGCGTGGATAGGGTTAGGAACAAAAGCAGTAAATGGTAGAAAAAGCAGAAGTGGAGGGCGCGAGAGAGCCGGGTCATTAGAAGGAATCAGCACGATCTCGGTGAACGATCCAACCCTGTGTGCGGTAGTGGTACAATGGCGGCGGTGATGCGACCCGGTCATTGCGGATTACCTCTCTCGTTCTCTCGGCTATCCGTGCCCCCGGAACCTAGATCCTGATCGTAATTCTTTTTTTGCCTCTATTCTCTTTCTACCCTTTCGTTACATTCGTACCATTTCTAGAAACAACGTGAACTCTCGACTCGTCCCTGCTTCACTCTAGCGGATATGTCCTTCAAAATGTCACCAAATTTAACATCAAGATAGAACATAACCTCGACTTATTCCAAACCCAGAATCCACCAAACTCCCATCAGCAAGTGAAGCGAAGCGAAGGACAAAAGCCCAGGAAAAAAACACCAGATTCTATTGAAGTTGTATAGTATTGTTCCCTATTTTAATCCTTCCGAGGTAAGGGACGCGTATACACAAAAAGCAGCGTTTAAAGACGATGGGATTATAACAGTGTGTATTCCAAGTAAGCTCATAGGACAATAGCTCGAGGAGGGGTCGTATCGCATTGACAGTGCCTCTCTCGTATTTGGCACCGGGGGGAAAACACGAGACCAAGCTCGCGGAGAATGAGACAGACGATGTAGAGATGGAAAGTGTCGTAGCTTCCCACTGGGACAGAGTGATACGGTAAACGGAGAGAGAAAAAGCGAGTCAGAGAGATGGAAAGAGAGAAACGGACTCGGAGACGAGATATAACACGGAATAAGACGATTACGGCCTAGCTTAACGCCCATTACGTTCTCGTTCGCTCTACTCCATTGCCACACCTTAACGTTCCTCTCTCTCTCCTCTCGGAATCATTAAATATATATCTATATATATGTACACATATATTTCTATCTCTTCTTTCATTCCCTATCTATACCTCATTCTGTCGTCTTCTCATTTCCACGTTAACTCTTGCAAGAGTCTCTCGTCTTTCTCTTCGTACTACCACCCTTCGAAGCAGAGGGCAATTTCTGTACCGAGGCAAACTTTAAGGCGTTACTCACCGACGGTCTGACTTCCGCTTCCGTGGATGCGTGAATCCCTCGAGTTCTCCACGTGCTATATACAGGTATCTTGTGTATCTGTATAACTGTATGTATTACCTGAGAACACGAACTCAAATCTCCAGATTACAGGAAGGATCGAGTTTACGGTAAGTAGCTATAGTGTGGATAGAAGAAAGATGTATATACATTTATACATACAGACAGATAGATATCTGTGTAGGAACGTATATGTATATATACTCGTGTATATATATATATATATATACCGGTTAGGATGTTAGGAGGAAATGCCGGTATAGTGTATAGCTCTATACCGGAAGGTCCGGGGATCATACTCGACAAAGTGCGCCGGCGATATACGTCGAATACCAATGATGTACATCTGCGATCGTACGTTTATTCATGATGAATACATAAAATTGCTCTTACCGGAGTAAAAAATACAAATTTTTTCTATCTGTAAATGCTCAAGTATTTTTTTATATGAGTCTTTCCATGCCCACTGGGGTCTCATTTTTTTCTTTTATCGATATCAATATTTCTTCTCACTTCCGGTTATTTTTATCATCACGGATTTTCAACGATTTAGAAAAAAAAGCTGATAAGGTAAATTCACTAACTTGTTATTTAGTCAACTTTTGTTCTTCAGTCAATTCCAAATGTACAACGATCATGCTTGTACCATTTATTGAATGCTTGGAAAAGGTGGTAAGAAATGTAATGGAGATAAATATAAGAATATTGATAAAAGCTCAATGTTTCGATAAAAAAGATTAAATTCAATGGGGAAAGAAGATAAAACACATAATGTATCCGATCCCAGCGTGAAACTGTTTATCTGAGAATGGAACGTCCTATATAGAGTCTGGTAAGTCAGCAGGAGCGAAGAAAAAGTGCGAGATTTTCAGCTGTAAAAAATTGACTGTCAGACATCTCTGCTCTTACTGCCTTTTTACTTGCATAATTCCAGGTACACGTAAAAGTCCTCGTACGTTTTTTTCTCTATCTTTTCTTTTCTCGCCACTCTCTTTCGCTCGTATCTTTTTATTCTCTTTATTTCTTCCATCGTTTTTGTCGTTTGCCGTATTTCCTCACTTTTTCCGGGGGAATTCTCTCCACGACTCTTTGCTTTTCCGTTCCATCTTCGACTCTGACACGCATATATATATATATATATATATATATATATATATATATATATATATATATATACACGTATATAAGTCCTTTGCCGACTATACATAGGTATATACGATCTAGTCGGCGAAAAACTTTCGTAATTCGTTTACGCATTCGCAATGAGCAACTGTATAGTCTCGTAACGTATTACCTCGACTAGCACATTTTCCACTTTTGCTATATAAATTTTATATCTTTGGCTTATCTGGACATCCATCCCAGCAGCATAGAAAATGAAGAACGGCATAATAATATTATTATGTAATATATAATAATTCGAATAAAACTAATTTCAATTAAATGAATTAATGTTTCTTCGATTCAGAGGCGAAATATTTTTGATTCCAAATTCGTAATTTCGTTATAAGGCCTTTTCAATCAAATACCCGCATACTCGTGAAATATTTTCTCCTTTCATATTGGAATAAATCGGATAAACAATTCGGAACAAGTATGAAAATAACGAGTGGAAGTTCAATAGATTTATTTCATAACGAGATTAATAAAAATAAATGCAATGCATGTTCCAAATATTTGAAGTCGACGAGGAAAAACATTAAATCGTATATTATACGGGCTCTCGTTATTGGAATACATGATATTTTTTTTACGAATGCTCATATTTATCTCGGTTATATTACTGCGCAATAATAGATAAATCAAATTCTATAAAATTTCCACATTTCCGTCTCAGCGAATATTAATTTTTTACGACGATTATTTTATGTTCGTTACGAATGACTTCTCGCTGGAAAATGCAGATATGGTCGAAAAATGTTATTTAATTACGTACCACGATATTGGCAATGCCCTAAAATAAAATAATATTAAATTATACGATGTTTTTTTTTTAATAAATATTACGGTATACGAATGACAAGCAATATGAAAAAAAATCAATAAAACTTTTTAGCGAATATTAATCATTTTGCCCTAAAATGAAAAAAATGTTAAATTATACGATGCTTTTTTTTTATTAAATATTGCGGTATACGAATGACAAGTAATACGAAAACGAAAATCAATAAAACGTTTTAACGAACAATTTTGTATGTCGTTGCTTGCAAAATACGGATTCGATGAATTTTCCTCGCCGATATGAATTTGTATACGTACGATATGATATTCATAAACTTGACTCGTTCGTAATGATAGTATATATAATAATTTTCAACCGAGATGTCCGATGCATTCTCGACCACGTATTTCTATGGTCACGTCTCTATGAATGATTCAACGAGAACGAGAAGAGCACGAAATGCACGGGATTTAACGCTTGCACCTCACGGTCGAGGCAAAACAGAGGGGACTATTAGCGTGTTATAGGGGCGAATGAATTTGGCGCGAAATGACAAAACAACAATCTACATGAGAGCTCCCCGTTTGTCGAGTATAAATACCAGTGACCGTCTCATTCGATAAACCTCTTGTCAGACTCAACCCCATTTAATTTACGAAATATTCGAGTAATTCTCATAATTCCTTTAAATTACACGTTATTTAAACTTTTCTCATACATTTAACGACACAAACTTTGGATAACTTTGAAAAATGGCGCTCAATTTCACAAGGTGATTTTCTCTGCTACAGAGGTTACTGAAACGATCGCTAAATTCACCACAACAATTTTCCACACCACATGCTGTCTCTCGCTATATCGGAATACATTTACGATTTTTGTTTGTTTTCCATATTTGAAGCTGACATATCTCAGTTACGTTTCGTGGATATCGCGTTTTCTTTCACCGGATTGAGGCATAAAAAGATAAGCCCCGCGGAGTATATCGAGGGTTGGGAGGGATAAGGCTGGATCGAAGGATGTTTCTGCAGCCTGTCGTTTCTTCGTCGTCGGTAGTAACGACCGTCGCGCTGAGATCGACGAAAGTCGATCGATTTTCAACTGGTATGTGTGTATGTGTGTCCAACCAATACGGCATTCTTCCGCATTAGAGATGCCAGAGTGAGTGCGGAAGGGCAATGAGCTTAAAGCATCCCTCTCTTTCACCCTCTCTATCTTTCTCTCTCCCTCTCTCGCACGTCTCTCTTCCATATCGCTGCTCCATATGTATTTTTATATATTGTCCGGGCTGCGTCAGTGATATCCTTCTTTATCATTTTTATTGCCGAGTTAGAGGTCGTGAAACGAGCCTCCATTTATCCAGAAGCCAATAAAACACACACCATGTGCTTCGGCTAGGCGACCTTCCTTCCGATATATCTATACATATACATACGGATATATATATTTGGTAACTCCAATACCTAAGGTACGTCGCGTTTGATACTTTCCTCAGCTGTGCATGCTCGTTTCTCGTGAAATTACAAAATTTTACATAGTTCACGTTCAATACTCACATTGTTGCCAATTTGTTCAATCGCTGATTGTCCAGAAAATATTTCGAAATTTTCAAAAAAAAAATTATCAGACGATCGGATTTTAGGCAGTTTGATATTTTATTTATTTCTTTTACAGGCATGTTGATTTTGAAAAAGTTATTTACAATCTTATGGAAATAATTGAAAATATGAAAATTTTCTTAGAGGATTTCAATATTTCCTCTCGTAATAAACGTAAACATCTTTCATGTAGACTTTGAGGTTTCGTCGAAGCCGCGGAGAGATGCGAGAGCTCACCCCGAGGTATTAACCAAACGTGCATCCTCCCCGTGTCTCGTAGAGTGTGCTTTGCAAGAAGGTTTACATGAGCCCATTGCACCGTGCATATCCTCTCGCACAGAATCGTCGTATTTACGTTTTGGCGCCGCTCGAGTCTCGCCAGTCGTGCAATATTGAATTAACGGACTAGCAAGACAGCCCGCAAGGTAATTGTTGGCTGTGGCTCCGCTTGAGAGCAGTTTACCTTCCGCGATCCAAACCGAGGCACACTCTCGACTATATACGAGCCGGAATTTTGACTGTGATATGCAGTGTTAAAATACACATCTCCGCGAAACATCCAACAAGCTTTCATAAGAAACTACGAGATAATTGTATTATTGGATAAATCCGTACTAACAATGATAAATTTTGCCAAGATTAACGGCGTTTTCCCATATTCTTCGTGAATAAATTCACAAACGATAATATTTTAGTTGCCTCGTATATTAGTTTTTATTGTTCATTAATTACGAAAATTCTTTCGAATAATTTTTATTATTAATATTTTCAAGTTCAATTTTTTGTGGATATATCACATTGTTAAAACTTTCATTAATATAAAAAAACGAGAACTTTCAATATCACATATTCATATCAAATGCAAGAATGGAGTATGAAAATGATTTTTTTTATATCGAATGTTGGGACTTTGATCAAAACTAACGGAACGAAGTCTTTGAAAAATGATAGCGTGATAGAACAACGGTTGGATTGACAAATTAATAACACATTGGCTTCATTTGTCAAATATATATTTTATTCGTGTTGGCAAAATTTTGGTTGGTATCAAGGCTCTGAGTAATATCAAAGCTTTGCTATCTGGAGCTTTAATTATCATCAAAGCTTTGTGGTGTCCTCAGCAGCAAGGATGATTTACGAATTGTGCACTAACGACGTAGCTTTGTACAGGAATGAGATTATAATATCGACGAAGCAGAATATTATGGATTAAGCAAAACATATA
This sequence comes from Netelia fuscicornis, assembly GCA_946811545.1. Taxonomy (NCBI): domain Eukaryota; kingdom Metazoa; phylum Arthropoda; class Insecta; order Hymenoptera; family Ichneumonidae; genus Netelia; species Netelia fuscicornis. Next base: position 33,950,866 of record OX328015.1, read on the forward strand.
TATATATAATGCATTGCTTTGTTTTGCATGGAATCTGCGTTATCCGAGATTCGGCAGTCTGCGAATAAATGATCGGGAAGAGACGGTTGGATCTCGGTTTGTGTTGCTTCGATAATGCAAGATAATCCTCGAACTACCGGTATTGCCCGTCTCTCTTGCACCTGTTTCCGGTATGCTCACTGTACTCGCACTGCGTTTGCATCGAGACATTCCAGGTGACGTTCAGTTTCATATCGAAAGGTACTATATTTCAAGAGGATGGATGAACGATGCACAAGGATCTCTCGTGCCTGCGAGCACCCGGTTCTATTCGAAACGATCGTAGGTACATAGAGAAATTTGGGAAAGAGGAAATTCAGGAACAGAAGACACCAAATTTGATATATTTAAGCTTAACAAACTTATATTTAGGCACGTGTTTTAAAAAAAAAGTTCCTTTCAGGCAAACACATTAAAACAAATGGAGAAACCTCTAATTTTTCACTCTGTAGAACTTGCAATTTATAAAAAAAATTATTTCCTTACAAATAGAATCACGTTGATGCATTTCGAAATGAAGACAGTTACGGTGCTCTGTCGCGGAGGAACGATGAATTCACGGGCCACGCGGAGTATCGTAATAAGATACTTCGTAAAGTAATTTCCCGTCGAAAAAGTGAGTTTCTCTCGTTGGAGTAATAGGTTTGAGGGAACGAGACGATTGTGAGAGTTGTGTGTGTGGTCGTGGTTATACCGGAAGAGAGGAAGAGAGGTAAAGTGAGAGAGTTAGAACGCCTGTTTGGTCGTTCCTGTGGGTTTTGAAAAGAGCATTGAAGCGAGTGGGTTGGTTCGCTTCCTCGAACAGAATCCTCTCCCGCGTTTTTCCTCCTTTCCGGTATATTGGCGGAAAATATTCCACCTTAGGTTTCTCTCCGGCAGACCGCTCACCGCCAGGAACGAGGAACTGCCGAGAGTTTTGAGGTCTATGTATAACTTTGCGTGCTGGCGGTGGAAGGGAAATGGTAAGAGATAGAAACCCGATGTATATATGTGTACAATATATATGAAAGAACTTCCTCCCCGAACTCCCAAGGATTTTCTCTCCTTACCATCATCGACGACGAGCCATTCTCGGCACTTGAAACTTCTTTCCTTCATTTGTATTCACCTCCAATGTGAATTATCGAGTCGACCTCTATATAACACGACCCCCCCCCCCTTCCCCTCCAACACACATTATTGGAACACGAAAGAAGGAAAGTTAACCGATGGTTTAGATTTCAATGGTACCATGGAATATGACACTAGTTGTTGGCAAACTCCAAGTTGCCATGTGACCATGTGACATTTTGACCTTTGTACTTATAATATATTAACATATGACAATGATATATATGTCTTTTATTCGATTTCCAATTGATGTGAAATTTTTACGTATATGAACAGAAATAGGTGCTATCTTTGATGGACAAACTTAGGGTTTTAACTATGTCACGCGGTCAATGGGTCAACAAGGAGTTTTATGTTGCTGTGCAGCGCAATATTTCGCCCCTTTTAATCAACTCGTTAAATATATATATCCATTTCTTTAAAGATTAATTAGTCGTCATGAAAGTTGTTGAGAATAAAAATACCGATAACCGCTATCAGCCATCGTCGGAAAAGCCGAATCCATGGGAACATGTTGCCTGCACGTTCATTAAATGGGATTCGTATATCGCTTCAAGGAAAATGGATTAATGTCATTGATAATTTCAGAGATGCATTTGTTAAGGATTCCCGCAGAGGTCCGATCTATGCATACATATATATATATATATATATATATATATATATATAGAATGTACAAATAGATGCACAAGAAGGAGGCGGGGAAGGCAGTGAGCCAATTAATCGGCGTCCCTGATTACCGTTAATTATCATGAATAATTCAAGTTGCCGCGCGCTGTTGCTGTTGCTCGTGTGGCTTTAGCCTTTAGTTTTCTATGCGGCTTCTGGACTATGGATATACATATATATATAATATATATCGCGCACTGTGGGGTATCGCATGTCATTGTTTGCATGTCGGAAAGCACAGGGCTTTGGGTCAATGCAGAGTTGCCGTTAGCAAATTGTACCTCCGAGAGTAAAAGCCACTAATGACCACGAGCGCGAGTTTGCCATCGCCAGCACCACCGCGGCTTGCCCTCTCACTCTCAGGCTCTTTCCACCTAACGGTGCTTATACATCGGCCAACACCTGAACGCCACCCTACCATTCACCCTCCTCCTCCTCCTCCTCCTCCTCCACCACTGATGTTATAACATAAATTTATCCCTTATCGGACTTCTTGGTATTAGCATCGCCCCCCCCTCCCCCACATACATACATTCTGAATACTATTCACCCGTTTCACTCATTCTTTATCACCATAGCGATCATCGACAATCAATTACGATTCTATCCATTGAAAGTATAAATGGAATAAACATTATGATTTTACTGACATTGACATTCAATCGAAACGGAATTTGCCGGGTAGCGGATGAACAAATGTAAACATATGTGGGCAAATTTGGATCTACTTGACGAGAACAAAGCTAGAGCATCGTGAAAAAACGATTTTCCGAGGTTTTGTGAATCGAATTTTCCAGGTTTCCTCCATAGAAATTAGCGATACGCTGCCATGAATTGTAAGCTTTGCTCAAGCTCTAAGAGTTTGATTCTTGAATCTTCTTGAATTTTGTTACAGATAATTTATTGAGCAACACAAGTCTGACTTTAGTGTCGTCTCATCAATTTTCTCACGTGCATTTTTGTCTGTAGAGACGATACTGAATGCACACTTGTTTTCCTCAATAAATTATGTGTAAAAGAACACACAATTTTCTTGATCGAAGTTTCAAAAGCCATAAGTGGACAATGCATAAATGTATCAATGTACCCATTGTCATTGATACATAGACACATCGCACGGTGATTATTCACTTGCGTAAAGCTTATAGCAGCTTTCTCGGTGCAAAGTATGATGAATAGATACGGGCTGTTCCTGAATTATATTTTTCGACGCGAACCATCGAGACACCACGATCGAGACAAATTATAGACATCGAGAAACTGCTACGCGTAAAGGAGCCGGAGTGAAAATAACAAGCAGCTTTTTTCGACACGCATTTGTTCCTTCCTTTTCTCCAACAAGTGAAATAAGCAGGTACGAGTGGAACAAGTCTCGTAGAAATTACTTACAGCTAACTGGTTGCAAGTACCTCTATGTGGTTGCATGCTTACGTAGTCCCGACTCACGAACTGTCTAGCTTGTTTTACATTTGTGTGTGTCTTTGCGTCGCTCCGAATTTTCGCGGTAAAGCGTCGCGCCAGTAATTATCTGACACACCAAAAGTCTAGACGCACCAAAAAAAGGGCGTTTTTGTTGTGCGAGCGGCACATAATGTAAACTATTATCCTTACCTTCAAACGAGCCTTTTACCTTTTTTTACCATTCGCGTGCAATGCGTATGGAGAGTATATATCATTTACAAATGGTTGCCGTGTGATTATACACACCCCACGGTTTTTTCGTTATTTCACTCGCTGTAATGACTACGCTATCGGAAGATCAGCGAGTGTCGTGAGTTGGACACCGTGGATTTACGGAGAAACGAATTTTTCGATAAGCACGCGCGGTTAAGTTGTTCCACGCTGGATCGGTAACTGACCAGCAAGACAATTACAAGAGTCTTATTAAGATTATAGCGTTTCCGTTAGATTTCAGTGAAAATTTGCCGAAACGTTCTTTGATGTCAAATGTACAAGTGTGTAAAATTTCAGGAGTCTTTTTCGACTCAAAAATCAAGATATTTTATTCTTGAAAATAGTAATTTTTCGCAATTTTTTCATAAGAATCCGTGTTAAATATCGCAACATTATACAATGAGTATCTCGATTATTTGTTCGATGAAGCTTATTAAAATTTTGTATGCATTTTTATATGACATCAAAGAAACTTCAATTAGTTTTTATAACAAATCTTTTGAAACAAAAATCATGATTTAGTTTATTATATAATAAATAAAGTTTACGTAGGATTAACGTGAATGTTGAGTGTTGTTCTTTAGTCGATTTGCAACAACTTTTTATAACGAACTTAAACGCTCAGCCTACTTGGAATGTGAGAAAAAATGGGAATAAAATGTTAATCCTTCCCAACGATACGACTACCTTAAACGTCTCACGAATCGAGGGCTGAGAGCCGGAAGGTATAATCTACATTTTTCAAGCATTTGCGAGAAACTGAATTTTCAGAGTATTCCAGTCAAAAATTATTCGTTTCATCTACATTTTAACCGAACCTTAAAATAAAAAATGTTCAGCACGGTGTTGTATTCAACAAAGGTCACGATGGTTGGACAGTTTTATTTAGAAATGATTTCGCAGTGGTCTGGAATAAATTTGTCAATTATAAGGTATCGCGTTGACACCTTTTTTTTGGTTAAAATTGCAATGTTACGCGTTCGGAATCCTCGACGTACGTCCGCGATCTCGAAATCGTCACGTTTAACGATGCGTTCTGATTTCAATCGGGGGAAATGTGCCAGTCGAACATGTACAAACGTTAACACACCTTCGCCATTCTCGGCTTTCGTGATTTCTCTCTCTCTCTCTCTCTCTCTCTCTCTCTTTCTCTTTCACTCCCTGTTCTCGTTTCTCCCATCTTCGGATTCGAGAGAATTATTCGACCCAATTCGATAACATTCCCTAGAAACGGTAGAGCGAGAGATTTCCCCACACAATTCTGGCACGTCCGGAGACCTCCGACTGCTCTAGGTATATACACGCTTCAATGATGAGACACCTCGGAGATTTCCCTCAAATACCCCTTTAAACGGTCATTAGCGTGATTACGTGTGTTAAGCCCGGAAATTTGTCGAATTGAGATCGAGCGAATGAACGCCAGTGGGTCGACGATTCGAGATTTCTCGAATCTCCGGGAAAATCAGGAAATCTTTCGATATGAAACGGATAATAAATAATTCTCTAAATTGGCAATATCTGAGCAATTTTAAGCAATATTAAATGTCACAATTCTTGAGGCGAGTACAAGAAACATTCTGTATCTGCAACAGAATGTCTATTTTCACTGAAAGCAGGACCCCACTGTGGCGGTAAGAAAACGAAGCTTTTTCTCATGAATTTTTCACTTAAAACTTTTTGTTGGGGTCACGTTTTGCGAACTGGTGTAGACGATAATTGTAGCAATAATAGTCGTATATACAAAATTACTGAAGGACATTTTTTGTAATTGTAATAGCTTTTTTAAAAAATGTTTATTTCTTAAATCATCTTGACTGAAAATATTATAGACGAAAATAATACTTTTTATTTTGAAACGTGGCCATATTTCGAAAAATAAGGAAAATTAAGAACGGCTACGCTCAACAATAGCTATTACAATTACAAGCAATATTGTGTAAAAATATTACATATTACCCGATTATTATTCCTGGAGATAACGTCCGCGTCAGATTAGAAAACGTGGTTTTGTCAAAAATTTATTGTACTTCCTTTATTGTTTGACTTTTAAATAAAAATTTACTTGAATCTACTTTAATATATGTAGAATAACATACGTTTAAATAATCCAAAACAAAACCATTAAGTCAATTTTAAAAAATCATGAGAAAAGCTTCTTTTTCTGACCATCACAGCGGGCACCTACCTCAAGTCAGACTTACAGTTTTATACTACTGTATTACTCTTCTAAGATCGCAAAATCTTGTGTTCCCTCTTAAAAATCGTCACACGTCCTGATTAACGATTTGGCTTCCACAGTTACTATCAACTTCGCGGGATACTCGACATTGCAATAGTGTCTTTTTTCTTTCGAGTGCGGGTCTGACAATATCTTGATTTTACTACTGCGCAACGTGACGCTGTGATCGTATCTTTGCTCGATTCACGACATACGTATGCGTATGTGTTTGTCCGGATATAAATGTGTGTGTGTGTGTGTGTGCGTGTATGTATGTGGACGATATACAGCCCGTAATATCAGAGAAACCGAGAGAAAGAGAGACCAGGGCAGTTCACGTAGAGTGGCGCAGAATTCGTGCCTTTCTCTCGTATCTATATATAGATAGGTAGTACGTGCTGAATCCTAGGATATAAATGCTGCGTGTATGAGGTGAAGCTCACGGGCCACAAAATACAAGGCTGCTACGAGGCTACTTCACCGCTTTTCCCGAACCTAGCACAATGTTCCAACGCCTCACTGCCTCACCCTCACTCTTTCTCTCTTTCTCTAGCCATGCTCTGCAAAAGCTTGGCCCGGTAGTAGCGCCACCACCGCGGCGTGGTATGTTACGACGCAATAAACCTCCATCCGGGAATCATGCCAGACACCTTCGAGATTAACCTCCCGCGTATACCCTCGTCGCCCTCTTCGCAGGGGTTCTCGACCTCACCTCGCCTTTTCACGACCCTTACTGCACAGGCTGCTATCCTTACTATCTGCAAGCGTTACCCGACCGTTTGGACGCTTCGCTGGCCTGGTCCAGGCTCGGTTGTTCAAGCACGTACGAGACCTAACATTGCTCTCATCTTCTCCTAGAGAGAGGTCAGCGTCTCCGTAACCTCTCCCTGTTTGGGAATATTCTAACTAGAACAGTAATATGTGTTTGAGATACATTTTTGAACGAGAAGAGAATATGACGAATGTTCAACAAACTAATTCCTATGTTCCCAACGGGAAATAATATGTTCTAATCAGACGAATATTTAGATATAGGTTGTAATTTAAATACGAAATGAATTAAAAACACGAAGAAATAGCAGAGTACTTTTATACTCAAGTCGCATAAGATTTCTCTTATCAGATTATTACTTTAAAAAAATGGACGTATTTATTTCTTTCGGAACAGTTTTAGTGATAAGTAATAATTTGCTTTATTGCTAATCGGTCGTAGGTGTATATCAGCCTCATCGATCAATACGAAATAGCTATCAATCTTTTTTCGGTTCTTGTTCGCCAAAAGTCAAGGGTTTCGGCATGATCCTCGACGTACCATCAAATTAAGTCCCATGAGAGCGGTAAAAGAGAGAGAGAGAGCAGGAGGGGGGGGGGGGGGGTAGAAAGGAATAAAGTAGGATCGAGCAAGATTGGAAGAGGATGGGAAAAGTAGCTCAGCGAGAATTCCAAAAGCGCGAATAAATATCCTCGAGCGAGAGACCGTTCATCGTGCTCGTCCTAGCAAGGAACAGAGAAAGGAATCTAGGAAGAAAAGACGTGTATCTGTGTGAGTGTGCGAAAGAGAGTTTGTGGCATGGGAAAGTCGTAAATAACTCTTTTAACGAAAAATCTTTGTTGCGATTTATACCTCGAGGATTTCGCCCACTAGAGACGGAAAGAGAAAGAAAGAGAGAGAGAGAGATTAGTGAGACTTTGATGGTAAATCATTCGTTAGACCGATGTGGCAATTAATAACAATTAAATGGACGCCTCCAGGGACATAGAGTAGAAAATCCACGGAGATTCTTCTAGTGTATCTTCAGCCGTCCGTTTCTCTTTAATTTTCTTATTCTTCTTCGTTTTCTCGCTCTCTCGTACAAAGTCTATAAGAAGGGTGGTAATATAAGTCTTAATAAGCTGAATGTTACAGAGTCGAGAGTGGCAACGACGGTGCAGAAATTCTACCTTTAGGCAACCTTGAAAAAGCTCTCAGCGTGGCTCAACCATTTACGCGGAAGGTCCAGAACTTTCCGTGCTGCACGAACAACTCTCCTCCTCGTTTTCAACTTTTATGCAGTATGTATACAAAAGTATGGAGGTATATAGATACGCATATATATGGGGCATTCCACTTTAAATTCTAAGGCTAGGTCATCATTTTCTTTTTCGATTGATTGCTTCGATTTGGATTTTATAGGATTTGTAATTTATTCGAACAACTCTGTTAGGTCACGACTTACTAAATTGTTCAGCTATCGAGTAAAAACTTTTTATACAAACAGACTGTTGCACAGCAGTGTTCGCTATTCGATTTAAATTGAACGAATTCACAAATTTCACAAATTTGTAGAATTTTTTTCTAAGGGTCACAGATGGATCGACTCGATCTAGAACAGGTCTTGTCAGTTTGTTGAACATAGTGCCGAGCATATAAGGTCTCAGATTCCTATAGCAGCACCGTTAAATTAATGCATCTTTCCGAGTCGCATTAACTACCGCGAGTGCCCTGTCCCCGATTTTTCTTTTCTTTCTCCTCTCCGTCAGTTCACTCTCTCGTTCGTTACCACCGAGAATACTTTACCTTACGCAAACTCGATCTCGTTCAGGGTACTAAAAGTCAAAGTTTGGGCACTCTTTGCCCCCTCACATTGAAAAAAAGGAAGAAATATTCACCTTGAACACTGGCAGCTGGTGTTGAATTATTATTTTTTAATGTTGGGTAATAATATCGTAGAGATTAATTGGAGCAAGAATGGTTCAACGTTAATTCACAGCATTACCGTGCCCCCCCCCCCCCCTCCCTCTTGGTGCACTTTTAAACTCTACAGGTCTTTCGGTACAGTTTCCAGCGTTTAATGAAACTGATATTTTCCAAAAACTTCGAACCTTTTTAATAAAAAGAAAAATCACAACTTTATCAATGTTTTTAATTAAATTTTAGTATGTAATTATTAGACTCGAGAAAATATATCGAGGTTAAGAAATGAATTCAATCGAAGCTAACGAGGTATTATAGTATATTAATCATTTTACATTTTACATATTTCGGATTTGACACATTTTACATTTTTCTTCCACATGGAGATTCATAAATATCAAAAGAAACAAGAGAAAATCTCATTTTCGCTAAAATACAATTTGCCCTCGTTGCAACATCGTATATTTTTTACGAGATCAGCGCGTAGGTGGCACAGCGGTGGCAATGACGGCGTAACGGGAGGGATAGTTTTTATGTCCTACATAGAAATGTAAATTTCCCTCGAGACGCATTCACGTCAGGTGTGCGTAGGAAATAATACAAAAGAACGAAGTAGGAGAAAGTGTTTAGGGGTTGAGTTTCGTCCTCGTGTTTTTACAGTATTCGTCGGTGGAGGGTCGGAAGCTAACATAGACGGCGTCGAGACTCTTTGTAAAAGCTCCGTCTCTCTCTGTCTCTCTTCCTCTCTGCCCCACTTACTCCCTTTTTCTCTCTGTGTTGATGCTTTTACGTTGTAGCCTCAAGGTTGTTCTGTGGGCACGAGGGTTACCCACGATGGGGTGGTGGTTCACCGCAGCGTATAGTTTTTATCGCACCAGCATTTCGGTAAACTCCAGGTAAATGGGCTAATGAAAGACTTTCACTCTCTACCCTTTCCTCTCTCTTGTCATTTTCATCCCTATTTTCAAGCTCAAATTCACTGTTGCATAGCACTTTCAGGTACTATTATTTCTCGAGCAAATTTTCCTGTTTGTTGCTAATTTTAAGAACAGTTATCCTTCAAAACCTAAACTATGTTTGCAGTATCAATAAATATAGCGGAAGGAAAAAATGTTGATTCGACGTCTCGTACTATCCCTTTTTGCATCCTTTTTTTTCTTGATTCTCCAAATTGTTTGAAGCGAGGAAAAAGGAAAAAAGGAAGATATTCTGGAATAAAAGCTCAAACACACCGGTAGATGACAAAGCATTTCGCTCACAACGCTCTCATCCACCTGGTCTGTCAAGCCCTTGGTGAAGATAGGCGAGAGTCAAGATTAAATCCCGCCGGGCGAACAAAAGTGGCTAAACGTGTACTCTCCGTTCTTCATGCAGTTCGCGAGAGTAGGAACCAGCCGTTACGAAAGAAATTCTCCGTATTTGTGGCATATACGTATACGTATGTGTATGTATACGTGAATATATATATATATAAAGGAAGATATATCTCGTATTACGAGTGAGATCAAGGATTCCCTCGTTTGCCGAGTACTTTACTTCGCGTCGGGAGCATAAAAGACCTAGTCATACTCGAAGTCGTCGTCCTGGTCCTCGTCGTCGTCACATAGAGTCGTATGTAGCAAGTGCCCGAGTCGTCAGTCACTGCATATAGTGCACATCGACTCAAAGAACGTCGGTAGAAAATCTAGTAAGTGGCGAAACGGTGAAACGAGAAATGGTCGATTTTTCGAGCATCCTCATTTGTCTAACTGATAACCGTCTTCATTCATTCTTCTCACCTTCCAAATGTATCCACAGACAACGGTCGTCATTTTGAGATATTCGTAGGAAGTCAAATTATTGTACAGTTTCTTAATTAGCGATTGTCACTTGGGGAAAATAAACAGATAAATAGGGTAACAAAAATGCTGATTGGTATTTTCTTTAATTTATTTTGTGATGAAATCATTAGCAAATTTCACGAATCGCATCTGACCCGTTCATCAAAATTCGTTCCATTTCATCTGGAATATCCTATGTATTTACAGCTTCACTGTCATATATATATTTGAAAGCATCATTCCTGCGACCAAGAGTTGGTCGCACGAAGAATTAACGAATCGCCCGAAGCGGTCAGAGTGAAAAAGAGAAAGAGATAGCCAAGAGGACCAACAAGGAACAAGAAGAAACCCTCAAAGGATAAGAAGAAATCGTATAAATGGGAATGTGAGAGAAGGGGTTGGAAAGAAAGAGGGCGGAAAGTAGGAAAGTGTTCAGAGAAAATGAGGAACGGTGATATAAACGAAGGAGAGAATAGTATAAAAAAGCTCGAGAAAGAAAAAGTCTCGTTCGCACGAACGCTTTTCACCTTTTTCATCCTCTTCTCTCTCGCGGCTCGACCGACTACTTTTTTTTTCTTCCTTTGCTCAACCAATGCCATCGTTGCGAGCGAGTTACGGTTAGCGTTTCATAAGAACGTGGTGAAAATTGCGGACGGAGACTCGCGTTTGGTCCATACTATGAAAAGGGGGATGAAGGTCCACATATACATACATATATTTATATACATATATGTATATAAAGAGAGGCACGCGATAGTTAAGAAGAGAGTGAGAAGATTTTCGAGGTGAGACGGGTTTCGGTATAACGCTCACGCTTATCTCAGCGTGCAGCATAAAGTTCAAGTGCATCGAGGCGGAATAAAGTAATAACTGTAATTGATCTGATAAGTTATCATCCCTCCCAGAGGGCGGTACCATCAGCTGGCTTGGGGGGCAGAGCCTGCTGGCCGTAGCTGCACGTACTATAGGTAATGCACAAAACCTTTCCATTCCTCTCTATAGGTAACCTATATTTATATTTGGCACTAACCATTCTTTCTTTCTCTCTCCCTCTCTCTCTTATAGCTCGATAACTTTTACCTCCACGTCCTACAAACCCTCTTTATCGACTGTCCCTAGGGTCAAAAATCACGATGTCAAAGATAATCTATAATTCGAATTCTAATAGTAATCAGTGCGAGGTCAAAATGTCAACGACTTCTCAGCATGGACACCATACAGAAATAATAATGAATAATGTAAAAACAAAAAAAAAGCACATTTTTTACACGAATACAATTCGTAATTAATGCGATGAGAATATATTTTTAATGGTTTCTTTTTCTTTTTCATGAAAATCTCTGGAGCGTGATAATGATACGGGTGGGGTTGCAAGTCCTAGCGGTAATCGGACCGAGGTCACGATGCGAATGCCCCCGCCACTATTCACCCCTTTCTCCCTCACTTCTGTATCATCCCCTTTCTCTGCGAGCATCCAATGTTCGTACCCCTACCCTCCCACACACCCATCGCTATCCCGGACGGCCGCCTCTCTGTGGTCGGTGGTTATTATTATGCAATAACACCAGCCGGCTGTGGCTGTTGAAGCTCTCGTGTGTGCTGCGCTGCTCATACAAGAGGCGCTCGGCTGCTGTATCGCTACCGGCGATGTCGGGCGGTTAAAGCGTTAACGGTCGATTTCTTTATCGGCCAATAAACATATACCTCGCGTCTCTCCCGTTTGCTCTTCGTGAGCGTATAGGAGGTGAGCGACTGGATATCGCGTACTCTCGCCATATCATAGTTCTCGGTCTGCTCCGTGTTATGTTTCTCACATGGAAATATATATACACACATTTTTATATTTTCGCGCAGATGGATTGTATAGCGGATGGTTATGAGAAAAGCAACGTATGCCAATGAATCGCATAAATAGGGACAAAAAATTCAAGCATTTGATGAAATAATAAATCGAATCACGAATATTCGCGCGATCGTTGTCTTTCTACATAAACAGAGGCGATATCTGAAGTACGAATACGAAAATAAAAAAATCAAACGACGCTATCAATTATCTATTTTACCTTCTTATTATACATATCCATCGAGAGAAAAATATACGGAAGAATATATCTCGTTAATGTTAGCAGATTTTTGTCCTTTTCTCCAGGATTCGTAAATTCTTTTTACGATATTAATATCGATCTACTTTGTCGATAGAAAGAACCATTCAAAGTTTGAGCATATTTTGGCTGGGTCGAGTAGGAAAAAGAAATTTTTTGTTCGAGACAACGACGACATCAACGAAGATTGAGACGACCCTTTTTCGAAATCCTCTCTTTCCCTCTCTCTCTGACTCGCGCTGTGTTCGTCATTCGCAACTTCGTAAAAACTTCTCGAGAACTGCAGGAAGCGTCTCTCCCATGCGATTTCGCGACATGAGCCGACGTATATCAAACTGAAACCTCGAGCGCATTTCACCACCGGATGTCACCGTGAGAAAAAGAGAGAAAAAGGGCGAGAGGAAGGAAGAGAGCAAAGGAAAGGAACTCTCTTCCACGCTTGAAAAACTTGTCTGTCTTCAATAGCCACTCTATAAATAAAATCCCCGTGGTCTCCCGCGTCCCTCAGAGACGCACGAACACAGAGAGTAGGTCTGCGAGTCGTAGCAGATATAAATGAACACATACGCGGGTGAGTAGAAAAATTGAGAAAAATCGTGCCTCGCACTGCGATATCCTTCCACTCGTATCAATAAAGCAATTACTTCTCTGAAAACTTTCATTAGCAGTTGACCGCCAATCCTTTTCTTTCCTTCCTCTCTCTCTCTTTCTCTCTCTCTCTCTCTCTCTCTCTCCAGTTTCTCTTCTCATGAAAGGAAAATACGAGTAAAAGGAAAGAGAGATAAACCAAAAATAAACGTAAGGAGGAAATCGGAAAAGATACGGACGAAAATAAGACCTCAATGCCTCGCACTTCCGGTTCACGTAATTTTTTCTCATTCTCTCCGTCGGAACGAAAAGCGTGCTTTTCATTCGAAATAAAAAAAATATGTGCGCGCGTGTGAGCGTAGCCATTGTCTCTGTGGACAGAACAGCGTCTGCTACTCTTCTCTTCGGACTCTTTACTGTAGCACTAAAAGTTCAAACACATTGTATCGAGTATTCCCCTTCTAGTTTTACTACCGGAGCTTTGTCTACCATTCGCTCTTGCCTGTGTGATTAATCTCGGTTCGGTACATTCTCTCTCCTTTATTCCACCTTTTTTCCTTAAAAAACTTCTCCATGTTGAAGTCCTACATAATAACAATCATACATTTATTTATTTACCGTGCGATAATAATTTGAAACGTCTATTTTAATAGTTAAAATTAATTCCATTAAGAGAGTCTCGAAGTCAAGAATAGTCGTATAAAGTTTTGCTTCGTACAGCATAAACATTGTACCGGAAAACAAGTGAACTGTAGGCTATGGATTCACAATATGGACTGGACCAAGCGACCAGAACGTTGAGCTATTCGTCATCGACGAGATGTGGGCACCAGCACGAGGGTTGGTCTTTCTCGCAGCGTTGCAAAGTAGTTCGTATGCCTCGTTGAAAATTACTCGAGGGGGTATGGTATACGTTTGTAAGTGTATATATAGCATACACAGACCATGTACGAAACTCGGAAAGTGCGGGTGCGCTACCACACCTTGGTGTTCACACTCCAGCTGAGTAAGCGCGAGCCACTGGAAGGGCAAACGGTTCAATTTGCAGTGGAATTCCTGAGAGAAATTATTCGTCCTCAGACCCTACCCACCCTCCTGTGCCTTAATCGTTTTACTCCCTCCACCTGCTTCGCTTATATATATGTGTGTGCGTGCCTGTGTGTCTGTGTGTGTTCTTATAAAGGAATTGAAATGCAAATGATAATTGCGCGGAATCAATTAATTCACCGAATTATTATTAATCACGAATTATGTAGATTATTTCACGCGTCTGCGTTATTATGATAACTAACAATGTAAATTAGGCTGATTCGTTAACAGTGATAAAAATTAAAAACATCCTATGCATGCGATCTAATATCATAAATCAGTTCAGACGGGAAAAGAAATTTAATTACTCGAATAAAAAGAATATTACATAAACCGTGGTTATCTACGATAATAGTGCGCATCAGCTAATTTTTAAAAGCGAGAGAATATAAGTTATTAGATAGTAAGTAATTCTTGGCGAATTTAAATATTCGAGCAATATTTTTCGCAGTACAGAACTCATGGGATCAGCAACTGGAATAAAAACTCTACGGTTTTATATCCAAAGTTCGAAGATATTTTCTCGTGTATCCATTAGCGAGCAGCTTCGCTAAGGCATGGCCTAGTTCTATAGCTTCATGACTGCCTGGAAGCCTGATTAATATATAGATATCACAGGTGGAGAGGAAGGGATCCTAAGAAGACGAGAAGGAGGGAGAGAAAGAGAGGGAGAGACGGACAGACAGACAGACGGAGAGAGAGAGAGGGAGAGAGTGAACGAATAAGGGGAGGGAAGCTCACAGGGGCATCAAGACGAGGAATAATAAACTTTGCAGGAGCGGTGGTGAAGGGTACAAGCGATGCAGAAAATCAAATACCCAAGTTTCCTTCCGCGCGTGGCCGGAGCTGCTACTAGTACCACGTTCGTGCTAGTTTCGTTTTAAACCTATATACACATATACAGGTGTAAATATATATAACTTCAAGATATATATATGGCTCATTCCACCATTAACCATCGAGTCATCCCCCAGTTTTATCAGTTCAACCCAACTATTTTAAAACGAACGTGGAACAACGGCTTAAACTTTTCAAATCGTCGACTTTTATGATACAAAAGTACGATGTGAAAAGGGCATAGACATAAAAAATATAGTACAGTGGTTAATCGTGGAATGATCCATATGTTTCAGCATGAAGAGTGAGCCAACTCCTCGTCTTGGTACAGCAATCGGTGAAGCTTTCTACGGAGTTTGCAGAGCAGTTAGTTGATGTTTGGTGGTGAGCTGCACTTCAATCATCGATGAGTAGAATTACGTATATCCGGTACATCCAATATTCTCAAACACGCCCCAGGACTATCTCGCACGTTTCGTAGCACATGTATAGAGCAATCCACAAATAATCGAAGTGGCTGATAGACTCATTTCCCATTTCCGTATTTTAAATGAAATCTGTATATTACTTATAAAAGGGAAAAAATGACGTCAACTATGTTTTTCTAAATTCGTGACTATATTGTTAACTAACCTTTGTAATGTTTTTTTTCTATGTATAGATATAGGACGCTAATGGAAAGACAAAAACCGTAAATAAAGTGCTGATTCCAGACAGGTTGATTTGTTGTGGAATGCTCTGTACAATATATAGGTAGGTACACATACCCAAATATAGTTTGGTGTAGGAGGAGTCTGAACTTCGAGCTTTGATGGGTCGGGAGGGTTAAAGCGGTTTGCGTTACTCTCCGTTCAGTAAGCGATTAAAGCACCACCCGACGATACAATATACCGTTGGCCACTGACGGGCTCTTGTCTTACCACTACGGCTGTTGCAGTAGGTACTTCGAGCTTTCTCTCTGTAGCGGTGAGCGTCCCAGTCCCTCTGCTCTCTTGCTTTATAAAGTAACAACGCGATTCCTTCTCTGACACTCTATGTTTCTTGCGTTCTCACGAGCCCAACATACCTTACCGAGCAACTGAGAGGCGCAGAGGAATGAGATCTTGCACTTCATTCCGTTGCAGTATGTATGAAGTGCTCCGACGAGATATTGCGCGGTTTAAAGAGATTTAAGCCTCGTATATTATACCTAGAACGTAGCATCATGGTCTACTGGTCTACCCGGCTAGTTGCACTGCCCATGATCTGTAGTCTATACTCTAGCTTTATTTCCCATCAGTACTTAATTTATACAATAATTTGGTTTCTATTAATTGAAATCATGCACGAGATGATAACATCCATCGATAGTCTTGAGTGGGTAAAATATTAGGTAGATATCCAAAACAGTTCAAGGAAATTCTTTCGTTTTTTAAACAATAGTTTTGTATAATTTTCACATTCATAAGTCACTTTCCGACAATGATATACGTGCGAAACTACGAGTCGATAATAGTTTAATCAAAATATGTCATCATTTCTAAATCGCCTCGCGTAGTCCATAATTCAGAATGCACTCAATGTTCATCCAATATATAACGAGGAATCTTACCAGGGAATACTCTAGTTTTATTGCCATCAGTACTTAATTTATTCAATAATCGGGTTTCAATTAATTGAAATCATGCACGAGATGATAACATCCATCGATAGTCTTGAGTGGGTAAAATATTAGGTAGATATCCAAAACAGTTCAAGGAAATTCATTTGTTTTTTAAACAATAGTTTTGTATAATTTTCACATTTATAAGCCACTTTCCGACAATGTTATACGTGCGAAACTACGAGTCGATAATAGTTTAATAAAAATATGTCATCATTTCTAAATCGCCTCGCGTAGTCCATAATTCAGAATGCACTCAATTTTCATCCAATATATAACGGGGAAGCTTACCAGGGAATTGTATACACATAAAGCTACCATATAAATTCCAGCGATAGTGCATGATACGAGAACGTGTGGAAGAGTTAATGCAAGTTTATCTTAGGCGAGAGCCACGATGCGGCTATACGAGCTTGTACAGGAGGAGTTCTCTTCGGCGCGAAACTGAGCTACCCTACGATCAAGAATGTGTTTCTACACTATGCGAGCATTCGCTGCAGCCCGAACGCCTCTCTCCTCTTCGTCTTGCTCATACAAGTATGTACAGGTATACGCATATACACCTGTGCAGACGCAAGTTGAGAGTCTCAGATTAGAGATTGCTGATGTATTTAATGACATTATTAGGGTCGTTTGTAGGAAGTGGTCCATTTCCGAGGTGGCTGTCCCAAGGCGACTATAAATTTCACGTCTATAATGGAGGCTAACCGAAGTGGTGGCAATGGTACAAGCCTCCTCAGGACTTCAGAACTTTACGCGTGTATGTGGAGGTATGTGTATGTATACATTGAAACAAGAAGGCGAGCAAAGGGACCAGAGGAGCAGTAAGCTTCGGCTAGTATAGAACGATGTGGTTTCCCGTTGTACGTTATATACCTGTCTCACACCAATCCCTTGGTTCGTATTCGAAACACTTCATCCCTCTCAGTTTTCCATCCTCCTATCTCTTCCCTCTTTGCCTCACCGACGTTTCGATTACTCCCAAGGATATACGCAAATACGATGAACATAAGCCACGTTCGCCGCACGACTTGCGTGTTGCAATGCGAGCAACCTCGCGAGGAAAATTTGTTCAAAGCCCCTCCGGTCGTCATTATTCGATGCGAGTTTGCCTCTGCAATCTCCTAGAAAGCCGGCTTTATGCTACTTTTGTGACGCTTAGCTTTTGATGCTCTGACAAAAGCTCCGTTGTTGTATAATCTAAGAATAGAGATCAGCAGAGGTTGGAAGTGAAAGTTTTTTGAACGTTGTTTTTCTTTTTTGTTTCGAGATCTGATTTACGCTGGAAATTTGTAACTCATGCACGTCACTCATCAAGAGGTGAGAAAAACAGGATGTTAAATAGCCCTACTGAATCGATCGCGAGGTGAGGTGAAGCTGGCTAAACCGTGCCCGGATTGGCACAGGAACGTGAGCGACTGGTTGAGAGGAGTCGAAATAGGTTTACCTACAGCATCGACCAGATGTACTATCTATATATGTATGTAATCTTTAGAATACCAAGAATCTATACATGCGCATTGATATTGAAAGTTTCTTGTCCCACGGATAACACCGAGACGACAAGACTGATGGAAACAATGAGGGAGGGTTTTCGATGAAGACGTGGCAACGCGATAAATTGAGGAAAATAGTGAAATCTCACAATGTCGGCAAGATTTTACGAGTAAGAGAGAAGCAAGAAAGTTTAGACAGCGAGAAAGTGTATATACGTTTACATGTCCAATATATTTGACCGTAATTCTGACTTTCATCACACTATTCCATCGAATCAAAGAAAAAGATGATGTTATGATAGACAGATCTACACTTTGCAATTTACTTTGTCTCGGTAGTACGATGTACAGCTATTTATAAAACAAAATTATTTTAATAGTTGGACAAGTTCGATTTGACGTGGAAGACTTCATGTATGGGTTGAGAATAGAGCGGGAGAGAAAGAGCGAGGGCACCCGGTGGGAGCGCGTGCCGGTTAAATCAAAACTTTCCTGAAGCTTGCACCCAGGATCTGCTCCTGGGTGGTGTCCTGCAAGAAGCTGTCTTCCCCCCCCCCCTCTCTTCCTCTCTACGGGAAAAGCGTAGGGATGCGAAACTTGGTCGAAGCTTTCGAATCGGCTGCACGCTAGTTTCCTATGAATTTCTGGATGTCCCGTGAGAGGAACAGCGAAAGGAACGAGGGGCAAGAGGATCGAAGGTGGCATGAGCAGAAGGGATGAGCACATGGGAAACGCGATAGTTTCAGTCTAGAAAGGGAAGAACGTATAGAACGAGAAAAGCTATGAGAAAGAGGGATGGTAGAAAGTTGGGCCCTCTTACGGACGATCCCAGCTGTCAGCGGTTACTTCGAGTTGAACCGTAGCGGGCCGGGCTTCCGTTTACTGGTTGGCACCTTCACTACCAACATTTTAGTAAGTGTACTATACCTATGGAACACCAAAGTTCGCGGTAATATGAAACATTCAAACTATATATGAGACATTTATTAATATAAATAGGTGAACTTTTATTTTACTTTAAAATATGAAATATTCATTTTTGGTTATTATCATTCGAATTTATCAACACTTTTTAATACACGTTTTATATATTACATTTCACAATTTTCATATCTATTTTCGTTAATAATAATAGCAATAATCTGTCAATGTACTGAACGATTTTTCGTCTGTCAATTTCCATCCTCGAGTGTACCAGAATAAAGATGACTCTCAATACCTACCCCCACAAGCCTAAAATGTCTCGATCGATCGTCCACGGAATATGCGACATTACCTATATAATAATAGTGTACTATATATATTTGATGTAACAGTCCGTCGCCGTCAACGAAGAAAATAAAGGGGGATGAGGGTGAGATTCGAGAATGACGGTGTGCGCAACTTCCGGTGGTGGAAATGGATGTCGTTCGTACTACCCAAGTATTTCGGTAGTGGCGGGACAAACTGATGCTGGCTTTATCGCTTATAGCTCCAGATTATTAAAGGTGAAAGCGTGCGGATAACGGTTAACGGGGAAATTAACTATAAAATAGCCACCCCCTGCTACTAACCCGCGCGTGCTTCGTATACCGTCGTAACCAACATCAGTGGCGTCGAAGTGTGGCAAAATATCAAAGCTTCCAGAAAAACAATATTTGTTTATTCCTAAATGTCATAAAAACGAAAATAGGCTTTTGATTCGCTATATATTTTTAAAAATGAATAAATAAAATATAAAAATTAATAATTACGTCGAAGACAATAAATTAATATGTATTGCATCGGTGAATAATAAAAGATAAATAAGGATTTTCAATTAATACATCGTTATCAACGTTATCGAGAATTGCTGTTTCCTAAATTACTATTTTTCTCACTTTATTAACAGATAGTAGAGAAACGAAACGAAGGAAATATAGAGAAAGAGCATCAAATTAGCCTCAAATAGGGAAAGAACTTTAATAACGAGGTAGAGAGAAAGCGAGAGAAAATTATTGCAAGATTCTTCTTCTTCTTCCTCTTCTTCTCCAAGTAGCAGCACCAGCAAGAAAGTTTAGTAATCCGATACTTCGAAGCGCTGCATCGTTTCACGGATACCAAGAATAGCAGAAAAGCAACCCTCCTTCTTCTATCTCCCTTCCACTCTTTCTCGTTATGGCATTTGTAAAAGCCCGCACGTCTCGTTAGAAACGTCGTACGATAATGGCCGTTTTCATTTAAAATTACCTCACTACACATAATACCCGAAACACAGAGACCATTGGTACTCATAGCATTAATCTTCTTATTTCCGTCCGCGGAATAAAATTCCGACGATTGAATCGTATCGTCATTTATCACCTTGGAAAAGGACGACCAAACTTCTCGAACCGCGACATATTTCCCTGTTTCATTTACAATTTCCTCGTGAAAAGTAAAGGAAACCGAACTGTCTAACCAAAAATGATAACCAATGAATGAATATAAACAAAGAAAATCATATTTTCGTACAAACGACGACGAATAAATAGAACGAGCGTCGTTGCGAAGGAAGGAGCGATCGTAAACTCCGGAATTAAAGGTGATGTTCGTTTTTAATAAGGTGGCAAAAATGTGAAAAACGTTAAAAAATTCTTAGAATGTACATATTCACCACGTATGTACATTATAAATACGTCTATATAACGAAACCTTTGTTATGTCCGGGATGGTCGCAATTAGCAGTAAAGGACGAGTGTACGACACGGGGTGTATAATGGCAGGATTAAATGCGTTACTACGTGCCCGTGACCAGGCACGGAACGTAGAGTAGCCCGTGAGGGTGAGACGGGGTAGTAGAATCGACTTATCGAGAATGTATATACTGACTAGCTGCTTGCATGGTTACTACGTAGTTAGGACGTAACTTGGCAAATAGGTACGTTAAAGCTCTCTCTGATAACACTTCCACTCCTAATATATATGTATACTTGGGTATAGTACACTATATTGGTGGACCAAAGCTGTACAATCCTGCAATGCACCACACACTCATTCTTCGTGGGTTAGTGCAACCTCGGAGAGTAAAAATTGCACGTATACCTTGTGTGAAAGCCCTCTCGACGCGCTTTTAGCAAGTATATTTTTTTTTTCTCTAACGAGTCAGGGTCACTACTGTATTTCTGCTCCTTTCTATTCGAATTTTCACTCCCTTTTTTAGTGACCCAGTTTCTCTGATTCTAAGGATTTTTGATCGTCGTTTGACGAAGGAACGATATTTTATTTCGAGCAAAAGATTTCGTTATGGTGGTGGATTTTTGGAAATTATCAAAGTAATGCTTCTATTTTGTTGGGTAATTATTGTTGAGGATAAATGAGATATTATTGTAATTAAAATAATTATTTTTTAATGGTTTAACACGATTTAATTGTCGCTGTCGTTTAATCAGTAATAAACTTTATTAGAGATTTACCACAAAAATAGTTTCTTTTACTTATTACTTATTATGCGGTATATTTTCAATTATTTCAAATCTATACCTACATAAAAGTGATAAACATTGAGCAAATATTTCCTTTGCGCACGAATGAGTCGAATATGGAAAAGATTAAATTTGCAGCTCCACAAGTTTTATATCGTTCGCGATAAACAATCTCTGTTAAGAGTCAGTGTTGCAGATGGTGAACGATTCGAAAACGCGATCCGTACTTTTTTCGACACTGAGCAACGGATCCCATTAAAATGTCGGGGGCATCCGGAGAATTAACACAAAAAGTGCCTGAATGTTCTATTTTTCCAAAATTGTAGATATAGTCCTCTAGATACCGTCAAAACTTTAATGCTGAGTGCCAAAGAAAGTACGGACGGCGCGTTCGCCTGCAATCACGATTTACAAAATTTTTGAAAAAAAAACAACTGTCAAATACATTGTGCCATAATTATCTATATATTCGCCAAATTTTAATCTCGTCGGTTGCTCAGTGCCGGAGGAAATGTGGTTGGCGTTTTCGAATCGCTCGTCGTCTGTAACACTATTCTATTTTCATTGCGGTATTTTTTGCTCTCATTTTTTTTCAATTCTTGAGAGTGTGTCGTACGCTTTTTAATGGCAGTTGGCGATACTGAAAAGTATTCGAATATCAATAGCGCAACATATTTTTTAACTGTTGGATGGGAAACTTTACGAGGGGGATGTAAAAAAAAATGAGAGCGTTATTGACGTTACCTCGATCGCTTGTCCTTCCATTGAATGTCGTATGTATATCTGCGCATCATCTGCACACAGACGATGTGCCGAGTCCATCGGGAAAACTGTGCGTGGAAATCTCTTCGACGACTACCCTTCCCATCCTTCCATCTAGCCAACCACTTCAGCCTCGGCGTTCTTTTCCTCGTGCTTTCTTTCACCGCCTTCAATCGTACTTTTATCTTCGCGATTGCAGGTTTCTATCCCAAGCGATACGAGATGCAACAAAACGCGTTACGTGTTTCATCCTTTTTAAAATATTCTCCCTCTCTCTCTCTCTCTCTCTCTCTCTCTCAATCCTCCATATAAATTTGTATATACGCATCCAGTTCATCATCGATAACCCCGAGAATTACCAAAACACGCTTTATACAGTATTTTTGAAAGAGGTTCGAAAAAAAACAATATTTTCGAGAGCGAGCGTTCGAATGTTGGGAAACATACAAATATTGCGCCATTGTAGGTTTGGTTCTATAAAAGCGAGAACGAAACGCTCTGGAGCTCATTCATTGCAATGTCACTCCTGGGGATTTCCGATAGAGTGTAGATACTTCCGATTTTTTTAACTACCCAAGCGCTGAAATCGTAACGTGACCTCGATTCGAAAACCTCGAGGGACAAGACACCCCTCGGAGTTCCCTGACAATCCTTTTGTTAAACCGCGTTGCTCATGGAGAGAAAAACAAACGGGGTTGGTAGTTAGCTTCGCCGAAGTGCAGTAATTTAGTCTCGTCATGAAAAAAAACTTGTCAAATTTCCATTTGTCGAGAAGTGGTGGAACTGTAAACATAAATTATTTTTGACGTACCCTTCGTTGTATTAGGAAACGCTATACAATGAAAAATGATTGAACTTATATAATGGAGCGAAAGTTGTCTCATCGTTGAAAGTTTATGAATAATATTACTTAGAACTAAATCTGGCACGTTCGTGAGATAAATAAAAAATCAATACGTGGTCGACCTAACAGAAAAGATTTATAATTGTCACATGTCTATTATAAATATTCTGTCATACAGATAAAAGAGTACGAAAGCATGGTTAGGCTATTGACAAAAATAACGAGGATATATATTCATATTCACACATACAAAGATGAATACATCGTTTATTCCAAACAGCCTCTCTCTCTCCCATTTGCATCGGTCTAGTTGCTTCGACGACAAGACGCTATATATCGATAACAGAACAAATATCGAGATATAAAAAGCCTATGAAAAAGTACGAAAAGCTCGATATTTCCATTTCTCACTGGTACATTGGAAGAGAAGCAGTTGGCGTTTGAAGTTGTACAGTAAGGTGTGTATGTTCGTGAGTCCGGTAACGCGACATCTGACTCTCCATATATTTGTGTCGATGCCTGTGCTTCGATAACTAGGATAACAAGCACTCATATAAAAATGGATGTGCGAAACGATCCGAATGGCGAAAAATCGATAAGGGATAAGAGACGCATACATGGAAAGTCATCCACTGAAGAATATCTTGCACACGTACGCTTGGATCTCTTCAAGATGTTGTAGGACGCGGGAAGTCTTCCAAACAAGATGTTATCATTGGCTCCCTGTGCCAGACAGCCATCCGAGTCTCGTTTCTCTCTATATCCTCGTATCTCTTTTTATCTTATCGTCTTACGAGCTTCGTTCTTTTTCGAGGATACCTCGTCGACGCTCGTACCTCCGTTTTTCTTTCATGTTTCAAATCTCTTGGGAGTGAGACAGGTTCATTCAGTCCAAATCAACAAAAACTCGTCATCGACATTTCGATGTACTTATTGATATGTCTGACATTTGCTTAACTTAAACTTACTGCCATGTAAATGTGTTATCGTTCGATGTGTTCTGAGGACAGAATTGCAATTGGAGTAACGAGACAAAGATAATGTTGAAAATTCTTAACATTCTTAGTACAGATGGCGTTCATTTAATATATTTGACTATCGAACGTGGCATACGGTGGATCCCTTCTGCGATTTTATTTGCAACAATTTATTATCAATAGTCGCTCATACTGGAGAGAATAAATATATGGAAGAACTAAAGGCCACGACAATCCACAGCCTGAACAATCTCTTACAATTAGTGAGCACATAAACAATTCCATGCACATAATCAAACCTAACACAAGATGTGTCCCCAGTAACGTGAATGAACATCTCACCTATATTTTTACAATTTACGCATCCTAATTGAACATTGTAAACCATCATATTCAGAAATTCCTCTTTGGCAGGTAGATCGTCTCTGCTTATCAAACGTAGACCCCTGACATTAATGATCAGTCCGCTAGACGATTAAACGGACTTGTGTATTAAATTTGTATACGAGTACATCTTAACCATACGGGATCTCAAGTCGAACTGTCGATCTTCTCTCTCGAACGTCGTCAATACTACTCTAATCATTTATTGTCATCGCGGGTAATACCTGAGTCACATTTATATCTAATATTCATTGGGCGGGTTCCTACAAATATCGACGCTTACACAGTTGCAATGATTAGCCGCAGGCTTTTTGTTTTCGAACCATCAACTAGTGAACATTGTATTTTCCCGTTTCATGCGATACGCATATGAAAATTTGTTGATCGTCGAAAGCACTAGCCACGTACCTACTAGATTTTCGACGATGACGAAGTTTCAGAGGACCCTTCGCACTCTTCCCTGAATCCAAATGTAAAGTTTCTGCTATTTCGACATGTCGGGGAAGAGTCTGTATATACAGGTTAGTATATGACACGTCGGAATCCGGCCTCGATCCTCACTCCTCCACTCGATTCGGCTTATTCTAGAGGCGTCCGAAAATTTCGACTCGGGTATACTTACCAAAGAAAAGTGAGATGTACGGTGTAAGCTCTCCCCTCGATATATAGCATGACGGTAGATTGAGATAAATAGATTGTCGTTGGAAAGACCGCCGAGAAAAATGTGCTTTATCGGATGAGGGAGAGCGTAGGACGGATGGATGAGAGCCAGGAGATACCGATGAAAGATGATTATACCGAGAGAGAGAGAGTCGCTTTCGACCCCTTGCTTCGAGGCGACGAGGCGTCGTCTCGGCTTTTAACGAATCGGAAATTCCACGCGGATCCCCGTGGGTCTGTTGGCTACGAGAGATCGTTTGCTCTCCATCGCTCGTCCAATCGAGCTTAATTAAGGAAATTTCGATTAACATTCGGTTGACTCGATCTCTCGTCGGACAAGCGGGTGCAACGAATGGGTGAAAAAATTGTGATGTTGTTTTCATGAGAATTCATTGAGAATTCCTCAGCTGACCCACTCGAGACAGTATGATATCGAATTTAGGGAATAATTGAATAGATTTTCTAATTATGTATATTTAAAATTTTTATTTAGCTTTTGAAGAAAATATTCTAAATATTGTTATCGATTTCTTGAACGAGACATCTCGTTTTTTTTCTCCTTAATGAAAGTTTTCGTATCGAGCCACGGAGTATTTCTTATTTTACCTCGGCTACTTTAGTGTCTTTTCAAGTATTTCTTTTTATTTCGACTCCTATTTTTGTTTGCCTTTGGACTCGGGCTCGACACCGCAAACGACACATAAGAGGTCACATCGGGCAAATGAAGAGCGCGGCTCCGTCTCGCTGAGAAAGATAGAGAAAGCAAATGGGGCAATCTTCTCGTTTCTCAATGTGGAAGATTCTTTTTTCGCTTATTCGCTGTAGTCCACGAACATAATGACCACTTTCTTTGTAGATCAAGGGAAGCGATCATTTATCCTGCCAAGCCACAGTTACTATAAATATTTGATAGCCACGTTAATCATCTTGGTGTAGAATATGCACAAGTGCAACGTAGGTAGTTTTTAAAAAGCCGTTATTACTTCGTAATGAAATATCGGTGAACAAAAAATATTCTAGCTCATAAATATTGTGCCCTAAACGACCTTTAAAATCGCTATAAATTGACGCTGATACAGGGCAACGTTTGTTCCTCGGCATGACCTGAATTCGCTTTTTATGTATCCAGGATATCCTTCATTTTTATAGAACCATGCCCATTATTGTATCGGCAAATTTACTTTGTTTAATTAACCGAACGCTTCCTCGTGATAACCATGAATATTCATCGCTGCACCGAAGTAAAAACATCTAAAAACTATCAAGCGCATAAGTTAACTCGCCAAATTGCCAAAAAAGAGAAGCTTACGTTGTAATCCAATATAAATCCAAGAGTATAAAGCTATTCAGATTAATGATTCGCCCAACCAGTGCGATAAAGCTCCTACTTATTATACCAGTATATATATATATATATATATATATATACTGGTATAATATATATATATATATATATATATATATATATATATATATATATATATATATGTGTGAAAGTTAAAGAGGTGGACAAAAAGGTTCACCTCTTTCTCCAGAACTTCCCTGACCATCAAGTCGTACCGATTCTTTGGAGGAGTTTCTCTCACCCATTTCGTCGTCGTCTTCATCGTAGGTTAGTTTTCGAAAGCAACTACCTCAACCACGGTCTAACCTACCGCAGTGTCGATCCTAGCATATTCCTCTAGCCCTTTCTATGAGTTGAGAAAGTCTGGTTGCAATGGTACGTGTCTACACATTGCGGCCAAACGTACACCAACGGGCACACGTTCCAAGCTTCCCACCGCGTATCTTCGACATCATCGCGTTAAAAGAGCATCCCCGAGTTAAGACCGCACTACGATCTCTTGGTTCTTTCACCATCTGCTCTCGTATACCCACGGCGCGTCTTATTTAAGGAAAAGGACGAAGTGGAACAATGAGGTAGATGCGAACTTTATACCGAACTTAAGAAATGATATAGGGCTAATGAGCTTTTAAATTATTCCTGATGCCACGGAAGAATAGGAAGGAATGGAGACGATGGGAGAAGGCGTTACCGTGGGCCTGGAGTCCACCGAATTTTCGAGTCGAAATCGACGAGAAGGGTTGAAAAGTAGACTAAAAGGAATGAGATGACTGAAGAAGATATGGGAAGACGAACGGCGAGACGACGAGAATGTGAATGGAACATCGTGGTTGAATGGCCATCAGCGATGGGTCGATCGACAGGAAGAAAGGAATAGATGAGAACGTTGTCTATACAGAATGTACTCGAGAGCGCAATAAACCGACGTTTATGAAGTTTCCGGCTTCCGTTAATGTTCCTCCATGAATTCACACCTTCCATTTTCATAGAACTTAAAGAATTGGAGTAATGGAGGATAGAGTATTTTACGGAAGATGGAATCGTTCCGGCGACTATAAAAATGGATTAATTCAGTATTATTGTATTTTCGTATGCCCATAAAGCGGATTTAACGAGATAAAACAACGTACAACCGCCGATCATAAATATATCGCAGCAACATCGACTTTTACTCGCAACATATTTGAAATCATTAAGTAAGATTACGATTTCCAATAAAGACCAGGGATTGTTCGTTAGGTCTTACAGCATAGCTTTGCCAAGTCAGCGAGGATGACAAATCGTTCTAATAACCGTTCGTCGTTCGAGTCCAGTTTCTCAATCGATTTTTGTTTCCCTTGAAGATGCTAGAGGGTTAATCCTTCGGTCGGTAGGACGCGCAAGGGCAGGATTTGAACGAAGGCGTTACGATGGAGTTCGTGGGATTTTCGTAATCCTCCAAGCGCTGGATGGACTTGATCCGGACACCTAGCTGGAAGCTCCCCGAACTCGGGTACGAACGGAATTTCTCTACGTCCTATACGTGCTTCTCACCGAGAGTCGAAAGGAGGGTTTGCCCCTACTCCTTATTTTTGAATCGCATCTGCGGCACTTTCCACTCGCAGAATCTATACTAGACTCTAAACGGAACCAGTGGAAGCGGCATTGGGCGAGCAGCATCAGTTTGCCACGTTCGAACTGAGCTGGTTTCCTAATACTCTCCTTAGGGCGAAGTGCTCGATGAGATTCTATGCAAGAGAAGCGGTATAGTAACAGGCCATAGAATCGATGCTTAAAATGCTCATTTGTGGCTCTTCTCCCGATTCTCCAGCTTAGGTATCTCGAAAATTGGTCACTTTATATAACTCCTTCACGATCCAAGCATATCTTGTAACGTCGCATTAGGTACAAAAGACATAATCGACATTTCAGTAACGTGCTTGAAAACTGTGACAGAAAAACTGAGCGATATTGATCATCGATCGATAGCCAATTCTTCATCCATTTAAAAGTTATGATCTGATAATTAGCAACAAGAACAGTCCAACGGAAAAAAAAGTACCTTTAAGAATCACCTAATCCAACTCATCGACACCTAGTCTTATCGCTTTATATAACGAGACACGAGATACTTCACTAATTCCGAATATAATTCCAACGGACACGTTGTTTGATAATATCCTGCGTCGTTCAATGTAAAAGCGATTTTGAAAGAGCGCGATTCCCAGCTAATACTCGCCGGAGGCTTGATAAGCCGCTTCCCGCAAGAATGAGCAAGATCGTAGAGCGCCCCCGCTCTCTTTTCCTTGACGAGAAAACTTTCAATTCAATTACCCACTTAAGAAATCTCGGGTTTCCCCGTAGACGTGGACAGCCGGGAGATAAGCATAGTGCGAGTGCTCCGTGCTCGGAGAACGTGAGACTGATCGCGAGGTACCGCAAACGAGCGCTTGCCCATACACACATCCACACGGACACATACATATACATAAGTCTGTATGTACAGAACCAAAGGCATAAAGCGAAAACTGAGGCGAATCTAAAAGAAAGAAGACTTTGTCCTAGACAACGGAAATCAGAACGTAGTGGATAGAAAAGAATCTTCATGGAATTCTGTGAAAGAATATAAGACGTAGAAAATAATAATATCGCCGCCACTTAAGTGTATGGGTATGTATGCGCCCCGACGGAATGAGCATATATATACTACTCGGCATTTTCTATACCCAGGCACATGTATGTACAGCCCACACATATACATAAAGTCCGAAGTGTTCTTAACCCACTGTAGGTATGTGCTTTCTTTCTTTCTCATCGTATCCTACATCCCTGTGGAATACGGCCACGTCGTGCCACAAAACGTAAGCGTCCTGTGGGACTCTTGGTGCGAGAAAGCCCGCTGGCTGCTGAAAAAGAATGGTTCGCTTCGAATATATGTATATATATATATAATTTAGTACTAAAGTAGAAAAGCGGATGGTATTAGACTCGAGGGCAGGAGGGTGCGCCGAGACGAAGAGAAGGGAAGAATAAACAATGGAAAAAGACGAAAATCCTCGTTGCTTAAACTATATGGGCACTGGAGAATACTGGCTTTTCAGGGATGAAAGGAGGGAGACGAAGAGGGAAAGAGACCATCCGTTGTGTGTGTGTGTGTGTGGTGAAGCGCAAAGAGTGAGAAGGGTATAGGACACTCTGATATGCGCGCATGCTAAAACTGGTAGGGGTGGAGAAGAGGGGAGTTGAAGGGAGGAAAGGGCGAGATGGGTGAGAGAAACGGGATATAGCGGTACGCTTACATATCTATTCGTGAATATTGGAATAACTCGGATGCCGGTTTTCCTCGAGAACGGCGGAAGCAAGAAACGCGGGGGTTGGAGGCAACGAGACGCTGTCGGGTATCCGAGCCCCCGGCCATATTGCCACGCTGGGGTTGGGGAAAACCACCCCCTTGGTAGGAATAAGAGATGGGAGAGGAAACGAGGCTGTGGGAAGGAAAGGATATACCGCACCGGAACTCTCGTGCGATTGCGAGGAACAAGACATTCTTCGCGGTCTCTCAACTCCCTCCAACCCCTGCTCTGCCAAGCCGTTCGTGCAGCTACCAAGATCCGCCGAGGTGGTATACCGCACAGCTCGGATGGATCGTCTAAATCGGAGCCCGAGAAAGACGGAGAAAGGGTGAGCGAGGGAAGGCGGGGGCTAGAGTTGGGAAAGGGATGACGAGAATAAGAGAAATACAAGTGGAAGGAGTAGAGGCGGATCAGATCTGGGAAGACTGTCGGGAAGAGTCTTCTCTTTCTTCGTGCGATACGCGAGAATTCTTCTTCGTGTCGGTTGGTCGCGCGTCAGGCTGCTCTTTCACGGTGTGAACTAATGCCCATTGCTCATTGGTGTCTCATCCCTGACGACGACGAATTCCTCGCGGTTCGGGACAGAGTTTTTTTTTCACAACCCTCAACGCCCGCTTTGAAATCCTCCCCCGAGTTTCCTCTCTCGCACGATATAGCTAAACCTCTCGTATGTAAGAACAATAGGAATAGAATTCGCACCCTCGAGCAGACAAAATTAATTCGGTTAAGATTGTTGGGATTTTCACTTTTGGAATGGTCGGTGAACCGAATTTGGGAATTTCTTATTTGGAAACTTCCGGGACGTTTTGGAATATTTAAAAACTTTTTTTTATCCACGTGGCTGCTACGACATAGTTTCTTAACAAATTAGCCTTCTAATCGCGATATGTCGTTGAAGCTTTCCAATAATAGCATACCAACGTATCATTAAGGCGATCAGAAACGCATTTTGTTGAACGGTTATGTTTGTGGTACATGATATTCCTGCGAGGGACGGAGAAGAGAAACAGCCTCGAAATTCGGTGTCGCGAATACCAAATCGATGTCATAACGCGAAACGTTGAATTCGTTGTTTCCGTGGCGAACTTATCGTAAGCTCGTTCTCAATTATGACCGAGAATGTCGCAATACTCCATCATCTTGGCTCTCGGTTCCAACTCGAAAATCTGGGTTGACGACTTCGGCGTCCGAACTTCCTCGTTTACCAATCTCTACTCGAGCATCAGCATCGCCGACCGTTTATGCGACTGAGAAAACCAGTTCCGCCCCGGAGAAGCCGGCGACCGTGAGACATTCCAATGGACGTGAATAAGATTTTATTGTTTTTACGTTATGGCCTTTCGTGTTGCAGGCAAACGTTCGTATAATGCGCCATATCGAGGCGCCAGGATGGGTAAGAAGGTCGTAAAACATCGGAAACATTGCGCTTTCCAATGATCCTGTGAAAAGCTAGGAAGGATCTCAGGTGCCGGTGGAATCTCCTAGATATGCGAGAGTCGTAGGGGTATAGGAAACTGCAACTGGGGAGATCTACATCCGCGATATCGTCGGTTCTGTATTCAGCAACGACCGTATCTAGAATCGGTCTTGCGGCTTTGCTGGTACCTCCTCCCCTTCGGTTAATCAGTAGATCGAATCGATTGCGGTCAGACCAAGAGCCCATGACGCAGTTACCGAATGCCATATTGGCCATACGGGTTTACCATTGTTCAAAGCACCTTTGCGCGATCACCATTATCAGGCTCTGAAATTCACGATCACTTTTGCAACCGGTCCTTCGATGGTTGCTACTCCTTTTCCCATCGATGGCACAAGGATCGAACGACGAATACAACATCTTCGATAAAAACAAAATTCCAATCCTTGTGTTTATAAATACTTCCAAAGCATCCAGCTGAGGTACGAAGAATCATCGAGTTTACGATATTACAGAATTCTTGCCGTAAGCTCGTATATAGCATAGCTATGGTATTTGGAGACTCCGGACACGTAGTTCCCTGTCCGTTCGAGTTTCGTACCGATAGTAGATGGCGGATGGGCTTAGTTCAGCAAGGGAAACCCTGTACCGTTGTTACGACATATATACATGTTTATCCCGGGGCTTCGGTGGCCAACACACGTCACTGCGAACAATTTCATCTCCGTGCGAGAGCCAGAGTAACAGATGCATATAGATATAGCAATGCGGGGGGCGGGTAGTTCGACATCGACGAAGAGCGGCGCAAGAGGGTTGGGGTATGGGCGGTATGGACGAACGTGGTTGTGGTAGCCATGTAGGGGTTGAAACAACGATTAGCGTAGTGGGGGTTTCTGTGTGTGCGAGGGCGAGGGTGAAGGAAGGGGAGAGATGAAACGATGGGGTTGCTGCTGGAACGGCGTAAGAGGCAGGGAGGATTGGGCTGCTAAGTAGCATTTAATTGAACGCTCCATTCGAGTTCGTTAGCGCCGAGCGCAATTATAGCCTCGTAGGTCTATACTATATATATCTCTTGCCTATCTATTAGTAAGAGTTTAATTATAATTACCAAGCAGAACAGCGCATGAAGGTTGAAGCTTTGCTATGGGGTATGAGAAGGTAGGGGTGGGCCCTGGTTGCAAAAGAGGTAACGTGATATCAACGTGAAAACTCTGCTCTTCCTCTCTTCCCCTCGTTCTTCCCCACCTAATACTCACTAGCAGGCCTGAACACTGCGTAAACATTCAGTGTGATAATTCCGCGATGAGATGAGCGGAGAAAATCGAATGGGGATGAAAAGCCTCCACTAACGATGGTTAATACGTTATTGCGCGGAAATATGTCGATGAATGTAGAGATTTTGCATTAGGGTTGAAAGCTCAATTACCGTGCAATATTTACAAAGTAGAGTAGGTGAAATTGAAATAAAGCAGAGCGAAAAATGGTCATGAGAAATTTTCAATTTATCGAATTATTGTTTATACAAAATATCGAAACTACGATATTTCATCTAGGATGACTGGAAATTCTATTGTTACAAGATACCGAATAATTCTGGCAGGAAAGCTGACAAAAACAGAACGACAAAACGAAAAATGGTCACGGCTAATTTTCAATTTATTGAATTATTGTTTATACAAAATATCGAAACTACGATATTTCATCTAAGATGACTGAAATTCTATTGTCACAAGAGACCGAATAATTCCAACAGGAAAGCTGACAAAAACGTCTATACGCTGTTACAAAGTACGACAAAGCGAGAATCTCTGAAATCGGTTTTTGCGAACGCGAAATCGGTCGATGGTTTTTTTCCCCCTTCTCACCATCGACCGAGAACTCCCGGTGTATTGACACGCAGCACTACCAGCTAATATTTTTTCCTCCCTTCCTACCGGCGCACACACATGACGTTGGTGAAGTGAAATAGCGAAATGGAGAAAGCGGGACAGTTAAACAAACGAGCGAGCTTTCGGTATATCGACACGACGTGGGATTTATCGCTCATTGTTTCTCATACGATACTGCTGCTGCTGCTGCTAGCTGTGTATATACAACCAGACGATTTTCGATGTTTCTGGCAGGAGAGGCGAATGATTGTTTTGTGTCGCGCGGTCTACTCTCGGCAATACATCGACGAAAAAACGCTCGCTTTACTTGGCTGTGAAAAAATAAAGAAAAAAAGCTAACACGAGGATTCTACACGAAACTCGGGAAAATCTCGACCCACAATACGGAATATCCAAAACTGGAAAATGAAGAAAAAGTCTTCATTCTCATCATCCAAGATATAAAAACTTAAGAATAGAATAAAAACTTTTTTTTCATACCTATATATTTATTCAAAGTATAATATGCCCAGATAAGATAATTGTTGGAAGTATATAAATTCATTTAGCGTCGATGAAGATAGAATCGTTTTATCGAAGCTAAAGGTCTCGTAATCGAGGTAAAAGACGACGGGATCAAGCCAGGTCAGTGCCCATGGATAATTGGAGCAATTCAATCACTTTTCACATCGGAGATTTATACTAATTGATTAAATCATCTTCCCACAACTCCATTACTATTATTAGCGAAGAATTCAATGAAAGGTAATTTAAACAGAAACTTTCGTTGTAAGCCCTACAAAATTTTGCTGTATAAATAAGGTCGGTGATAGCGTTTGGGTTCATTCAAATGTTCATGTCAAATAAATTTAATTTCATTCGATCTAATTTTATCAAATTCTACATAGGCGATATTGAAATTTGCTCGTTCGCCTTTACTTTTCATACATTTATCACTCTCTTATCATTATTTCATCAGGGCCTTATCAGACACTAAATTCGACATGAAAAAAAAATATATTCTTCCTTGGTAACAGCAACGAAGCTTCGAGGTATTTCACTGTAAAGCATCGTTTACTCAGCTATAAGGGGTAGATGGGAGGTAGGTTTGTACCATAAACGAGAGCGGTGCGAGGAATAATAAAAGCACGGGATGTCGACGACTACCAACTATGCAAGCGACGAGATAGAGAGGGGGAGGGGGGGGGGAGAGCGGTAGTGAACAAACCCCGTTGTGCTCTCCTGACTGCTGCATCTCGGTGTTGGTAACCGAGCTCGCGATAAACGAAGAACCGAGACGAGACCAACCCCCTCGCCTTCTCTTTTTCTCTCACCCTCTCGCTCCCTTTCTCTCTCTCTGTCTCGTTCTATCTTAAAACGAGAAAAAGAGTGAGATAGTGCGATAGATAGCTCGTTTAAATCACGATTTTTCCGGTAACCCGTCATCCGCAGTACACACACCAGAGGTTTGTAGGGGCAAGCATCAGCCCCTACATGTATCTGCGTATATGTTTGTGTGTGTATGCGCGACCCACACGACGTACGCCTCGTGTGAACTCTCGATGATGTTAACAGGGACTCGGCTGTGATTCTCCGGACTACGACTATGCCGTGCCTTGAATATCTAGGTATATGTATATATAACGCGTAGGAAATGTGTACCTACCCGTGCCTAGAGCTTCGAAAATCACGGGACAGGCAGTGATATCGATTTTATTGGGTCAACCAAACCATCCACAGCTATACTTCATCCCCAATTCCACCTCGTGTCGCACTTCAAACTGTGCTTCCTTGTATTATACACATGTTCGCTAGTGACAGCTATCGAAAATCATTCCCGTGCTCGTGTCAATCACGGAATACATCTCGAGCGTTCTTCGTGACTTATCAGGTATTTAATTAAATTCGAACTAATTTAAGTCGGCAACGATCGTTCTTCGTTAGATCGAAACAAACTTGCGTAATAATCAATGCTTTGGTCGAGTTAACGAGAGAAAGAAAATTAATCGTGGATTAAATGAAGAACAAACGTTTGAGGTTACGAGAGGAGGTAATTTTTATCAACTTGAAACTGAGCAATTACGAATTTTTGAGCCGAGACGCGTGAGCGACCTTTCTTAACTCTATTCTCAGAGGACATTTTCTTCCTTTGAGTATCACCTCCGGCGTTTTCCTTTGCACCAGTCTTTACTTACGAAAAGAACAGTATATATATTGAAAACTAGATTTTCCGTGGTAGAGCGACGCGGTTGGGTGTAGGTCCCCGTAAACTTCTTCTTCGGCAAGGAAATTAGAGGCTTTACCATGACACAGAGAGCGGGAAAGAAATAGAGAAGAAAGAAAAGAATGGAAAAACGGGGACGTACAACGTCGTCTGAAAGAAAGAGTCGGTAGGGGGGGGGGGGGGGGCTGCGGATGCTATGCAATACGCGGGGGTAACGGCGAGAAATAGAAAAAGGGGAAGGGAGAAAAAGAATGAAAAAAAACGAAAACAAAACAAAAAACGTAAAAAAAGGAAACGAGAAGAAAATAAAACAGGAGAAAACAAAGAGGAAAAAGAAAATCCCGTGGATGCAGAGCAGAAGAAGAGAAGCAGGGGATTCCGAGAAACGTCGAGCCCGCGAGAGTATAGCGGGCGTGGTATTAACTACATAAATAACACGCAAGCCACGGGGACAGCGGCAAGAGGTGTGCGCACCCTGTATATACCGATAGTGAGAAAGAACGAGATCGAGAGAGAAAGAGAGACAGCTAGAAAGGTGGCACACACCATGCCACAACCGTAGGAAAAGAAAAGGAACGGCGGAGAGTCCCAGAGGGAAACCCCCCGGTTCGCTCGACGACTGCGATGGGGGTGCAGGATGGGTTAGGTCTTTCTCGCCTCTATATATTCGCGATAGGCGTGGAGGAAGCAGGGAGGTAGCGCACAATGAACAGACGCGAGGACGCACGTTCTGGAAAAACTCGGTATAATCTTCGTGTAAAAATGCCAAAGGGTTCAACATGATTGATGTCGAAACGGCGATAACCGGAATGAGAATGGAAAGATTTACTCGATTGTAACTCGAGCGTAGTATTTATCATATCAAAATGTGAAGTAACTGAAGTATCGTTGCATAAGCGAGTAAATGTCATATTTATTCTATTAAAATATAAAAAAAATGTATTATTCCATTAATATATATTAATATAAACAATATTTATTGTATTAAAATAGTGTTCTGTTAATTCTATTGAAAAGTCAATAAGAATTACATATGAAAATTGAAAATTGAAAAATGAAAAAATAAAAACTATATTTTTCGAATACATTATTTTCGTAACAATATGAAATCAGTAAGCGTTCGATCTATAGCGAGTCGACGGGAGTGTCTATATTTGTATTTGAATAAAATTTTATTCCATTCAAACAAATCTCGAGCCAGTCGACGCGAAAGAAACAAATCTTACATCGCGTTATCCGACGATACTTGGAATTCTCCAACATACCGAACGAAGGGTTCTCGCTTTTTTTCATTTTTCCGCGTCGCGGCATCTCTTTCTCGAGCGAAGAACAAGACTGGCTACAATGTCGGACGAAAGTCTCGGCTGATTTTTTTGATAAGCTCCAAACTCTTGGAATATCCCAGACAACGAGAAGAGGACCTGAGTCAATATTTGAAGAGGATGGAAGAAAGAGAAAGGTAGAAATAGGGGAGGAGAGAGGAGAGCAGAGAGTAAGAAAAAAGCTGCGAAAAAGGTCGAGGTCTATCGGAGGTTGAGAAAGCGACCGCCCCTGCTGATTAAACTCAAGCCGATTATCATTTGCCCTTTATTCTGTTTGCTCGAGGACCTTCGCGAGACTTTTGTTACGGGTAGATGCTGAGGAACGACTTGGCGACGAACGATGAGAGAGTTCTCCTAGTGTTCACCCCCTGACTCCCTTACTCCCCCACTCACCCCCCCCCCCCCCCCCCCTCCATATCCTCCACTTGTGGCTTTTTTCCAGGTCCATCAGCAATAACAAGGTGGTTCGGTTGGTTCAGCGAGAATATCGCATATAGCTAAACGAAACCTGTAGCAAGTTTTACCGGGGAAGGTCCCAGCAGCCCCAGTGGTCGTTTCGTCTCGCACACAACCCCACCTAGTCCAATTCTCGATTTACCCTCGTAGCCACCTCTATACACCTATATTCGCGAATCGATATCTCGTTTAATAGCCAACAACCGGCAGTGGCAGTTTGAAACCCTTTGGGGATGAGAACGCAAAAGCGAGCAAGGTACGGCGCGAGGGAACGAGATACGCGGAGAGTGTGCGAGCTTGAATGATTTCGAACGATACGTCGTCGTGTTAAAATGATACCGCACGGAGTACGAGGGCAACATCGATGCAACGCAGTATGGGAAAATTCCGTAAGTTATAGCACAATAGAAAATCGATGTAAAATGTTGCACGCGCTCAACGACGAATGATCATTGGCTTGGCAACTGGTAAATTGGAATGGATAGGGAAATACAATGCGGGGGTTAAAAGGCTGGTCGATAATGCATCATGATTCTGTTTTACGTGAATTTTCAATTATAACTCTATTTTACGCGAAACGTTGATATATTTTAATCCTGCAACGTACCAAATATTTCGGCCCCATTAAATACAACGTATGCTCGTATTTGATGCTGGAACGATTCCGGATTTTGCGAAATGAAACGCCGATTTCAAAATTGCTCGTCACTTGTTTTTAATATTGAAATACCGCGATCGTCTCTGTTTTTTATTTTTTTTTTATTTCTCATATGGTAAAAGACGAATCTCCATAACCGTAACATCGATCGACCGTTCGGGCAAACTTTGACAAGTGCGTGAATACACCCGTTGCATTTATCAGACGAGATGTTTGTGAAGGATAAACAACTCGTTTGAATTTTATCGTAATTTGTAATTTTTATAATTGTTCGTAAACGTTTCTACTTTCCTAATTTTTATAGTGATCTCTGTGTCCTGTTTTCGTTTGATTCGGGAAATACAATAGAATAGCTCGAGGCTTGAAATACTTTTAGAAAAATGAAGGGTTGCTTCAGGAAACTGCAAGCTCACAAAGAAATCTCCGCGAATAAGCAAGACTTACGAGGACCGAAGGTAAAACTTTCAATATGCACTGTTCATTTTTTCATTTTGCCTCTTGCTTTAACCTGCGACGAAGTAGATAAAAGAACCGGCGATAAAAGAAATTTATAAAACTTGTAAAAGGGTTGCATCAGATATTAAAATCTACTTTACGTCGATAATAGTTCCACGATAAGAATCAATGTAAAATGTCACATTTTCTGCAAGAATCGCTGTGGCTTCTACGGCTACATGCTCTTTCGTTAATCTTCCAAAGGGAAAGAGAGAGAGAGAGAGAGAGAAAGAGACGGGGAGGGGAAGGGAGTTCTAGGCCGCGAAAGCACGGAAACTGAAGAAGGGGATTTGTTTGCGGGTACGGCCGTTCGGCTTAATTTAACGACGCGAACGTGCCAAGCTGAGTCTTCCAGCTTTTCACCGATGAATAGGGTCCCTCGTGATTTTCTATCGAGAAGAATGGGGGTTGAACCATCCCCTCCACCTTCGTACGGAATTCCGTTATCAAAGTTCTCCGGGGAACGATGTGGCATTTGCGAAATGAATTAATATCGACGCGCCTCATTCGGGTTCTTTTTTTCATCAGGACGAAGCATGGGCTCTCTCTTCCTCTTTCTCTCTCTCTCTCTCTCTCTCTCTTTGCCTGTGATCCAACGAAAATCGGCCCAAAGTCCTCACAATAATTTCAATCACAATGCCACTCATACAGAGTCAACGAGTCAGGCATTCGTTTGACTTTGCGATGATACGCTTTTCTTATGAAAATTTTCACCATTTGACCTTCCGCTGTCAAACTCGTTCCTTTCATTTCTCGATATTATCGAATACCTCGTCGTTTTAGTTACCCCGCTGTAATTTTTTCCACCTATAAAAATATCAATCATCCCTCTCGATTCACAAATTTTTCTACGAATATTGACAATTTTTCCAAAATGGCGAATTCTTCAAATGTCGTTTTTATTTTCAATTACTGAATATATCGTTCGTTCTCAATGCGATCGGGATATTTTCCCATTATTAAATAAAGTTATGCTCGTACAAGTTTACACTCAATTCTCGGTTAACCATTTACATATTCTGTACTCCTTTTAAAAATTCAGCCGCACCCAAACAAAATATTCGTTCATCTCGATCTATAGCTCGATATGTTTGCTTCGAATCAATCGAGATTCGCAAGAGAGGAAAAAAAAGTGGTTAAAACGTATACGAGAAGGTCGGAAATGGGTTAAAGCCGTAGAGGTAAAAATAGGGAAGATTGATACGTGCATGTGCCCGCTTCATCGAGGTGCCTCCTCGTATATAGGCAGAGATAAAAGATCGAAAACGGATGTATATATCGCCCCCCCGGCCAACCAAAATCGTTCGCCGTATTTCTCTTCGATCCACCGTCGCGTGTTCTCTCCAACCTGCGATACCGTTGCCTCTCAAAAAGTGAAAGAAAAACGAACGAAACAACGAAATGTGGAGAAAGGAGAGAGAAAAAGTCCCACACACGTGCTACAGTTGCGACATGATATTTAAAAAGAAAAACAAATCCACAGTATAAGTATATATATATGTATATATATATATATATATATATATATATATATAAAGAAATAAAAGATTGAGATGTTTATATATATATATGTCTCGGTCGAAACGATCGTACCGCGCCAGAGCGTCCACTCTCGCGGGTATCCGTCGACGCGTCAAAACTTTTGCTACCGGCTGTAGTAATCGAAGTCGTTTTCCATTGTGTCCGTCAAATAATGCGTTCGATCGGGAGACCCTCACTTCTGTGTATGCGCGGAGGCTATTTTGGCGTCAGAGCCGGTGATTGATGGCCGAGGGGTATACAGTAGCGCCAGAATTCGCCAACAGATACGATACGAATCGTTCATTGCTGATGTCATCTATATAGATATTAGATATACATATATATATATATATATATATATGCATGGAGATGGAATTCGTAATTCCATCGCAACGGAAAATATTTTTCACTGGATACAAAACTATTTCTATCGTTGCATACGAGCCCGAGTTTTGTACTCACGCGCGACGGTGGCAGCGAGAGTAGAATTTTTCCGGATTCCGAATTGTAGAATTTTTAATATGAAACGCGAAGCTCGGCTTCTCTCGGGCTGAAGTAGAAAAAAATATGGTACGCATGAGGGATGACAAACAGAGACGAATGACGTTTTTTTCATTTCGCTATGAATTTCGGAGATATTTGACGAACGATGTTGAAACGATTGTTAAAAATGTACGTACGTTGTGCACGTTCGATAGAAATAATTTGGACATCCGATCGCTCGATTAAAATATCTTAAGGTATGAAACAAATGGGACAAACGCAATGGCCAATTTAACGCAAGAAGATACACAGTTTGTCAGAAATTTTACGTCAAGATTCACCCATGTACGGGAAGAAAGTTAACGCGCCCAAGTGTCAGATAAATTTGAAAACCCGTGAGAGAAGACTCTATCGCGTCTCGAATGACTGAGTTCACCTCGAAATTCGCGACTGACATTATAGCCACGAAGAAATTCTGCGTCATGAAAACACAAAGAAAGAGAGACCGGGGGAAAAATGAAAGAGATACCTCGTAAGCTCGAGAGGCGAAACTTTTTGAGAACTTATCCACCGGTAGGATCTTGTAGCTGGGATCTCAATTTCTAGGTTGGCAGAAAGCGAACCGCGCAAAAAGATCGCACGAGTATAAAGGTTGTATAAAGTAGATGACGAGAGGGGGGAAGATAGAGGGAAAATGAGACGCCGGTGAAGGGACAGACACGCGAAAAGCACGACAAAGTAAGGAGAGTGGTAGAACACTATATAAGTATATACAAAATGTATATATATATATATTTATACATGTTTAGTATGCATATATTTGCATGTATGTGTGAGTGTATGAAGGTGGCAAGAAGAGGGTGCACGCCACATGACCGTCGGCGTTTCGCGAATACCGAGTCCGCTAAAGCTTGCCTACCGTCATTCCAGTGGCGGACGGTCGGGACGGTTGCTATAGGCATACAGAGACAGTCTACCGAGAAGGCCAACGAGGCTTGAGGCTATGCAGTCCGAAGACGAACATGGATACAGTAAAGTCTCTCGTAAGTCGACGAACACGCAGCTCTTTAGGCAGAAGTTTAACCTCTACGTTAACTCCGTTTCATGAAGGAGAATTGCACAGAACGTGGGTAACGAGGATGTGCACCGAGTTGACAAAACAGTGAAACGTCCGAGAACATTCGCTTAAATTTCGACCAAGAGAAGCTACAAAACTAGTGCTCTATGGTCAACTCGTCAGTTTGTCGTATGAAAGTTCAGCTTCTCATGGATAAACTTGCGAGGAAATTATTTATCAGGCTTTGGACTTGTAGAGAATAATCCTAGCAGGGATTGTAATTTGGAGTTGTGGACAATGTGAAAATAAAGTATAAAATATTATTTTTTGTGGCAGTGATTTATTCATTGTTGACTTGTGAGAGATTTGGTTAAAAGAGTTAAAATTGAGGAAGGTGGACTTAAAAGAAGTTAACTCATTATGATTTACCCGATACGGCATCGATTAATTAATTACCTTTTGGGAACGTACGACCTTGCAAGAAAGTTTGCTCAGTCGAGCATGTAATTTAATGAACAATCAAGTTACGGAGGTGTTTACTGTACGTTGCATATGAGGCTTCGGGGTATTATGTCAGGGAAGGATAGAATGAACCGCAGGGTGTAAGTCCGAGCTTGGGATAGCTGGAACTCTGTCGTTACATGCCGGTGCATGCACAAGGACTTTCAATAATGTGACCAACGACGACAACGATACGAGAAAACGAGAACCGAGAGGGATAGTAAATTAAGTAAAAACATCGACCGAAAGAATGTTGAGTGAGCTACAGCAAAATAATAAAAAAAAACACTACAACAGCAACAACCTGCAAAGACAAGGGAGAAAGAAAGAAGGGTCACTTCGTGCTTCGAGATA
Organism: Netelia fuscicornis; assembly: GCA_946811545.1. Taxonomy (NCBI): domain Eukaryota; kingdom Metazoa; phylum Arthropoda; class Insecta; order Hymenoptera; family Ichneumonidae; genus Netelia; species Netelia fuscicornis. Next base: position 33,992,906 of record OX328015.1, read on the forward strand.
ATTGCAATCTTTTGTTTGCTACCTTTTCCCTAGCTACCTTTGCATATACTTCTTCACTATTTTTCTCTCCATACCTACCTGAATATAGTTGTTTGTTTTCGAAACTGCACGAATATTCTAGTCTAACCGAGTCTCGGTACTTTTGTACGAACGTGGTTCACATCCATACAATACGTATAGCATATGTATGTATATACGGTTAACGTGCAAGGTAAAGTATGGCGGAAGTGTACTTGGGCGTGTGAGATTGCGAGCTTGGAAACTGGCAAACGATAAGAAATAGTGGGTACACGTGCAGGTGCATGGTCATACTGTCTAAAGATATATTACTGCGAAGTGTACTGCAGCTCCGAGACTCGTACTACCTTTGTACCCACCACCGGTCGAGACGTCGAGTATTTATTTCAATTTTTTTTTACCGTCGTCTTTCCTACCATCACTGCATTACCAAGAGGCTTCTGTGAACTTTCATTAACACGACAAAAAACTTTTTTCCTTGGTTGTCGTACAACTGGTGCACCTCGTTAAATTTCATGCACTTTTTTATAATTATCATATGATAATTTCCCGCTCTTGGTATCATTTTTATGGGGCTGTATCTATCTCGTTTTATGAGGATAATAATAATAACGATCATTATGAATTAAAAGTAAAATAGGTCTATCGTTGCCTCGTAAGTACATTTAAAATGCGATACCAATTTGTTTTTTTTTATGAAGTATGTTACAATGTTATATCTCTCTCCCGACTCGTATGAATTTTTATATCTACGTTATTAAAATTCAATTAATTACGATCGTACGATTTACGGTACCGGCGGTTTATTATGGAAAATTCCGGTAGACAAATCAATAAATCAATGCATATATTTCAAAATGGAAGTTACAGTATAATGTAAACCATAAAATGACGTTTATTTTACGAACCAAGCGTATATAACGATCTTGGAAAAATAATTTTGATTTCGTGCGAGAGGAAAATATACCGCGTTGTACATATAAATAAATAATTACGAGTGTACGTACCGAACAGTGGAAATAGCCAGCTGCTAAAAATGAATAAATTGATCAGAAACGTTACAAAAAATTCATGAAAAATAATTATGAATGTATTACGAACATGATGATTAAAAATTAATTATAATTCGAATCCGATTATTAAAAATACTGATTGCACTTGAGTAAATGAAAATGATTGAATTTCAATAATTAATGAGGAACAAAATTGTGCATAGCCCAGTGAATAACGCATTAAATTTATCGAATATTTAACGAGAAATAAAAAATGTAAACTCTCATAATGTTGAATCCACTGATCAGCCAGTCTGACCGTATCGTGGCTTTATCTACTAGTATTTTCTAACGCGATGCACACTGCGATGAGTTTCAAGAATACATTTATGCGTGTCTGCTGTTACCAGGCAACCGAGAAGAGGGTGTCGGTGACACTATCGCAGTGAGCTTTCTCGCAGCATCGAAATGACTCCTGATATTGCAAGATGCATTAAACAGGAGTGAAAATAAAAAGTGAAACTAAAAACAGCAACGAAAGAAATCTTTCATCTCACAGTACATTCGCGCATTTCCGTACGTACAGCAGCCACACGACTGTAAAGTATCCACCTTTGAGACGACGAAACAAAATATAAAAAATTGTCGCACGTGAACACGCAAACACACGTGTGAAAAAAACGAGACGCCGAGCTTCATTTTCACGCCTTTGAGTACACGCTTAAAACAAATTTCTCACAGCTCCTTTTCTACGAATGCCATTATGCTTGAAACATTTCTTTTATGCTTTTGCGTATCACCGAGCATGGCGAGAAGTGACGCTTGAGGGGAGTGAAGGGGTATCGAGCAAGCAACCTTCCCTTTTTTTCATTTCTCGTTTCATTCGAATCGAGCTTTTTTACTCTCCGATGCACCGGGGGGTGTGTAGCATGCCTAAAGCATGCCGTTCTCGCTTTCTCTCTCTCTCTCTCTCTTTTCGTTTCGGTCTATCCATTCTACCTCTCGGGTCCTCGATGAGAAAATCACGCGCTCGCGTAGACTAACCGAGAGAAGGGAAAAAGAAGTAGGAGGGGTGTAGCGTTGGAAGAGCGAGAGCTTGATACGAACGGGGTGTGGAGACTCGTGACTACTTCTCTCTCTCTCTCTCTCTCTCTCTCTCTCTTTCTCTCTCTCTCTCTCTCTCTCTTTCTCACCTCCTATCTTTTTCTCTTGCTGCCGCCCCGCCATCTCTGCTTTCCCAAAGCTTTTACTCTCTCTCTCTCTCTTTCTCTCCCTGTGTCTGGGCCGATGCCGTGATCGAACAGCTGCTGCGTGTGCAACGAGACTAAATGGAAATTTTAAGTGCACCCCGGCAGCAACATCAACCCTCTCTTGCCCCAACTCCCATGCTATACAGTGGCAGTGTGGCAGTCACGCTAAAACATATATACGCGATGGAAAACGAGTGCGCGGGACCGATCAAGCGAAAGAACGAAATAGGGCGTGGAGGAAATACGTACGAACCGGTGGAGTGAAGACGAAATAGAGCGTACAGAATATAAACGCGCCGTTGTCGTCATCGTCATAGTCGTCCTTGTCGATCTCTACTCAAAGCTCTTTATCACTTTCTACCGTTTTTTTGTTTTTAGTTTTTTTTTGCGTTATTCGGGTTTACATCCACGACGTATTATATACCGCGTTTATTTTCCCAGTACGATTCGTAAACCGTTGCGAAATTACAAATTCAATAAGAATTTATACAATTTTTGTTTTGCTTTTTCGAAAGAAATTTCTCGCGTCCTTCTCTTATTAAACGACAAATTTTCGAATCAAAGACTTGACGATTCCATTTACGAAATTTCTGCAGTTTAATCACGATTTATAAACATCTCGATTTAATATATCCGTTATTTGGGACATAAAAATGATGTTTTCGACCGTTTTACAACAAGCGTAATTTCACATCATCCCAATAATAAATTTCGAGATTTTCGGTAAAGCTTGTCGTTGGATGGAAAAACACCTGTGAGCCAACAAAAGGAAAGAGACAAATAGTAAAAGTAGACTGTGATAGAGGCTCTAGCATGGAAGCTCACACTTTCTTTTTCTCTCTCTCGCTTCCTTACCGCAGTTTGAACTCATTCTTATCTAGAATTTTTCAATCTCGTTGACCGAGGAGCACTTGTACGAAAAGTATAGCCCGCGATAGGGTAAAATGAATGACTAGCATAAGTGTATTCCCGTGTAGAAAATCGTCCGTGAGGTGTGCGATCATACGTATATATATATATATATATATATATACCCATAATATATGTATGTATATATAAGAGTGGTATAACTCGGTTCTCTCGTGCTACTGGCGATCCCACGTACACTTCACACTATACCTAAGCATATATATATATATATATATATATATATGTATGATTGGGTATATATATATATATATATATATATATATATATATATATATATATATATATATATATATATATATATATATATATATATATATATATATATATATATATATATATATATATATATATAGAGAGAGAGAGAGAGAGAGAGAGAGAGAGAGAGAGAGAGAGAGAGAGAAGGAGGGAGGGAGGGAGAGAGAGAGAGAGAGAGAGAGAGGGAGAGAGAGAGCTTGCGGTGCTCCTCGACCTCTCGTGACTTGGCAGGTTCGCCCCTCCGTGTGTGTGGCCCCGGCGCGGTCGCGCTCTCTCCGATATCTCGAATCTTTCAATTGCTCGGACTTTTTTTGCGCATGCTGGTCTATAGCACCTCCATATTATATTGCATATATATAACAGAGTCGAAAAGCGCGAAAATTAAAAATACACATAGATAAAGGTGAATTTTATATTTTCGTGTCTTCTACACACATGGAACGTGAGAACGCTCTATGAGGATAATCAAATCAATAAACAGACTAGCTTATGGGCAATGGATTTATATTAATTTTGGTATATTTAAAAGCCAGTGACTCGATCCACGTTCGCAATAGCGTCAAAGGTGTTTTTTTGACCAGCAGCCTCGTATAAGAAGATAATTGTTATCGAACATTGGCCTCCATCGCGAGCGTATTATCCACAAGGGCCTTTCGGAATTCCGACGCAATTTCGTCTAGCAATTTTCTTAATAGAGCCTGGTCATCCCCCACTTTCACAGCCCTTACCCTCGTTACGCCGTGTCGTGTTCTTAATATTCCGCGGTTGTGCGTCCCTTTCGATGTCCCTTTTTTTTCCTCTTTTCTCGGTCTTTGCTATAATAAATGACAGAAATATATATATTAGTCGCGGCGTTTATATTCCCCGTTCGTAGAAGCCACCCCCGCATCGTTTTGTGTGTTAGTAGAAACGCGAAGAGGGAGAGTATATGGAGTTCCTAATAGCTGAATTCCGTGTCTCGAGGTCGAAGACCACCCGGAATATCGTAGCACACACATCCTTTTCGACTCGATGGAAGGAGCCAAGAAAAGCGTGCTCGGACGGTACGATAAGGGTCACTTTTGTGGAATACTGTATAGAATAACGGCTACCAACTACCTAGCTAAGCGCTAGTGCCGGTATAGCCGAGCTATACGTCGGCGGATTTATATAGTAGGGTTTACGCGTCAGGTCGACAAATATCCTGCGTGTGACCTCATTAAGGTCAATACGATTTTCTCCCTGTCCGAGCAAGGTATGCGTGAACGCGTGTACGAGGTTGGGGAAGGGGAGTCGAATAATGATGATGAGAAAAAGCTGCATTATTTAATATCAATATTTTTAATCACGACCTTTATATTTTTGTAAATCTATATGAATAATTATTCAAAGTAAGAATAAGGATTTAATTATTATAAATTTAATGCGATTGTAAAAATAAAATTCCATCGCGAAACGCTAGCATTGTGGAAAATATTTCCAGTGGGAAATGGACATTAGAGATTTATCAGGGGTATGCGTTGCTAACGAAGAATAATTGCTACATTTTTTCGGTGATACTGTGAATTAATGGCGTCTACGATAATCGAATACATTCGAGTGTTGCCTCGCTCGTATCGTTCGTTTTCTTTTTATCGATTCGTTCACTCTCGAGGGTGAAAAATAAATATTGTTTAATCGTATGTTGGTACAATAATACTGCTAGCCATTGGGAAATCGATATCGAATTGGGATACACTTGTAATGGAACGTTGAATATCACACACGGGACGGTTAAATTTTCATTATTGAAACTCGAAAGCTCGTGTAAATCTGGCATCTAAATCGGATAAACAAACTTCGTACGTGCGAAACGATTATTTTGCCGAATCAATCAAGTGGACATATCGATATATGAGAAATTGGAAGCTGGATGAGAAATCGTACTGGGAGGGAAAATTGAGGAATATCCAATTAACATCAGCGCGCACGAATTTGCAGTCGGTGCACATTATAATTTTAATCGAATGAGCGAATTTTTATATTGGAATAAATGAATCGAATATGTTTCAGGAGTGAACTAATTTCATCGTAAAATATCGTTCGTTTATTCACCGAATAAATTATCTTGATCCGCGATTCGAGTACCATTACGCTTTAATGTTCGATACGATTTGAGAATTTCCTCAGGGGCGTGTAAACACGATATAATTATCAAATGATGTCTCAGAGGTCACTTCGGACTCGTTAAAAAATTACAAAGGAAGTTTGCGTCACTCTCACTTGTCTCTAATCTAACGTGTCTCACCGCCTCGCATTTAACGTAATAAAATTTCACCGGTCGAGAAGCGCTCATTGCGAACGGGCCCAACCAGGGTCTCGTTGTGTGCTAAAGTGTGAGTAGATCTGTCTCTTGAGAGGCCGAAAAAATGAGAAAGCACCACCGCAAGAGTGAGTTAGTGAGAGTTTTTGTTGAAGCATATGACAGGGAGAAGAAGAGAGAAGGAGAGAGTGGGAGGGAGAGAATGAGAGACAAACGGTGGCGCCTTCCGGGCGCTGAGATGATGGCATTTAAACACAACAGAGAAGGGGAGAGCACGTTCTCGCACTCTCGGTGATATTATTTTTAATCCTCTTTTCTTTCCTTTCTCCTCTCCTTTCCTTTCTTCACCGCACGTAATGGCAACCATTAACCAATTAGCACCCACTGGATGGTTACTTTCTTTCGCTTGCATGGGTTCAACATCCTGGGAATCCAACCCACCCCTTTCCCACCACCTACCCTCTATTTACCGCCAAGCTTCCCCATATAGATAATAATTCCTTTGCCTAAATGTACGACAACAAGTTACGTTTAAAAAGAAATAACTATCAAGAATGCATTTTTTGAAGTTTTATTTTATATCTTGTGAACGATTGAAATAATACGATGGGCAATAGGATCATAAAATCATATCGCCAATATATTTTCAATTTGTTTTTAGTTTTGATTTAAAGTTTATTTTTTATTTAGATATTTTTTTCAAATCGTTGCTAAGTCTGCCTCGTGTAATGGGCCTCTAAATGTAATGTATATAGAGCAAGAACCCTCGAGGCATCTGACCTAGATTTTTCGCACGAAATGAAGTTCACCGTGAACCTCACGGATTGGCACGATGAACCACAATCTTCAGATGCACTTTCGGTTAAATGGGCTTTCCTTCTCTACCATCGTTCTTTCATAAAGCAATTTATTATTTTTTTTTTTTTTTCGAGGAAAAAAAAATATCACGAAGACACAAACAAGGGCCTTTTTGTTGTTGTAAGGATAAGAGCCTGATGCCTGAAATTGCGTACCGCTCTTGGATTCGATCGTGCAATTACAAGGTTTGAAAGCTAATTAGAAAGTCTGATCGCAGTTATTTTCGTATTAAATTCGATAATTATACCAATGTCTAAATGTCATCGAGTCTCGTGAAATAAATTTGACCTACCAACGGAAGCAGACAAAAATAAACGTTCTTCCGACTTTCGTCGTTAGTCGCGTTAGATATAAATATTCCATTATTTGTTAATTACGCACAGAATTAAACAAATGTAGCTCCGTGATTTATCGTTGTATTAATTATTGGTCTAGTTTCATGGGCAACGCACCAAGAAAATTTATCTACAAAAAAGCCTCCATTCACAATCCAATTTAATTCCCAGGCTCGTATCTGCACTGTGTTATTTGCAAATATTCGACATACCACACGGACGGTTTTAATCGTAATTAATTACACCCTGAAACGAATAATATTCCATTAAATGAGATTCGAACGTAAAAATCACATTTTCGGTAAAAACGATTATATTTTTTAATAGAATGCTATTGAATTTCAGTTGTTATGCATATTTCAACAATAGAATTTAATTTCGGAACAGATCACGTACACGTGGTACGCTCTTGGAAACAGCTTTGAATATGTGAAAAGGCGATGTTAGATATACAGAATTGGCCAAGAGAATGGGGAGGGTCTACTCTCAAAGGGTTGTACATGGTAAGCGACCGTAGTGTGCGCTTCGCTGGTGGCGGTGACATATTAATTCATAACGCACGGGCCAACACCGGCACGCTGCAAGCTCGAGAGGCGTACAAGAGGATACGTTATTGGGGGTAGAAAGAGAGGGGGAGAGAGAGAGAGAGAGAGAGAGAGAGAGAGAGAGATAGAGAGAGAGAGAGAGAGAGAGCGAGAGAGAGAGAGAGAGAGAGAGAGAGAGAGTTAGACAGGGCCGAGAAGGCAGGGGGGGGGCGTTTGGGCGAGCGAAGGGGTTGTATTTCGTGCAACCCTTGAACACTCTGACATGGAGGAGACACGCAGCTGTGTGCCTCTCGTCTTGTATGCGTCTGCTTGAACGTAATTAATTTTCTCGACAAGTACAGTTTGGAAAACGGCTTCATATCGTAAATATGAAAATGCAATTAAACGGTGAACGTGACAACGCGCCGTATCGAAAATTTTATCCGACGTATTCGTCGAACGTACGAAAGGATTGGTAGTGACTAACGAAATTTTGAATAGATGCAAATTAGACATGAATTTCAATTATAAAACTGGACTGAATAAATAATATAATTTAGTTGTGACTCTCAAAGTTTAATGACGCTAATTAAACTGGTTCCATTTATTCAAATGAAGTATTAATTATAAACATAAAGTGTTTTATGAATCGCGAGATGGTAGATAGTATTAAACAAATCGGAATAATTATGACCCATCGGCCACGCGTTCTCTCCTATTAAATATATGTACCTATAGACATTTACACGTATATATACAGACATACATACATACATACATACATACATACATATTCGTATAAATTATATATATATAAACATACATACATATATCCAAGTATGTATGTATATATAAGTATATACACGTGTACGTATATATGTGAACGCAGATACTGAAAATTTTCACACTATTGCCAAAAGTAACGATAAAAACGACTCACCGGTTTGATAGCGCCTCTGTGAAAAACCCAGAACTTCGTGTCAGCCCCGCGACAGTCCTAGAAAAGACGTCACACAATCACATCACTGTTTCCTCAAACTCTCTTCCGAATTGGAGGGTAATGTTATTTTTTTGTTATCGCATCGGTCAACGAATCACAGCGAGAAGCACAATGGGAGAAGCACGGTTGGTTAGCCGATGAAATATCGTTCGATCGATCGGTGAAAATTGGTGGAAAAAGAAACTTTGACAACTCGTATAACGCCTCGTGCGTTGTTACCGCGTTCGCACAGTAGGATGTGTGTATATGTGTGTGTGTGCGTGTGTGTACGGGTATGTTTGTTTCTGTGTGTATGTGTGTGTGTGCGCGCGCGCGCGCGATCGCGCACAAAAAACCGAACACACCCGATAGGTAAACGCGATTAAACTTTCCGAACGACTCGATGGTTTATAACGCGACGATCTTGTACGAAGCCCGAGATACGCGAGTGAGGTGTCGGCGAGCAACAGCCGGAGACCTCTTTCTCGATGCGCCGTTCGAGTCCGACTGAGTGTGGCAAAAGCCCCGCGCGACCCGCGCGCACGACCCGAAACCCGCAAGCCAGCAGCCGAGAGAGCCACCTCACTAATGTATATACGCCACTACGAGACATCCTACCCTAACTCTCCCTCCCTTGCGCGAGGGTGCTCTCTCGCACCGATCGGCGCTGTCCCCTGCGCAACTCTATAGACACCCTCGGTGTGTACCGTCCGATTGACCACATGCTCTCTCGCTCTCGCTCTTTCTCACCCTCTCTCTCTCTTTCTCTCTGTACTTCTCTAACTCGTATATAACCCTTTCGTTAATTACAAAAAGCGAAAAATAGTTATCAAATACGTGTCCCGAAAAAACATCAAGACGATTAAGAAAATTTGCAGTTCGTAATGAAAATATCTAATTAATTTGGGAGCCTGTATTCGCTCTTTGTTGCATTGTAGTTTTTATTATTGAATCGGTTGTATTTTTTTTCATCAGAAATTATATTATTGTTAATGCGTTTTCTACTGAACGATGGATTGTTAAAACTTAACACGTAACGATTTAAAATCAACTGTTGCCATAGATCTATCGTCGATTTTGCCAATTTTTTAAAGACTTTTTGAATTAAAGAATTATAAGACGTATAAACGAAGGTGACCAATTTCGAAGTAACGAGGGCTGGATATCTGTGTGCGAGTGACCTCCAACGTCCCTTTGACTAACTACCGACTAGTACTGCTCGTGCAGAGGAATGATGAGAGATTGGAACTCCTCATAATTCCTATCGCCGGCTATCGACGAAGATTGGAATTCGTCCGAGTTCCCTCGATTCTCTGGACGCTGTCGACCGGATCGAGATAAGAGTATATATATGTAGTCAGAGAGAGAGAGAAAGGTTTGAAAGCGGAAGCTTGGAAAGGAGAGGGATTGCAGCCAAGAACGCCACAGACCGAAGGAGATTTGACACGTTTAATCGCCCTGCAGGAAACTCAACCAGTTCGAACGAGGGAGCGAAGCTTTAACGCGAATGGATAGGACGGAAAGTCTTCTCGTGGTCCACCGACGTTTCACCGGACCTCCAAGTTTCGAAGAAATTAAAAAAAAAACGGTTTCTCATAGAACGCGAAAGGATTGATTGGATACTGCGATATCCAAAAATTTCGTCGAAATGAATCAAGGTTGACACTCTCTCGTGTCAATATTCTCATCCACAATATCGAAAACATCAGCAAAACCAGGCAGGCAGAACTTCGAAGATTTTTTTTCATAAAAGAGAAAATAAAATTTTTAGATTTTTTTTTCGTTTAATTTCAAGCTGAAACGATTTTTCGTCCATTGTGTCCATTGGATCAAAATTTTCGAAGCGGATGCAGTCCAAAAAAAATTTTTGAAATACGAGTGTCTATATACAGTTGTACGTAGCGCGGATAAATAATAAATTCGTGGGAAGAAAAGTATTCAAGAGTTTGCAGAAATTTTTCAAAACCATCTAGAAAATATATAATCCTCGTTGAAGCAGGCCGTCGCACGAAAAAACATCGATCCATACGCACATCCCTCGGTTAAAGAGAGTTAGAAGTAGTTTACATCCTTAGAAAAAGGGGGAAGTGGCAATACTAGCTAGGAAGATCGTGCGGAAGAAAGGCGGAAGCTTCAATTAAAATGCAAAAGGCAGACGTTCTGTGGCAAGCTATTTATACATATATACATAGCAACGTGTATATATACATAGTTTCGAGGGATGGAAAATGTCTACCGTGGTGCTTCTTGCTCGCTGCTGTTGCACGTCGAATGAAATTTCGTTGGTCGGACGAGTCGAAAATTCGAAAGGAAGTCTCGGCGTGGTACGCCAGCAAGAGGCGACGACGAGTTTTTTTCACGGGGGGACGAAGAGGGTAAAATGACAACGAAAAGAAGACGAAAGCAGCGTGTACGTATAGCTTCTTTTCTCATCCGACAAGTGAAGCAAAAGACTCGGGGAAGAGGAGGGAGAGAAAGAGAGAGAGGGAAAGAGAGAAAGAGAGCGGAAAACGAGAGAACGAAATTTTTCCATTAGACAGTGTTGTATAGGTGTATATATTGCGTTGTCTGAGCACGTTTTCTACGTGACGCGCGTGAGCATGGCGCTTCTAAAGGGGCGGGGGGGGGGGGGGGGGCAGGTTGGTGAAACACGCAGGACAGAAGGGACCGAAATACAACGCGGAATTGTGGAGAGACGTACGATGGCTGAGAGCCGCGGAAAGGGGATTGGTGAATGGTTGGTATAAATGCAATTGTCCACAGACGTTATTCCCTGGGAAGAACGCAACCGATTCGTGAAACAATAGTACATTATCGGATCGATATGTACTCCGTCGTTAACACTACGACATGCCAGAGCCACGCGGTTTGTCCAGATTCTATATTCGTTTACTCCTAAAGCGGATGGACTTCACCAGAAACCTCCGTCATTGTTCATCTTGTTAGGCACAAACTCTCTGTTATTAGGTTACCCCAGGGATAACAATTGCTTAAAAGAGATCTCTGATCTTTGAAGGCTCGAGGAAACGAGGTTCTTGCCTTCGATAGAATATCCAAAAATTATTTGACCACGATCAACAAACGAACGAAGGGTCGACTAATTTAGCACCTAGACAAACTTAAGATTATGATTCGCTGAAAGATTAATATATAAATATAAGAAAATATCGGGCATATTATCGAATAGCATAGCTATATCCGAGTATAGATTAAACGTTATACGTATATGGAACGTCCCAATACAATAAATATTTATCGTTTCAATACTAGTGCTCGCAGATGGGGCTACCAGCCGGTGGCACGGTTATCCAAACAACGATATACCGCGATGGTGACGGGTTTGTGGCTCGGATGAGATGGAGGAGGATGCAAGGAAGAAGTTAGGGGAAGGAGGGGATGGGTCTCGAGTACCTACTTACGGTCCATTGTGCTTGGGGCACGAAGCAGCGAGTGGATTCCCGAAGCGGAGGATCATACAGTGATGTTGAGTCAGTGTACACTCTGGCACAGGCTCGGGATACCCTGTTATGTACCTCACCGGTACACCGGAATAAATATATATACGATATATATGTATATATATATATATATTGTACGTTTGGCCGATGTAGGCTAAGAGCCGAGATGTAGTGGCGCGAAGGGGGCAGATGGATTTGAGGTAGGCCTTAAGGTGAGCGGCTCGAGGAGCCGAGGGCACGCTGACAGAATCCCAATACCAGCGTCTCGAACGCTGCCAAGGAATCAGTAACATCGTGATCCTCCTTGGGTACCCCCAGATGCGAGTGGCTTGATCGAAACGCGACGAATATGAATAAAACAAAACGCCTTTTTGTCAAACTTGTAAATATGAAACTCGGCAGCTTTACGACTGAACGAGGCGCGTAACAATCCTCTTGTTCGTTCGGAGATTGAAGCTTTTTTCTAAATCAATCAATTTTTTTTTCGGTTCACTAGCGTCTGTTTTTTAAGGGTTCCAGGTCGTTAACGGATACGAAGGAAGCGTCAGCGTAGAGGCGTATATAGCGACTCTCACAATTAATCGTCACCACGATTCTAACCCTCGCGTCATCCACAGTAACGATCATAACCTACATATAGTCCCGGACACACGTTTCTCGTGTAATTTATGCACGATCCGGCATATCCGAGTCTCGTCTGGTTGTACATCAAAGTAGTATAGAGATTAGTTACCGATAGTTAAGTGGATGTATGCTCGCAGCATCGATGCACACCGAGAACGTGGGAGACGCACGAAGTGGAATCGACTCCGTCACGGTAAATACACACGCCGAGTACGAGAGTGGCAGGGAGGGAAGGAAGGAATAGAAGTGGGGGAGGGTAGTGGGGTTCGGAGGAGGAGGTGTACAGCGTTGATTAGCAGCTCGCTTATACGCTTGCTATGCGTGAATCAAGTAACATGCAACACATATATGCCCTCATGGTTTCGAATCCGTGGGGATGGGTTCTCTTGATGTGTACCATGCTCAGAGCTGAAACTAAATCCAATATAGAGATCGCATGCTCAGGCAACGGCTATGCAGGCAATTGATTGCATCCAGAGACTGCAAAAGCGCCATAAGCATATATACATTCATATGTAATACGAAACAGGACATGCCATCAAATACGCTATCCGTGTACATCCGGCTATGAAACAGCCTTTCAACAGATGTACACATATATGCGGAAGCTGCGGATTGAGGCTCGATCATCGTCGAATGTTCCAATAACGCAACGTGCAAACATAGCCCAAATGATTATGGCAATTCTTAACATGCGTCGGGGGATACGACCTCGTCGTGCTCGTCAATGCCTCATTCGACAGAGCCATCAAAACCTTCGGAAAGTGGGAAGTGGTGGGAGAGAGAGGATGGGCTTGGGGGTAAGCTCGAAAGGTCGTAGAATGGGAATATCCGCGATCCTCGTGGAATTTTGTAGAATGTCCGGATCTATATATATATATATATATGAAGGAGGGCACACGGGCGTAACGACTGATAACGGTACCTACGTGGAGAGAACCATCCGAAAATCGAAGCTCGGGGATGCGCGCGATCGTCAGCCCTGGGAGGGTTTCACGTACCTATGTCCCGTGGTGACGTTTGGAACAGGTCGCGTTATGTAATCGTCGCGTTGACGCCTCCATCTCCGTTCTCCTTTCGAACCTCGGTATGCGCGAGAACGCGAATTCCCGCATATAGAAACTGTACTATCTACATGTATATATGTAGATATGAGCGGTAGCATATAGAGATGTTTAATGGCCTATGCATGCATGTATATGGGTACAAAAAGACATCAATACGGAGGTTGGTGATCGCACACAGATGTCGAGATCCGAACGTGGGGGGATGTTTGTGCGGGGAGGAACGCGTTGCTAGAGGGTGGAGACGCCACTGGCCTTCCGCATGTACACACATACGCATACGCACACGTACGCTCTATGGTCGCGTATTTTGCACGAGCGAGCGGAAATGCGGCTGCCCTCTCCCTCTCTCTCTCTTCGAACGGCAATATCACCATCGTACCAGCAGCAGGGTACCTACCCTCGCGGGTGGCATGGATGCACCAACGCCATGAGGATAAAAGCGAAGAGCGACGAGGCGAGACAGACAGTGAAAGGTGGCGGGCGTCGGAGAGTGGGAAGTGTGAGAAGACCAGGAATAACGTGGGGAAAGAGAAAGGTGGATGGCAGCACGTGACCAGAAGGACAGGAGCGTCGATGAAAAGACTGGCGTGTGGTAGAGCTTGAAAGCACTGACGGACGTACGATGGCGCCATATTCGCAGGACTATGCAAAGCACGAGGATCGAAATGATAAACAGTGAAAAATCGTCATTATGCGATCTAGGTGGCATACGGGGTGAAAGGGGGGATTGATAAAACGATGAGGAAGGGGTAATGGCAATGCGCCGAGCGGAAATTCCATGTGCATCGTTGTAGAATGGATTTTCCAGCTCCATAGGCAACTCTGACTCGCTTCGATGTTGTCTCTCGCTTTCTACCGTTACCCCTCCCAACCGGAAACCACGTTCCACTTCCTCTTTTCACCGAAGGTAGTAATATAATCGCGCATTCCAACGTGCCTACAATTTGCGTTTACCGGCAATTCCACATTAGGCGGAGGTATGCTCGAGAATATAGTAATTATGATTCCACCCGGAATACGTATAGCTGTGCCGTTGTACAGATGCGTGTAGTTTCGATGTCACGAGAAGGGATACCAGAGGGTTTGCGCAAAGGTGTTAGAGGGAATGGACTTGCCGGCTCTCTGACATGCGACTTCATTAACGGATGAGCGCGGGGTTGAATAGAGCTAAACATCCGTTAGCAAAGCCCTCGTGCGCAACATATACGATATAGGGATAGAGAACTAGTACTGGCCACCGTGACTCCACTCTCCGGTATCCCACTGCCTTTGGATTCCAGTATAATAAGCGGCAAAAGCACGAGAGCGGGCTGCCTTGTAGCAGCGCGGTACGATCCACTGCGAGGCTGGGTCAAGCGATGATTAATTGCTCGCGACCAACCCTTCTTCCCCCGTCCCACGTCCTCGCCCTTACTCCTCATCCCTTCGTTGACTAATTAGCAATTAGTCAGTTCCGAGGCTACAACGGTGTATGACAACGAAGACGAAGACGAAGGTCCTTGTGGCGGAAGAGAAAATACGAGGATGAGGAAAGCTTTTTATAAATTTTTTATGAGGCACTTCATTTAGGATACAGTCGAGTAAGAATGCTGATTTCTTTAACGCGGGGACTAAGTCCAATAAAATAACTGCAACGAGTATCACTTTGTTTTTTATTGCAACGTAAAACAACGTCGCTTCTTTGAAAATTCTTTATCGAATTAACTTTCGACCTAGTTATCACAGTCATCGAACGGATTAATGAATTTTCTGGAATTTCGTCGCGAATTCTTCTATCTGGTATCCGACGACCGTTTCGCATGATTTTTTTTTAAAGCATCGCTCACAAATACGTATGGAAAAGGCAAACGATAAATTCACGAACCTTAAAGCTCCGTGAAAAAACGTATCCTTTTTTCCAAGGTCGTGCCTCGACGACTACCACTAGGACCTCGTGTCGAACGATATACGCATCGGGACGAAATCGACTATGAAAAATGTTAGAGGCATCGGCGTAGGAGTGAAGAGACATATGGATAAGGGAAGAGCGATAGGGAGTGAACAGAGGGTACTCCACTCCTGGGCTATCGTCAATTTCAATCTCGGAGATCGCAGGGAATATTTCACTCGGTTGATCCTGCTCTCTCACGGCGTACGAGAAGGAAAGCTTTGGTATGCATATATACTACTGGTTATAGAGATTACTCTCCCCGGTACGAGTGGGCGAGCGTAGCTTTCGTCGAGATCGTTGGCTAGGAACTCACGTACGTTCGCGTGCTTACTCGTGCCTCTGCCGGTTCTATCGTCCGAAAGAAACGCAAGCTCTTTGACGGACCGTCGACAGATAGCTTGGGAAAATTTATGCGCGTACACTAGATTCTTTATAAGTTCTCCTACTCGACACTAAATCCTTCGATTTATCGCGAGGAGGAGTAAGGCGAAAACAATGAAAGGAATACGCCACCATCGGCCACGAGTTACAAGTAACAAAAACTTAACGATCACTTTGTACATTCTGCAAAGTTAAGAAGTTTCGCTCGAGTCAAGTGTTCAGTCGAAAAAATTGTCCGAGTTTCGAGCAAACGTTGACGACGAGGGACAAATTAATTTCGACGAGCTTTGCCCACTCGTACGGGCGCTACATCGAGGCAATGAATTTTATGTTTGCTCTGGGATTCACCGTCCCGTGTCCATTTTTCCTTCCGCTCTCGGCAGTCTTTGCCCTCTTTTCCCGTTGCTTTCGGTGACTTCGCGCAGATCCCATCACCACCCTTGCGTCGACGCGTGAATCGACCGACCAAAGTCAGAAGGGCATATATTCACGAGCCCAAAGAGTCAAGATCCGACCTTTGCACCTCCAGTTACACACGTGATATTTATTCCTTTGAAGATGAACGGCCGTGTAAATATTTCAAAACGGCGTGTTCACGGAAATTCTTTGCCCCGTGCATCAATTGTTTTTTTCATACTACAGTCGACCCTCGGTAAAGGCACTTTCTTCGAATGGCCATTGTATGCAGCCAGAAACATCAGTTTTTACTTAAAACTAACAATACTTACATTTTCCTTCCTGACAATCGACAGATTGCAAAATTACACAGATTACGAATGTGATATATTTATTTTCAAATAGAGATCTTGCTCCGGTTCAAATTGAAAAAATACTACAGAAATAATAGTCCCATGACATTTAACTTGTGATTGCCATGGATTAGGAAAGAAAAAATACAGGAACAAAGAGACATTCCTGGAATGATTATTTTTCTTTAATTAGATATAAGTTAACAAGTCGATGGGCGAGAAAACGTTAACACACGAAGGTATTAATTATTAGCCTAAGTCGGTGCGACATCAAGAACTGAGGGAGAAAGAGAGAAAGAAAGCGAAACGCCACGCAATTATTGCTAATACGAGGCCAATTAGTGCGCCGTGGGTCTAATGTTATCGCTATACGTACCACTACGTGAGTTCTCTGGTAAAGTCTGCGAAAGGAGGAAAACGCAGGAACACGTACGAAAGCGTGTGCAAGCTACTGGCGTATACAAGAGGGTCGTTAGTTCTATCGGTAAAAAAAGGAAACGCAATCGCGCTTAAGCGCGAAGAGAACCATAAAAGGAGAATTAAACCGGTGGTACACGCATTATATACTGCAATTACCTAGATACGATTCAAATGTGTCCACACATTTTTGCCGCTCGACGTTGTGCTTTTCTGCACGAGGCTCGGGAATGGATCATAATAACGCTGGTGTCGAGTGTAAGAAGAGGTTCTCGAAGGTCCCTTTTCAAAGCACACTCTCATGCACACCACTCAACATCCTTTTTATCCTTCCCTCTGGTCCACCCGCCGTTTGAACGAAATAACGAGAGGAAAAGAGAAAAAAACCCTCGACTCAAAGGAATTCTGAGAATACAAATGTAGCAGCCGGCCTTTAAATTTTGCATTTACATTTTCCACCATGAGCTCCTCTTTCTTCCTCACAGCAATGTTCTCGTTGTAATATATTTACAATGCAGAAAAAAATAGTGTTCCTTCGTAACTGGAACATTTTCATTTCTAAGCTAAGCTGCTATTTGTTATATTTTCGATTACATTTACATCTCAATTCTTTACTAATCATGCGCATAAAGAAAAAGGAGTGTCCATGATTTTTTTAAGATACGTTTTTCGTTTTTACTTTCGGGGATCGTCGTATGGCGAAAGCTTCTCGTTTAAATCTGTGAAATGATAAAATTTCGTGTATACACCGTTCATATATTTATATTCATGAATGAGAGCAAGTGACGAGGAGCTAGGTGACGTCAAGGGGCGTTGCAAAGAACGGGTGTCTCGTCGTCGTCTTGCCAATGGGGCGTAGGAAGGAGGGCGGCCACAGACGCACCCCGAACAGGGAGACGATGCCTGGAAGCATATTCTCATCCCTCTGTATCCTTCCGAACCCACGTTCTACCCCTTCGGTGTTGTAGGGGAGCATCGTCCTCGCGATTTCTAACGTATACGCCCAAGTACGTGTGGAGAGTTACCTACCGTACGACACATACTGCTCTTCAATACCCACCTCTCCGCACGTTCTTGTTTCGTTATCTAAAACGTTCCAGTTCCGTACCTCATCCCTTCAGCCTCGTCTCGTTCCGCTCTACCTCTTTCTATCCTGCCACTTCTTCGCCACCGTACTATTTACGGTACACGACGTCGAACGCTGCGACTTGCCATTTCCATGCGCAAACCCTCGAATGTCATCACGGTAACAAGTTTGTCCCGAAACTTGTTTCTCTAACATGATTAAAGGAACAGTTTTGTAACTTGCTCGATGGTTACACGATGTCTCGATCCGAGGAAATCCTAATAGATTGCTTTTATTCAGGGACAGAAATCTTCTAGGTCTGCGAAAACGATTACGAAAGCTCTTAAACGGGAGATGCGTCTCGTGACATTCTAATTGCCTAAGATTGTCGATAAAAGCTTTTGGTCGAAGTTGAAAGAAACGTTCCAATGACGGTTGGAACAAAAATTAAGCTCGCAATGAAAATCACTATGAGCAATTCATACGCGTCAGTGAATTTTTTGAATTATGGACACCTGGTGTGAAAGTTCAAAGTCCATTCGACCATGCCACTACTCGCTATCAAGTGTACGCGATACATAGAAAGTCCATTTTCTGAGAAACTTAAACGATTTTCATAAAAAAATAAAATAAAATAAAATAAAATAAAATAAAACACGTCTAAAGGACTCTTTTCTATCGTGAAAAATCAAAATCGAAAGCACCGGTCCATACAGTACGTGAATAGGTTCGAATCGTGAATTCCCAGTGGCGAGGCCGTACGTGCGAGGCAACACAGCATTTCAGGAAGAGACTGCGGGCCACACATCGTTGTCGACCGGTTATTCTGAAATCTGGAAATCTTGGTAAAAGCCAGTTTTCCAGCAACCTATAAGAGTATTTGTCCGTGATGGTTGGTAGCTGAGGATATTACGCGAAGGTGAATTGGTTTTTCCAAAGCGTGTTCATTCGGTGGTGAACGCAAGAAAGGGGAGGGAGGGAACACCATTGTCCCGAGATCGAACCGAGTATTTTCATTCTGTTACGGCTATTTGCGGCAAGCATCGTGCCATAGATTACACGAGAGCGGTACGAACGTGCTTTCGTATCGAGAACGAATTTTTCCAAAAAGCCTTCGGAAGGATCCTCGGCTGCTTCGGTAATAAGTAACCAGGGTGTAAGGAGAAGCTATCGTAATATGGAAAATCGATGGCGACGGTGTCAAGGATAGTTTGTTTGCATTTTCCATTTTCTCGATTTTCCTTCTATTCAGCTTTGGGCCACGCGCGAACTTCGTTTACCACGGTCGAGCCAGGCGGGATACGAGTATAAAATTCATGAAATATATTCGAAGTGCGCCAGTGTGTTCTTTCCATCTCCATATTCGGGTTTATACGGAAGAAGCAAGAGGAGAACGGCACAACTTTCTCGCTTATTGCGCGGATATAGTACGGAAGTACGTATGAGAAGGGCGCACGATGGTCTTGGTGCGACTGTGTAAGTAAGCGCACGCGCGCGTGTCTGTGTGTGTACGAGGCTTGTTTGCCCCTGGTGTGTCCATTCCACGCTTTCAATTCCCGGTCGAGAATGGCTACTTTTTCGAGGCACTTTCCTTTCTCGCTTTCACTCTTCGCGTTTTCTTCCGGTTTGCTGGTACAACTGGGGAAATTGACACAGGGAGGAAGAACACCAGAGGCAAGCACAGCCCAGGGCTTTCTTGTTAAATTTAAATTCAAATAAACCGAGGGTGAGGAAGGTTTGGTAGGGTAGAGACGAGACTATATCTGTAGATAGGCGGAGGTGGTGGAGCAGATACCGCGCGAAGGGAGTGAGAAACCAGGAAAAATAAGATTGGAGCTCGAGGACCAGGGCAACAACTCGCGGGTTACCAGGCCGGCTGAGGGTTTTAGGTGGTTTGACTCGACCTGTGGGGCGTGGCGGAGCGTACTTGCAAGGCTTCGAAGAGAGACGCGAGGGTGGTAAACGAAAGTAAGAGAGAGAGAGAAAGGATGAATGTAATTCCTGAGTTGAATTTTCAACTCCGAGGATACCCTCGATTTCAAAATGGTGAGGCAATCGCAATCACGTTGATCGAGTCTCTGGCATTGTTCTATTTTTTTTTTATTTGAACGAATCATAGGAGAGCTTTAGGGGTGTCGCAACGTACGAATTAACAACTATTGTTTAAATCTGTGCAGAGTATTTGAACTTGGCGTGAGACATACTGGCTTCGGATTGCGCAGGAGATTCACGGACAGCGTGAGATTTGGTCGCGGTTATTCCTACCTTTGGATATAAAGAAGTATTTTTAACGGAGTTGGAAATAAGGATTTGCATACAAAATAAGGGTGGTCGCGATATATCGCCGTAGAACTTGTAACGTAACTCGGCCGGGCTAAGAAGAAGAGAAAAAGAAATGAATAAGCCGTAAATAATTCCATTCGCTTTTCGACTCCATCTCGCGCTCCTCGGGCGAAAAGAGCTTTTCCTCTGTCTCTGCGTTTTCCTCCCTTGCAGTCTTTACCTTCGGTGCCAAAACTCGCCTCTCCTGTACCGTTCAAAATTCATGCCCGTGCGCTATCGCTTCGGAGAAAAGGGGAGAGAAAGAAAGAGAGAGGGGTGAGGGAGAGAGAAAGAGAGAAAGACGAAGCTCTTGGAAATTTTTCCGACGCGTCGACGAATGAACTCTCGGTCTGCTTCTTCGAGATACGACTTTCCATGACTGACGTACAATCTTCGGGAACACGGGAGACGGAAAAAAAGTAGAGGGGAATGGAATCCTTCGAAAAAGTACCGGCCAATTCACTACCTCAATACGACAGGGGCAATAAAGCTCCTTTTATCGCCTCGCGTCGGGGCGAGATGAAGGAATGGAATTTAGAAAAGAAAAATCTGATGCGAGCTGGGGAGAAAGAGAGAAAGTTCGGTATGTGCTGACTTGAATTTTTCACCAAGCTACTCGAGGACTCGATGAAACTTGATAAAATCATGCTTGGATAAGGTTGGGTGCGCGCGATGCAACGAGGCAACTGCATCGCCTTGTCTCGACGTCGTGGTAAAAACATGGAAAGTCGTTCTCTAACCATTGGTAAATTCTATTCCGTCGAACCAGCTGCTAACAGCCAAAGCGAACGAAAATATCACAGAGGGTAGCGAACACCGAGGAAAACTACTTTACTGACGGAGGGTGCCGAGAAAGCTGAAGGTGTTTTCCTCGAGAAAATCAGACTCGCCGTTTTCGGATCATTTCGGTGACTCGAGGTTAATTCTGTATTGAGGATTTTCAATTTACGATTCAAGAAATTGTGATGAGTAGATTTGTATAATTTGTATAACAGAAACGTCGCAGCTCGGTGTCGTTCCTCGAGTTTAATCGAAATATAAATTCTAATAACTGTTGTCGGTTACATTTTTGTTGCGGGATTGTGCGTGATTGATGGAAACTATTTCGGTACTACGACAATATCAGGCTCGTTTACGGACGGTCAATGTACGTCCTTTTTTTCAAATGCAGTTACTTCATGAAAATCGATCTTCATTTTATTCATTCATCCCGTCACGTTTGTCAACGTTAATAAATCGATAAATTGAGATATTACCTCTATTTCGTTGCCGAATCATCGACGTTGTCTTTTCCTATTTATTTCGAACATTCTTTTTTCAGTCGACATCTTTTTTTAAATTTATTTTAAGATAACAATAGTGTTAAAACGAACACGGGATGACGAGACGCGAAACGGACAGAAACATTTGAGTTTGCACGACGCCTATTACAATTGCATCTGCTTCGATGCAAATTGACCGTCAATTAGGGACAAATTAACGGATCGATTGATGACCTCGCTAGGAACGATACGGTCTACCGAAAAGCCAAAATAATCCAATTCTAATGGAAATTGGCAGCGGAGATGATGTCGAAATTGAGGAAGGGCCAACCGTTCACAGAATTATCTCAGTAATACGAATATAAATACGAAAAATAGCAAGTAATTTTTCAAATCATAATCGCAAGAACAAAGTAATTCGCATGGTTCTATCTAATTATGAAAATTAACAAATGATCAAATCTAATGGATACGCCACCCTCGTCTTATCTGCGAAACATGAGAAATCGTACACCGGTCATTAGCAAGTTGTCTTATTAACAAACGTATAGAAATACCAGTTAGAAAGTCATTCATTCTCCGTCTCGCGAGGAGTGACAGGCCTTTACTCGATCGAGTTTGCGCTCTGGTGGATTTGATATATGACAGCACGAAAGAGTCGAAGCTGGTAACATGAACCATTGGCGCATATATAATACTCGATGCGAAACAGAGACGCGAAACGCACAGACGTTGAACGCGCATCACGGGGAGGCTCGCCGAGCTTCGAGCTTCGCGCAGGAGCGAGTGTAACGGTCGACGAAGCTGCCAGCGGTAACATCGCGAGGATGAGACTCGAGTGTCATTACTCAAATTCTCATTAGTACGCACGGACTGAACCGGCAGCCGAGTTTACCAATTAACGACGAGGCAGCGATTGTGGCACGGCCAGGCAGAGCTCGAGGGGGAGAACTACTCGATATTTACGCACCAAAAAGTCGTTTTCTCTCCCGACATGACACACGCACGACGAAAAAATGTCGATATATATCGTTCGGACGTGATTTTAATTAGCGTCGGGAATACGCGTGCAGCCTCGCGACGGGACACGCGAATTTTACGACATCGTTTATTTTGTTTATTATTGCGAAAAAATAAAATTATACCGATAGGCAACTAGAGATGAAAATAGAAAATTCGAAGGTTAGACTTGTTGTCAGCTACTGCAGTTCACGGCAAGCTCGAGCCGTCAAGAGACAAATTGCGCAATAATGTTCGATGCTGATTGCTTTTGCCACTCGTCTCTTCAACGAAAATGTAATATTTCGTCATTAGCGAAATGAACGAGCTGACTAATAGTCTCTAAATCTTTATCCTCCAGTTTTACCTGCAGTATTCATATGAGTTATTATCGGTAAAAGCTAAAGCTCGTGAGATATTGCTATTGTTAAAAAAAAATCGAATTTTTCGGAAATGAATCATTATTCAAGTATGGTAGAAGAAATTTTCAAAGATTTTCGGAGTAAAATGTTCACATCGTCCGGCAGAAAATTAATTGACAAAGTCGGAAATGTTTGAAAAAATTTAATTTGCCACTTTAGCAGAAGTAATATTTCAAGTCTGGGAATACAAATTATCGACCTCAACATTTTTCCTATTATCGACATGAGATTCAACGCTAACAGAAACCTCTGTTTAAATTTCGCCACGCTTGGAAATCTTCGGTCGAACGGTTTGTTACCGACCGTAGTGGCTTATCTTCAGTTTTTCTACCGACTCTCGATTGATGATAAAAACTAGGAATAATTTTTTTTTATTGAAAAATTTATCACTTCTTAGTGAGAAAAACGAATAGTTGAATTAATATAAACAATATATAGTTTCGGTATTTATCATTCCATGGTAAGTTCGTGCCTGGTAGTTAGTTCGCGGCGTTCCTGACGGATGGAGCTGCGCGAATTTACCGGATAACGTAGATTCCTACTCACCGGTGCGGTCGATATAATCACTCAACGAAGATTTCATTCCCACGAGCAAGAAAAGTATTTTCGTTTCGTACCGTCGAACGGACGAATCCGTTTGGATTTCTTACCGTGCAAGAATTGCTTTTTTACGTTCGATATCCATTTGCTATAGGGATTAATGTATCCGCATAAACGAAACGTGTCCACGACTCGTTCGAGATCACTCGCCCGTGGCATGACAAAGCATATTCGCTCGAGAAATTTGCCCCGTCCGTACGTTATGTACGCGGTTTTTCGGATGATTAACGATCCCGGTGTGCACGGTTTCTGCCACGTCGGAAAAGAAATACAAGAATGTAGAAGCGACGTAAAACTCGCGCGGGGAAGGACCGAGGGGCGATCGGAAGAAGCACAGGGATGCGAAGTACACCGTGCGTCCTTCTTCTCCTGGGCTTTTCTTTTCGCATGCTCCTGACGTGTTTCCGCTGTGTTTGCTCAACAATTAATGTTTCCAAGGCATAATAATGGTATAAATCATTCAGGCGTAGAGCGAACCATCAATTATGCGATGCTAGAGGGGTGGACGTGAGACAAAAACGTACAATAATGTTCTAACCTGTTGTTCTGGCAAGAACGACAGGAATTACCTGAGGTGCACAACAATACACAGTGTGCATGTAGAATTGAAAAAAAATTGCGTAGACTCAAGAAACTGAGAATTATTTGAAAAGCGAGCAGTTATCAAGATAACGCGAGTGAACGATTACAAAAAAATACCGAGGAAGATCGGGAAAAATCGAGCGGGAAATTTGTTGAATCATAAATGATCGAACGATGGAATGACTATCGTATTAAGAAATGCTAGGAATGATATCGGAGCAGAAAAACTTGTAAAGAGAATAGTCATCGAATATTTATGTAAATAGCAATATATCGAGATTATAATGGCAATATTTGTGTTGTGCGGGGAATTTCCAATTCCGTAAACTGCAATTGGCGATTTTTTAAAGTAAAAACAATATTGACCCTCGGCTCGTGTCGATAGTCGTTATTAGTAATTTACTTTCAATTTTTTGGGATGTCCGAAGGGGCAACACTTTTTTCGTCCAAAAAAACTTTATAGGGTCATTTTGGAATCGGAAATTTTCCGCGTAACACGAATATCGTCGTTGTAATCTCGATATATTGTAATTTATGTAAATATTCAGATTTTCGATTTTAATGATTATATCTAAGATTGATTAATTGCTCATAATAGTACCTATCCGAGGTACTTGATATTTTTATGTAAAATATTTTTTGAAGCTAACAATTTAATCGCAAAAAATCGTAGTTTTTCATTTAATCCTATATAGAATGTATAAAATATGTACTTTGTATTTTCTTTTTATTTTCGATAATAACAGAAATGAGGGAAGGAGATCAGCAACGCTTGACAAAACTTGAAACCTCGAGAATTGGTTCTGCGACATCTGTGTGGCCAATGGGTTAACAATTCTGTACCCACGGCAACCTATCCTAGTCATATATATGGGGTAGGGTATATAATCTGGCGGTTCGTACCATAGACATATAAGATAGACTGAGCGCTCTCATGGGCCGTTTGCAGTCAAAATATAAAGGATGACAATATATCGGGAGTACTCTTCTCTCTGTCTCAGGATACTTGTGGTGGGGATGAGGCAGGAGAGGAGAGTGAGGAGAAATCACGCGTTTGCGTTATGAATGTGTTCCACTTCCGCTGCTCCGTTCACTCCCCCACCACTACACCGATTGAAATGAGAGAAGAATACTCCCGATTCATCTCTGTCCTTTATATACTGATTCAGTGCCTCTCATGGGAGCGCTCAGTCTATCTTATAAGTCTATGGTTCGTACACACCGCTCGACTGTTTTCCTGACTGATTTTGAGATGTACCTGGACACGTGATGCAATGATGGCATACGTATTAATCCAGATTCGCTATTATTCTCAGTAAAAGTTGACAAGTTTACCTATAAAATAGCGTTTGAATCATCTGGCTGCGATCATTTGTCGATTTTCATGGTTTTTTTTTTAAATTGTAATGTAAATTTTCCCACACGAGTGGAATCCATATATCTATATATATGGATACGTGCGTATATAGATATAAAAACAATGTTGGACTGTTTCAACATGTAGCTGTATATCTATATAGCCCGTCGACGTTCCGCCGTAGGCCTACCTCAATGTATAGCCAGACGGTCGAGTGGTGAAAGGGTGGGGACGAGAGTGAGACAGAACGACCGGTC
This sequence comes from Netelia fuscicornis, assembly GCA_946811545.1. Taxonomy (NCBI): domain Eukaryota; kingdom Metazoa; phylum Arthropoda; class Insecta; order Hymenoptera; family Ichneumonidae; genus Netelia; species Netelia fuscicornis. The sequence goes on from OX328015.1 coordinate 34,018,821, forward strand.
ACCGCTACACTCGAGCGTAGTACCTGAGCGTGGTGGGGATAGCGACTCGGCTCTCTCTCATACATGTTACCAATTCATTCGTACACGATGACAGTTCAAGGCTAGTCTTATTTATGCATGAAATTAGCTTAAATAACCATCGATACTGCGCTACGCGTGAAATATTTAATTATTATCAGGGCTTTAAAAATCATCGTTCTGAAGTTCTATCGGGTATATTAGGTTCGTATAATATACTGAATGAAGGGAATAACGTCTACTAATTATTTGATTGCGAATAAATGAAATAAAATTAAAAAAAATTATTTTAATTAAATTTGTTTTTTTAAAGTAATGGGGTTGCACGTGGCTCGTATTAAATTGAATTATAACGCGAATGATAGATCGTATTAATTAATTGTTACAGTTTTTAAGCTATTAAATAATCTAAATTATTTTTTTTTTCATTTTCCGCAGTGAATTGATGAGCCAAGCTGGGACAATCCGGACCACATGGAACGAAGCTGGGCCAAGCTCAGCTGACGCGCAACGATTTAATGGGTGGTTAGCCAGTAACTTGGGGCTAATCGTGACTCAACATAAGGTAAGAACTTTAACTAATGAATTACAATTTCTTTGAACATAATTTTTTTATTCATATTATTTATTACCAATATTTTGTCATGTTTTAGGAATGAGCCGATTTGACTGAAATTGTATGGGCGGTTGGGCGATAACGTGCGATGGATCGTGGCTCGAAATAAGGTAAGAATCATTGTTTATATAGTCACTGACAAAATTTAATAATTTTTTCATATCCGTATATTATCTTCTAATATAAAAAGGTTTGTGTTTTAGGAACGAGTCCGATCGGAAAGACCAGTTTGCTGTTTCATATCGGCATTACGCGAACGGAGAATTGTGCTAAGGCAAGAATCACTAATTCTTAGCTAAATACTACGAGCTCTGCACTATCGAAGCCGTCTGAACTTCCCGCTGATTGATAAAGTGGGTAAACCGTAAATACGAGTTCTTTGCGTTTTTCTCCTCGAGTTTTTTATGTATCGAGAAAAATAAGCCGCGAATCTTCATCGGCGAGCAATTTCCCATCGATTAATAGCATTTGCTATCGTCTCACGGGAAAATTTAATTTTTCGACTCTCCCGAATTTCAAGGTTGACGGGCTCAAAAAATTGCTTCTTGAATTAGACCGTTTCAATGAATTTTTATTGCTTATACACATCGGAAATTGCCCGCTGATCACTAATTTACAGGTTGTTTTCCTCTCCAATGATAGCTGGTATGTCAAAAAACGAAAAAACGTAATTTTTCATGGATTTTCGGTCCTTCGTCCACTAATTTCCAACTGTCGACGAAATAACCATAATTTTCATGATGTGCGGGAAATTTCCGATCCAATAAGAGTATTTTCAATCGTTTCACGGGAAAATTCAATTTTTCGACCCTCCCGAATCGCAAGGTTGACGGGCTCAAAAAATCGCTTCTTGAATTAGTCTGTTTCGATGAATTTTTATTGCTTATACACATCGGAAATTGCCCGATGATCACTAATTTACAGGTTGTTTTCCTCTCCAATGAAAACTGGTATGTCAAAAAACGAAAAAACCTGATTTTTCACGGTTTTTCGGTCCTTCGTCCACTAGTTTCCAACAGCGGGCAAAATAACCATGATTTTCGTGATGTGCGGTAAATTTCCGATCGACATATGCTCCTAGAGTTTGGGAAACGATTAAAATTGACCGGAATTCGATATACCGTCGATTTCGATGGGATCGCGAAACCTCGAAAAAACGACTTTTCGCAACGTTGTATCTCGGTTCTTGTTCGTCCAACAGATAATTTAACTAATAACTTTTTAAATATTATGCCCCGCCGCAAAGAATGGTCCAAGGAATGTCCGGCTATCTCAATTTTTGCGGCCGTGACAAAAGTTTGAAAATCGAGATTTTTCAAACCATAGGACATACATGAGTTTATATGTATACGCAAATGTCTGCATAAAAGAATACCTTATTTTTTTGAGGAATCATATTACTTTGTGAAGAGTTTTTATAAACTGCAATTTTTATATGCACTTCACCGAAGCTGTAAGATCAACTCGCGCGACTCGATTGCTTTCGCTTCGTCCTATTCCGTCCGCGCGGCGATTTGGGGAAAACGCGGATGACTGCATATCGCTGCGAGGCCTCAGCGCTTGGCTCGTCTCGTCAGTTATCATACTGGGGCTTCGTAGCATACGCGCGTCATGTCATCTAGCGGTTGCCAGCAGCGGCTCTTAGCCAAATGCTAGGAGCTCTGCACTATCGAAGCCGTTTGAAGTTCCCGCTGACTAACACTTCCTCTTAAGAATGCACCGGAAACTCGATTTTTTTCCTAAGAATATGCACCCGTTTTCCATGTTTTTCAGAATCTCATTAGTGTTATACGAATCTGAATTGCTCGAGTCAATGTTGAAAAAGAGAAAAAAAATCCCGTTGCCCGTAGTTTCAAGCAGTCGCGCAAAGTAGGAAGCAGAAGCCGTCCAACCATTGCGAAGTATCATCGGAGCTTTTCGTAGTATGACATATACCTAGAGGAGAAGTAGCAGTCGGTGGTGGAAAAGGGCGGTTTATTCGCTGGGCGGGGAATCCCCATTAAGTCGAAGTACGTTGAGCTCTCTGCTCATCTCACTCTCTCTCTCTTTCTCTCTCTCTCTTTCTCTCCCTCTCTCTCTCTCTTTCTTTTCAGCTCGCTCGGAAATTACCTCACGACGCGAACGGGCGTTTCATTAAATATGTACATAAGTTTGGCAGCTTCTTAATTAAAAGAGCACTCGGGCTCCTCTCTCGCTCCGAATCTCTTTCGCAAGGACGAGCGACTTGCCGAGCGACAGATCTTGTACTCCGTTCTCGTTTTTTCACCCATCTTGTTCTACGTGCTGTGCACTTCATCTTCGGGAATCCCTTTAGCGCGATGCAGAAGACGTCAAGGCAACGAGGCCCGTTCAATGTCGTGTCGATTCTTCTGGGACGCGAGAGATGAAACGCAACGATTGCCACTTTACCGATCCCTAACAATAAACCAATAATTTTCCGACCCTGTACTGTCTATAAATAATCGGAGGTTCTGGAAAAATGATAGATCAGTGATGAAAGTTCTAGGACACCCGTATTCTAACTGTTATCCGCACAGCGGATAACAGCTCGTCAGCAGAAATTACCTGATTGACAATTTCACACGTGACACGTGTTAAATATTCGAGCGAAACACTCTAAACCCCCGTTCCCCTCACCTCAAAATCGTCAAAGCCAGGCATATCTGCCGGGCACTCGTGCGACTGGCTGCTGCAACTCGCCAGGCATAGAAGAGGCAATAAAGCGAGACGGTGTATGTGTCACGGTTGCTATGATGGCAGGTCCCGGAAGATACGGGCGCAAGGGGGTGGTTTATAAAGTTTCATCCTGTGACGCTCGAGCGTTTCGCGAGGATTGAAGCTGCCGCTGATGGTGTTGCTTATGATGGTGCTGGTGACCAGGGCTCGTTTTCCCCCGTAACACTCTACGTGTGCGCTAGAGTCGCCTAGATTGATGTCCCAACGGGTAACATCATCGCGCAGTATGCGAGACAGAGGAAACACCATCAGCCCCTCTCGGTCATTAATCATTCGGACGGTGTTAACTTCACCCTCAAAATAGCCGTCTCGCGACTCTCTGCAGTTCATGACCCGCAGACAAGGGTGTATAGTTGTACAGTCTGGGAACTGTAACTACGGCGAAAACCGCGGTATCGTTACGGCGTAAGGCAGGCCGATTATTTCATACGGACCGTTCACACCGATGAGAACGATCCATGAGGATTTCTCAATTTCCATTAATCGATTATGAATAATTATGGCTCGCTAGGCACACGTCGGATGATGTAAAAATTTTAAAAACAAAAAATGTACGAATCACCCAGTTCCATGTCATCGATCATCCGGATATGACGGGTTGACCGCTTATTCGCGAAATGAATTAATGATGGACGCGTTCGCATACGAGACTGTAAGTACCCTAGCCTAGATTCCGCTGTCCAATCTTCCGATGGTTTCGGGTTACGTAGGGCACCAGAAACAGTCTTCTCTCGGCACCCCATCGCGTTTTCATTTTTCCTACCCCATGAAAAATATACATTCTCATGGGGACTGAGGTTGACGTATGAAAAATGTTCTTACATCTCACTGTCGGTATCCCACCAGTGTGTACACGATTAATCTAGAGAGATGAAAGAATAATTGGAACTCCTTCTCGCGAGTTTTTTAATGCGAAAGATCCGTAGCAATCATTTGATTAACATCTTGATTACGCTACCACAGGCTGTGGAAATAATTTATTGCGATGAATATTTGCGTCACGATGATGTATAGCGAAGTACAACCCGAACTAATTACGTATGTGCGAAACACGCGAGAGTGAAAGTTTCCCGATGATTAACAGCCGTATCGTCGCGTTATTTTTGTATCGTAAATTTATGTGCTCTGTATCGACGTCTGCGATAAATAGTCGTATCGACGAACCCGTTGCCATTAATATCATTTGTAAAAAAAAAAACGAAAATTTCAACCGATACGTAAACGACTAATAAAATAATATTCCGTTACTTATGGGAAATAATTCCTAGGATGAAAATCCTCTTGACGATACAGTGTATGAACACATATTTGACAGCATTAACGATCGGTCAAAAGGAAACGGTCCGATGATCGAACAACCGTTCACGGTCTCGTTTATTTTCCCCAAATTCTTGTACTTTGTGGCTTTATCACGTTGGAAAATTGAGTGTTATACGCGATAGACTGATTTGTTGTGACCGTGGGCGTTGTGCATCGGAATCGCAGCGTGGCAACGAAACCCGCGTATGGACCTCCGCGTCGAAACGATATCAATGTTCGTAAACGCGCCGCATGTAAACTGCGATTGAGAGTGAATCGGGTGAACGGGCACAGGGGGGAGGAGGGTGAGAGAAACAGGACCTCGAACGGTTTAACGCAGAGAAGGGATGGTGTTAGCGGAGGGCCGAAGCGCGAGAGTTCTCTGTAATTTATCGCCTACGTTTGCATCCGTACCGGAATTACGCCCAGTTCGGTACGTCGAGCGTCGACCAGGTCGTCGAAACACACGAACGGGCGTGAGCGAATCGTCAGAATGTTACCCGCGCGAGCTGATACAGTCACGGTGCACCCTCGCCCTCTCTCGTTCAGCGGCCGACCGAACGAGCAGATTTTCAGGACGAAATGCATATGTGGTTCCCTTCGCGTAGCCGGAAATGATAGGGAGCGGACGAGTGAAAAAGAAACATACATAAAACAAACCGCCTAATACGCATCGTCGAGGCGAACTTTACCCGAAATTCAACGAGGGGATTGATTCGCTCGATACCCTTGTCCTCGTACGTTCTCCATGACTCGTCCGACGAAACTTTCTATTTTCGTTCGCGAAACGAGAAATGGGAGAGTTTCCGATAATTCCAAAAGTTTTCGTCTTCGACCATGTTCGCGAATCGACCAACCAACAGCGACGATTGTTCACTCTCGGCGAAAACAGAAATATCGTATGGAGATGGAGTAAACAAAATGGTCGATACTTACGAACGTCCAAGCTGTTAAACGCAAAGGAAGGGTAGGTGTATTGAAAATAACTATTCCGGCAATACCAGCGTAAATTGATATTAGCTGCGAGCGAGGAGTGGCAAGGTTTGTTAATGTATAGCACGTAGGTGCGATACGTCTGTGGGAATCGTTCGTGCGAGCGGAGCGATCCTGTCGGCTCGGTACTCTCGCACAGGTATAGGAGCCACTATACACTGTTGAGGACTTTACGTCCCGTACATAAACTGTTAGGTGCCTCGTCGTTGTCGTCCTTATACCGACTATACCCGTAAAACCATAGCGAGTACACACCAGTAACGTCTCGTAATGGCCTGGGCTCACCAACAGATACCTTATAGAGAATGTCACTCGTGCTCCGGACTCTCTCTCTCTCTCTCTCTCTCTCTTTCTCTCGACGATACCCCTTCCTCCTTCCCTCATTCGCTCTTCTAGGTTTACCCCTTCACCCTGGTATTCACCGCAACCCTCGTAATATCGTTCGTTTTCCAACCGCGTCCAACGACCGGTAACTCCCGTAACGAGAATAATATATGTTATACACGTCGGTACATTTAATGCTCGAACATCTTTTTATTACTGTACCGAGGTACACACGAGCTTTCTCTCTCTCTCTCTCTCTCTCTCTCTCTCTCTCTCTCTCTCTCTCTCTCTCTCTCTCTCTCTCTCTCTCTCTCTCTCTCTCTCTCTCTGTCTCACTCGGATACACTCGCAACTCTCTCCGTTTCTCGTCAAACATTTAAGCTTCCGGCGAAGGTTCATGCTCACCCGCGTATAAGAGGCCGTAGCTCAAACCATACAGACCTTACGGGCATCTGCACTCTCACTGTCAAAACACGACGATTTATGCCGTCGTAAAGAAATTCATTGGTGAAAACACCATAATGGGATAAACATTTATCGAGTTGATCCCACGCAATGAGTCTAATTGAATTGGCTGGTTTTTCTTAACGATCGATTCAATTATTAGGCAAGACATTTGTCAAGAATTGTTTATATTTGAAATATATTTTTGCCAGGCATATTTTTTCTCCACAATTTTTGAAAATTGTTTTTCAAAGTGATTTATATTACGCGCTTAATCCCGTTTAAAACTATCTTCGCGCGCTGCACCATCAATCAAAACATTGTTAAACGCGTCGGACCACGAACTCTCGACGTAAACTCGTTCCTCGTCGAAAAACCAAACGCAGCCTGCACCTACCTCGCACTGCTCCCGCGCTTCGTTGAATATCCTGAAACAACAAGTTGAGCTCCGACAGGAGTTCCCACGAGTATTGACGGAATATTGTTTTCACAAGTAAGGAGGTAAAACGATAGAGACGCGGCGGGCCAAAGTTTCCGAAACTGCCCCTAAGCATAAGCTCGGCGCGTCCATCGACGTTATCCCTTATTCCGGGGTACACTCGGGAACTTGGAAGTGGCGCCAGTGTAGCCGTTAACTAACTCGGAAAACACATGTACAACGCATACGTAAACGGAACACGAAGTACACATGTTCGGTCACTGCTGCGTACCTTGTTGTCGCAGAACACATGGTGACTCTGTCCTATCGGAGAGTGGATTATTCACCTACCGCTCACTTCGTCCTTGTCGCACACTCCGATCTAAGTGAATTCGATTTGGATCGATTCAATAAAGTGAAGTTATAAAAAAATATGTTTTTTTGTTTTTTTTTTATAAATCCGTTGGAAACACAACTTTCGAAATAGTCGCAAGCATTCACTAGCGCAAAATATAGTTATCCGTTGAATTTCAAAAGTCAATTTCAAAAGAATCGATTAATTATTGGTATTTTGTAAAATGTGAAATTTTTCGACATCCGTACGAAAAAGATAATTTTTTAAAAAAATGCACGTATGTATATTTTGTCTAAGGTGAAATGAATTGGAGATTCGATCTAGCCCGTAAGAACGTACCGTAGAATTGCGCAAATTTATATAGACGTGGCGTCTTTTCGGGTGGAAAGAGTGGCAAAGAAGGATAAGTAAAAGAAAGAATAAAACTCGGGGAGAAGGGAGGAAGTATATCCGTACGACAAAAGTGCGCCATAGGTAAAAGGCACCCGACGAAAATCCTTTGATCTCGATCATCTTCGCCGCATCGCGACGTAAAAGTTTTAGACAGCTCTCGAAAGCAACCACCACCGAGGTTTTTCCCTTTTCTGTCTCCACAAGGAAGCATACGTAACATTAGAGTTTATGGATTATATATATAGCAGTCAGGCTTTCGCTCGCTCGAGCACGCATTCTCTACAGCCCAGAAATATATATATCTATAAATATACATATAAATATCTAGAGAGAGAGAGAGAGAGAGAGAGAGAGAGAGAGAGAGAGAGAGAGAGAGAGAGAGAGAACCGCAGAGTGAGTGTGCCGAGTCCGTGTGGTTAAGTCGTCTGGGAATACAGCCATTATCCTCTCGACGTACAGATGAAAGCGAAACCTGACCGCGGAATGGATTTATCTCGTGAAAACGTACGGGTCCGGAAAAGGGGGTAGGGACAGAAATCTCACCCTCCCGTTCTTGCGAACGAAGTCACTTTGTCTCTCATCCTCCCTTATAGTCAGCAGAAAGCTTGTGTCACCGGTTTGCGGTCGCTTATCCAGACGTGTTGTCCTTACAAAGGGAGAAAAAAACGATTAAGCCCGGAGTAGGATTCATCAAGCATGTCTCCTTGATTTTTCATAACGCAATGTTATTAATTTTAGGGGAAGTTTGGATCGTGAGAATAGAATTATATCCGTAAATTGTTATCAATACAAAAAAGAATTTAAAAATCTGGCTGGAGAATGAAAGGTTACACTTCGAGGAAGAGGACTTTGACTTTCGTCCGGTCTATAAATATCTTACATCACATCGTCAGCTTCTTGATTCGCAAGAACAAAAACTGGTAGACCGCGTATACATTAGAGTTTTTTTCAATAATAAAATGGGGAAGGGACGGTTGATAGTGGCGTGGATGTTAATTCTCGTTTCGCGCTAAGTTTTTTCTACGATCCCCGCGAGGATGCCACGAGCCACGGTTCATGATATCCCTGGGGTTATACAGCGTCGGCAATCCTCGGGTAGGATACGAGAAGGGCGTCCGGGTTCACCGCAAACGAGGAACAAAGTAATACAAATAAATCGTCAAAGGTATATGGGCAGATGGTGCTGGTGGCAGTACGCTGGCTGATGGGGGATTGTCGGTGGGCCGAGAGGCACGGCGTTGGTAGCAGCCCGCCGAAATGGGAAGGCGCCGAGCGTATAATCCCAAGGGGGTCGACGGTACCACCGACTTATAAGTCGGTGAGGATCGCGGCCGGTCTGTTCATCCAATCGTTACAACGAAGCAACAAGCAAATTTACTAACAAAGGTGATGGAAACTTGGACGATTCATAGACTGCGTCGAGGGATATGAACAATTTTTTCTTCGTTTTATCGTGTCAAGATAACGAAAAAGTAATTCTCGTAAACCGATACATGTGAGACAAAACACCTTCCTAAAATGTACGTTATCGTATCATAAACTTTATAAACAAGTGATATGCTTCATTGGGAATGAAGAATTGTCAATGAGGTTCAATCTATACGAGAAATAAGCTGTCAAATTGACGGGCCAAAAGGCGCGAATAATATAAGTGTGGTTCACTGTCATTGTCGACTAACCTCTTCATGTTTCCGGGGATATTTCGAATAGAATTATTTCGAGGTGACTCAAGCTGTATCAACATAGAAGAATGTCGTTCAACGGCTACGATGAGAAAATTCACGCATCCTTGTTTATTCTGTATGAATTGGCATTGGATTGGGAGCAAAAATCGAGAAAATTCCCAACGCCAAGAGTACCGTATAAAAAGGGCCGGTTCTTCTATTTACGATGCTGACGAAGAATATCGACGGATCACGGAAAAAAAACATTGAATATTCGGCGTCGTTTGCAACCCCAGCGTGAAAACCAACAAAATCTTCGAAAGCACTTTACGAAATGACTGTTTTGGCCTCGGTACGATCCGAGAATGAAGAAAGAAAATAGACCTCGGGGGAGAATCTCGGTGATAGCACAATGCCTTTTGTGAGAAGAGCGAGTAACCGTGACCGGGTGCGTCCCAACACTCGATACAAACGGGCAATAGTGAGGAATTGAATTGAACAAAGTGATTTGATCGTGAACTAGCAGCAGAGAGTATTCTTCTCCATTCTGGCAATTTTTATCCAACTTTCGTAGTAGACTTCTCCGTCCGACCGAAAAAAAGTAACACGGAAGACATCCTGTTCCATGTTTGTGGAATGTAACACGGGGGAGAAGCTATAAGATGAGAGTGGTACTTGCATTCTTCTTAGGCGGTAATGGACAGGTCAGACGGACCATGTAGGTACCTCGTTTGAAATTCAGCAGTACGAAAGCCACCTCTTTGCGTATCCACAGCACGCGGATATAAGAGCGATCAATACGAAAGAGAGGCCGTAATAAAATATATGGAGAGAGCTAAGGAACGAGAGAGGAAGAGATAGTGTTCAAATCGAAATAGCAGGGGAGACAGGGTCGGTTGATCCTTTCGGCGAACATATCGACACTTTCCTCGATGCTGAGACGTGGACGACAAAAGGCAATTGATACCCCGCACATCGATATATATATATATATATATATATATATATATATATATATATATATACATATATATAAACATTCGAAAGAATTTCGCTGGTATACCTAAAGTGGTTTGGCTGTAAAGTCCACGCACGGGGTTCACCGTTTCTGCCCTTTCCACTCCCGGTTTTCCACATCGCGCGCTCGAGGCGATTCTCCGGAGCGTCCACACGTTCAACTCGTCGGTCTCGCAACATTGGCTCGTGCGTATTACTCCTCGGCGCTACCGTAGCCGCTGGTGGAGAGAGAGACCTCGCGAGTGGAATTTTAATGTAGAAATGAGGAAGTTGCGAAGTGGAAAACGTCTTGGTCCGCTCGATGTGAGAGGTGTCGTAAGAAGGAAAGGGCGACTTCCCCCGGGAGATGGACAGACTCATGAAGTGACACTTCTGGTGTTTCGTCGAAGCGTATACGGTTCGACGACGAATATAGCGAGAGTGCGAGGAAGTGATCGATGAGAGGCATGCGTCACCGGTGACAGGACGGATGGGAGTTGAGTCCGTTCCGTGAGGAACTTCTCGCAGTGCGATACTCATGTCTTCAGCGAATAGAACGGAGAACCGGGATATATAAGCGTAGTACAGTGGTATATAGAGATGACGGTGAAGACTGGTGAGGAATGATGAAACAGAGGAGGAAGTAGGAGAATTGAGGGTGAAGCGAAAGAAGAGCACACCGGGGAGGGTTGCTGCCTTTCGGCGCTAGGGTTGGCAGAGTCACGAGCCTCGCTTTACAGAGAGAAGGGTGGATGGTGTGCGGCTGCCAGGTGGCGAGACAACATCTAATGTGAATACAAATTACTCTCGGTGCGCTTCGGTTACCAAGCTATCGAGGTGCACGCAGTTTCCAACGGCCCTCCGCGCACACAGCCTCTCATACCAGTTCCTTTCTCTACCTCCACTTTCCTCTCTCGTTTCATCCTACTGCCTTTTCCTAAACCTAACCTCAACTATACTCTCGTAAAGCACAACTACCGCGAGTTGCTATAACAACGTATATATATGTGTGTAATTTGCCCTTTGATTCTGCCACCAAGGCGACAGAGGGCGTCACTTGCCAATCACATCTTTCCAAGTTCCCTTGGCGAACGAATTACTCCCGGTGACTGTACGGCCACTGCCATCAGCCACACTGGATGCAAGCATGCCTCCTGCCTTGACTGGGCGTCAAACTGAGCCACGCGCCGGCGTGTCTCTCCGTAATTGCGATAAATTATGCGAAGCTGTCGCGATCAACCCCTGTGCCAGGTAGTTGACGCAAGTGCTTAGCCTCGGTCCTAGGTAACGTCCAGGGTGGCAGCTTGTCGACTCGGCTGTAGTCCTGGCACATATCGTGCGGTATACGGGAGCTCTCGGTTCACCCGCAGTCTTCGTTATGGATGAAGGGTGAGGAGGGTTTGTATATACGTCTCACGATTACGGTCTCGAGGGAGTCAATGATGCGAGGTCCCGGTCTCGTATTCGTATTTAGGATTCTATTGCGCACACGGAAACGAATTAACCATGGAACCGCTTTGGATCATCGTAGTGCTGTGCATTTGTTTAATATAAAAAGTATAGCTGACATTTATGATTAAGGGAAAAAAAGGTATTCCAGGATGTTCTTTGAGCATTAGCCTGCATTATACTCGACTGGCTATGGAGTTTGCATTCTTCACGGTCGATAGCGTTGAAGTTTATTCATAGCTCTCGTTTACACGTATTACTTTTTTCACGATGCACCGGAAAATTATCCACGAGGTTGCAGAAGGCGCACGTGAGCCAAGGACGTGCGCATCAACTTTTTTGCGTTCGACGAGAACGATGCTCGGGTACAAAGAGCCCCACGTACGCGGCCTTCGAGCATCAATGGCCAGAGAAACCTCTACCTGTTGTGTTTCCCCTTTTTTCCAGCTAGGCTCAAGGGGTTGATGCTGCGGCCTGCCGCACACGCGTGGCTCGTTTCCCGACTTTGGCATCTATATATGGAACCCACGTCATAGCTAGTTGAGTGAAAACGCTTAAAGATGAGTAATGATTATTTTCCTGTACCTACTTCGTCTCACCGATGGCTACTCAGGTGGTCAACCGCAGAGACGACACGAATCTTTGAGCGAACAAAAATAGCCGAGGTGACGTAACGTCGGGCAAATACAATTCCAGGTACGTAAAGTTCTCGTCACCCGGGACCTCCTGTAAGTAGTTACGTGCAACTGTTGCCGATTCGGAAAAAACGAACCCCTGAAAGTTGACAAACCCAGATACGTGACCCGGACAGAGAATCTGTAAATTGTTCGAATAGGCTTTAGCTATCGAGCCACGAATCTCGTAAATCATTTCCTAATCCGACAAAATCCTGAGCTAATGCGTCGTGAGCCAGAAGGCAGGGGCCTTTTCGTGCGCATGAATGAATACGCAAGGGGGCCCTATGTGCGATGTTCTGAAGAGGGTCCTCGAAATGACCCAGTGACCTCTACGTGACCTGCGACGAATAATCTAATCTGCTCATGCATACAGGGTGAAAATCAGTTACAGATATAAATCCATCAGTTTATCTTGCTAATCACAATTTCTGGTAAAAAAAAAATTAGCAATTTCGAACCCCTAGTAGAAGTGAGTTACGAGTTTTCTGGAATGCTATAGTGAACTTGGATGCCAAGTTCGTGTGCCAGTACCGTGTCTGATGAACGGATGCTACCCATCAACGCTCGTGTGTCTCGAATCGGTCCCTCTATTTCGTTTGTTCGATCCGTGTAGAGTCCCGATTCTCCACCCCTACGCATTGTTCGCGTTAGGCTGGATCAATCGACACACTACCAAGCCAATACAGGCTTTTGAAATAGGAATTGTGCGTGGCATACGACTCGTGTCAAATGTCGCAGCGATGAATCTTTTCTATCCTCCTTTCTTGATTATTGTAACGGTTTGTTTAATGCGATATTAGAAATTTGTTTCCACGTGGACAGCTGCTTGGTGGCATGCGTTTACATGCCATCCTCCAGCATGGCGCAGCATTGTCCGGGCGTATATAATGGGAACGCCTTGAATTCTCTGCAGAATCCAGAAGAGGACATTGCCAGCGCTGGAAGAGGATAGTTGGTATATCCCAGGCAAGTCTCGTTGGGGGTGGGAGCAGAAACGATGGTGTTACAAGGGTGAAACGAGAAGGGCAAATGCTTAGAGAGCCAACCTGGAACATTGAATTCCCACGCAGTTTCTGGTTCTCCCTTGCTCACGATCTTTTCACTTCCATTCCATGTCTTCTCTTAGCTACTTTTTTATGATTATGCCCTGGTTCTAGGACCTGAGACTAAATTGCTCTGAACTAAAATCCTCACACGTAACACATCAAAAAAAGAAACAATGCTTCATTTATTTTATACTAATAAAATAATGTAACAAATGAAATTAACTTATAATAATAATTATTATTTTATTTTATTTGGATCGAATAATTTTGATGGAATAAAATTTAAAGTACACGAGTGTTACAGAGGTTCACTGTTAAACGTAAAATTTGTTTGTAGAAGTTCTTGCTCATTCGCGCTATCTTCCCCGCGAGTCTTTGTATAACAGCGTCGAGCCATCTTCTGACTTATGAATGCTCGTAGCTATGCGAAGTATGAAAAAGCTTTTCCCTCGTTCACCGTTACGGAAGCACGGAATTTGTGCAAAGTAAAGGCATACGGATATCCCGAGAGGAGTGCTTACGTCCGTTTATTCTCTTTGAGGAAATAGAATCGAAAAATTACGAGATACGTGGCGAGGTTTCGGGAGAAGCACTCGAAAGGATTGGCTCGTTTCGCGGTTTTCCTCGATAGATAAACAAATCTTTGATATCGCTGCATGTCGTATCGTGACGTACATATATCTAATTATTTGTTTTTAATCAATTTTAAATCCTACGCATAAAACAGTAAATTCTCAGTCTAAGTTACAACAAACGGGCATTGCGTACGAAATTTCCTATAAATCTGGAGTTCCCACGTTGTTATTCAAATCGAAAATATCGTATCTCGGTTCGTTCGTCGATTTCGAGACACCTCCGAGTGCCTTCGTCCCGATGTTATCAATTTTTCCTTTTTCTCTGGAACGAATGTAGAACTTCTGGATCGAATCGGGTTGCACGAATGAAAGAAGTAGAAAGGATCTTTCTATCGGTACCCGATGTGGCCGAGAAGAAGCCTTTAAGGAAGCTCGGGGAGTTACAGTACCGCGAGCTCTCGAGCTCTCGATCAGTTAACAATCCTGTTTTATCGGATCCGAAGTCTCTATGCACCGTGGCATTTTATACGTAGCTATAAAATTCTCTGGGCTATATATATATGTATATATGCATATATAGACACAAGTAGTATACACAGCGGCTTGTTTATTCGACAGGACGGCTGCTTACGGTATGGCAGCGCGTAACTCACTCATTCCACGTCCTCGTCGAAGATAGAAAGAGAAACGCGGAGAGACGAAGAAAGAGATTCCTGAGTATACATAGAAGCGTGCACTATATGTATTTTACAGACGAAAGAAAGAATAAAAGAAAGAAAGAGAAGAAGAAGAAGAAGACGAAGAAGAATAATGTCGGAAACGCGGCCCGAGGGACCTCCGAGAGGCATCTCGAATGCCTTCGGTGCTTATTCTCGAGAGAGGGTCAAAGAGAAAACGCTAATCGCCGAAGAAGATCTTCTCTCGCTTCACTATTTCCACCATCGATTCGGTCACGAGCAACGAGGCACGCACACAAACGCATGCGCGGGCACGAATAAAAATGGTGTTGCATTTACTCGCAATATCCGCGCTATAAATGTTCGACCGGACGAATTAATTTGTTCGCGGAATATACTTGTTTTTTTTTGTTTTCAAATTAATTCTCATTTTATATATCCTCCTTGTCTCGAATTTATACGAGACACATGGGGAGATCGGTCGCGTAAATTACGCGTCGATTTTACGACGCTCGCCCACCACTCGCGGATATATCGAGCTGCCGCGGATTCCAATCTCGATTTAATCGAGGATCGAATCGCACCGTGAATTTATTATATCTGTTCGCGTAATTATCAGCGATTCTCATCGAACGGGAATAAATTTTGTCGATTCATTTCGTTCTAGGTAAACGAGAGCAAATTTGTGTAGGAATTAATTTACGAATCGTGGTAAGCGAGACGATCGAACGATTTTTTTTTTATTTCTTTTAATTGTTGAGAAACGTTCGTGGCGCGACGAGGTAAACTGACGTTGAGAATATGACAATGGACGAGAGACTCGTATCACCTGGTGAGCCTCGTCTCGCGTTGCATTCAATGGAATTTAAATATATGTGTGTATATATTATTCGTATATATTTCAAATGATTGAGAACCATTTTATTCGACGCGTGAAGCCTTCGTCACGAATACAGAAGTTGATTCCCGGTGACTTTGATATGCACTTACTACACCGCGCTTAGGCTGTGCCATCAAAGCGAGAAGACGAGAACGGTATGATATTCGATATGAGTTCTAACATCTGCTCGTCGCACGGAAACACACGATACGTATCCCTCATTACGGAAGCGCCGAGAGACGAGACCGAGCATTTTTTCATCTTCTTACCACACTCGTTATAAAATACGTTTAAAAAAAATGTATTCAAAAATAGTGAAAAAAGTAGAATTTTGTTTACAGAATTGAAGAGGATGTATATTTTTATCTCTTAGGGGTTGAAAAATATTCGAACCCTCGTGTTAAGGGTTGAAACACGATTTTTTTCATCCGAAGATTAAAAATTATTCAAAGCTTTGCACCCACGTTATTTTTTCCAGCGAGATGAAAAATCCGAGATATAAATTGATGGGACAAAATTCATCTTCAGTCAAGAATATTAATTTTTCAGTGTATGCGATATTCTTGTAGGAGCGATGAAACTTTTGCAGCGAGAGGGGGACATTTTTGTTCGACGATATATTGTCTCCGTGAGCGCCGCAAATCGCTGGTAAGAATATATTACGTATGTATAGCTGCGACAAATCATATTTCAATAGATAATTGAATCTCGTACACTCGCCGAGAGGAATTGACTGACATATTTCCCTATCCCTCCATTATTTCTATCCCCCGTTACAACCGCGAAACCATCAATCATCGTTCCCTCTAGGCCCGGTAACGCACAAAAAAAATAACACAAAAACAATTCTAGTTAAGCAATGTGACTAATGGCACAGTTGCAGTCGCGCCCCCTTCCCGACGAGTCACCGCGGTTCCTTGATGATAAAACCCATTTTGCTTAGAATTATTTTATCGCGTGACTATCCCACTGTTGATACAATAAAAGGATCGAAGGCGAGGCAAACGAGCACCTGATCCCTCAACGTTATGAAAACAAAAGAAAGATTGCACGTAACATATGTACGTATAGGAGTTTTTGTGAAAATTACAACAGTCTCTTCCTGGCTATTTCTGTTATTTGAATTCTTGTCACTGACTCGTTGCTGAATGTCCCATATCAATCTATATTTGCCATATAGGACATATGATGTCGAGTCGAGAAAAAAGAAGCCCACTAAACACCAGCAGAAGTAATTAGAGTAGGTTTGGCCTCGACGACCATCGAGTATGTTATAGTATTTTTGTTCTCTCTTTCTCACAAAGGTAGGTTTTACGTCGCGCCAGAGGCGAGTCACGTCAAGCTCGCCAAGTCCCATGGGTACAACGCCAAACCCTTGTGTACCGCTCGTGCAGCAATGGCCGATGCAACAAGGAGCATGATCCTACCGTTCTCGACCATCGCATATATATAGATATCGCGAAAGACATTAAAGGCTTGCGGGGAAGAGACAGGGGGTTGGATTCCTCTGGGAAGTGGCGAAATATACTGTCATCTCCTTGTCCTTTCTGGCTGGAAACTATACATGCAGAACGAATGACAAGGAAACAACCCCGAGTATCCAGCCTTCGTCAAATCTCTACATGTGTAATATTTGAAAAAAATACCAACATATGTAAACCTTGTTTCTTTGCTAGCATCGAGATAGTGTGAGCAATGTTTAATCGAGAGTATCGTTGAAAGGTCATACTGCAAATCTTTAAGTAAGGGTACTCTCTAATTTGAAGAGAGTAAGGTTTACTCTCTTCAAATTTTAGTCGAAATTCGATCAGTCTTTTTATTCGTACGAGAGTGGCTTTCCCGGAAAATGTCGGAATAATCTAGCAATTATACTAAGCAAAATCTGCATTTGATCAATTTATTACGTATCTAATTAAAGAGCGACTAATTAAATTCGAGATTCGTTGGAAAGATCGATCTAAGGACGAATCTCTTCTCCCTTAACGAAATCGTATCGACAAATCTGATACGAAAGTAGAACAATCCGATTCGTTCCGAATGAAGATCGATTGTTGGCTCGTTGAACCATGTAAACCCAGCATTTCTTAAGTGCGCAAACTTGATCTTCGAAGACCATTGACGGCTATACAAGTACATATATACGTACATAATGTACACGATTGTGAGTGTGGGTACAACACTCGTGTACCGAATGAATCGTTGACCTTGTCCTCGAGGGACCACCCAGTGACGAGGAGGCTCGAGCCAAGCAGAAACAGCAGCCAATGGCCAGCCGAGAAATAGTGCATCCGTGACTGCAGGATGCAACGTCAGTTGTCGGGTTGCTTCGTACTTCACGCTACCGTATATGTGAATGTGTACGTGTGTAGTAGCGTAGTAGTAAGCCCACGCATTTTGTTGTTCCCTTTTCGTAAAATGGTTCTCTCAATGGGCCGTGGGTTTCCTCGAGTGATTGAGTGCTCGAGGAGATACGCTCGCTTTGTCGATCTAACGAGATCTCTTTTTCTCTCTTCTTCATTCTCACCCTCTCGTTTTCTCCATCTCTCTCGCCCTCTCGAGCAAGGCATAAATCGATTTAATACCAAGAATCCACGATCATTTCGCGCCTACTGCTTCCGTTACTCACATGGAAAGCCCGTTCGGCTCTCATAAACATACCAGAGGCGTTTTATGAAACGGAAAATCTACGCGTTGTTAAAGCACGTATCAGTTTTCAATGCTTCATAAATATTGGTCTTACAGGCATTGAAAATGATTATTTACAGAAATTTACGAAGACTCGTAAAAACTCGCAGGCACTTAAACCCATGTTTCTTCCTTTTTCTTTGCACAATTGCTAACAAAAAAAAGAAGTCTCAAGCACGAAGGCAGTCCCGTCGTTTCCGTCTTAATGAAGTCGCCCCCGTGTCGTGTGCAAGGGAGAAGAAAAAGTCGAAAGGCGAAAGACGGAAAGCCGCGAGAGAGGTACACGAGGAGGAGCCACGATGCGGCAACGAGAGGCGATGATACTTTAGCGAAGAGATAACGATCGACGGTGATAGATTATCACGACGCTGGGATATCTTTCGCAAAAGAATCCATGCCCGAACGACCAGGAACTTTATCTTCTCTACCAAAAGCCCACGTTGCATCAATGACGCTTCGTGGCCCATTATCTTTTTTTTCCGCTAAAGCCTCGTTTCTATCGATTAGATCAAAGAGAAAAGAGACATATTTATATAGATCACATCGACAAAATCCTGCTTTCGAAATATTTTGTTTATTTCCAATCAATTTTTTTGATATACCTACGTATATAAATTGACACGAATTATCAAAAATAAATATATTTACATGTTTACTTTTGATCAAACGAGTAAGTAAGCTACTTCGACGTTCTTCTGACGATCGTATATCCTCATCAGCTTCCACTTATTCTCCGAGGGAGTTCGTGGGTGATGGGAAAAGAAACATCGATGACATTGTGAAAAACGCATCGAGAATGCATCGGTGCATAAATATAAATATATAGGACGTATATTCGCAATTCCATAAGTTCAAACTATAGTGGCAAACGAGGCAAACATATGTTTCTTGAGGCAAGATCTTTCAGGTGCCAATGGCAAGTGGTGTAACGAGCACGCGACGTCAGATAAATGTATGTACGCATGTATCTACGTTTATACGAGATTGGGAAGTGGCTGGAGAGAAGAAGAGAAGTGGAGATAAGCGAGAAAAGGATCTCGTTGGTCCAACCGAGAATCGCCAGAACCTTTAAACTAAATTCTCGTTTCGTTGCCTCGTTAGACACGAAACAACGTGTCCTCGAAAAAGTCGCCTCGGGGAAAAAAATCGGGTCTCGAGAAAACATTAATTGTATCCGCATACGTGTTAACATAAGTTCGAACGTGCATGCTCCATGAAATTAATACATACTGAAGGACTAGCAGCGATTTTTCTTTTTTACGTTGGAGCCAAAAAAGCGAAGTTTCCAGTTTTTATAATTGAATGTCCACTCGGTGATTTTATTTATTTTAAAGATGACGAAGCAAGAGACGAGGCAGAAGAAGGAAAGGAAGATGGGTAAGGACCAAAAGGACCGAAAGGCCCAGAGTCAAAGGGAAAGACGAAGAAAGGGATAAAAAGAGTGTGATGCGATCTTTTCTCAGCCCGAAGAGAGGACTGCAAACTCATTCGGACCGGTGGAATAGCGGCTCGTTATTTATCCGGCGGCGGTAATAGGTCGTTGGTAATTGGGAAGGAACGGGACGAGAGGCCGAAGGCTCTTTTGGCTTCCGAGTAAGAAAAAAATATATATATAAATATATATATGGGTGTGTTTGTGTTTGTGCGCAAATGTACATATATATAGGTGAAGACGGGAAATGGAGTAACGTTGAATCGAGGGATAGAAGCAAAAGACGACGAGGACGACGTGTTATCCATTCTCGCACGTTTGAATATAGCAAGAAAAGAGAATGAGAGGAAGAGAAAAGGAGTGAGAAAGAGAGAGGAGGTCTCTATGTGTTTCCGGTCTCCGCGCGAACGCCCCCGCGCCTCCATTACCGTATGCGCAACAGTCGTCGACTGCGACGACGACGAATGGGGCATATACGATATTTTCTTATTCACCGAGTTCGCGGAACGGGCTAGCAGGAAATGAGCATCGTCGAGAAAAGAGCGAGAGACCGGAGAAAAAGAGAGACGGAAAGGGAGTGAAGCGGTCGATGTGACAGGTTTAAAAGTCTCGCTAAACCAAATAAACTTTAATTGGCATTGAATGCAATAAATGGGCCCGAAATCGCGACGGTCATAAAATTTATCTCTCGCGATTTTTTTTTTATCCAGAATTTGTTATAATGGTGAAGCTATTTTTTTACGGTTTCTTTTTTTTTATTATTGCTAAGTCAACGAAATGGGTTTTTCTTGTTCCGGTAATCGACCGGAAGTGCCAAGACGTTTTTGCATTTGTAATGAGTTTTTGGTAATGGGAGAGCGGAGAAGTTGCGAAAAGTGGAAAGACGAGATCGTACTGCGAAATTGGCAGAAGTTTTGGCACTTTACAGAACCTTTACAGTCCGAGCAGCGTCTGCTTCGTACCGAGGGTTGTAAAAAAACATTAAAATATAAATTGATTATTTTTCTGTAAAACAATAGAAAGAATAGTTTGTGACAAAATACTTCTCGTTAAATCGTTTAAATATAATTTATGTAAAAATGATCGATAAATATTTTACGTACAAAATCGCATAATAATTATATTCGCTCGATACTACAATTATTACTATCGCCATTGATTGTCTCGTTTCATCGCCAATTTGATCGAGCAATGTTCTTTTTCTCCATCCGCCGCCATCTTAACTTTTTCACACAGCAATCTCGCTGTATTTCCTCGTCCCTCTATTCTTCTCTTCGCTTCATTCATTCTCGCAGAACCGACGTGTCCCCTCTGCGTTCGTGGCTCGACTAATTGTTAATTTACTCCGGAAAGAAGCACGGAGAGAAAGAGCAAGAGAAAGAGAGTCCTTGCGCATTGTATTCGTGGACTGGACGTTCCAGGCAACAGCGAAGGCGAGAGACATTACTCAAATACTCATTAGCACGGTCCAAATAAACCTGCGGCTCCTACTGTTTGCTAATTAACGTGCCCACGTCCATGTACCCCCTTACACCATGGTATATGTACGTGTATATTAAGTAGCTCTCGACCAGGAACCTTGGAAAGTAGGAACACCACTGGATATTATAGTTCTACAGTACGAAACTTTTGTAAAAATATTCCATTTGTATCCAGAAATCTCACATAGAAGAATGAACCTTGACGGGGGTTGTTATTACCCAGGGTTAAAATGTAAACACGGAAGAAGTCGAAAATCGACGTCTTCAAGATAAAACTGATTCCCAGTTGGAATTGAAAAAAAAAACATTGATAACAACAACAAAAGGCAATAAAGGTGGGAAAAAGTCGCAGAACCACGTCCCTATGAGATCAAGGACCCAACAACCGGTGTTTAAGGGTCGCGAGTATGGAGCGAGTCCCTTTGCAAAATGCAAAAGTAAAAGAGGGTGGCATAAGGGAAATATCGCGCGACGCGTTTCAGAGCGACCGGATCCACATCCACCTACACAAGCTCCCTCATTAGAGGATCTGCATGTCTCAGTCCCCAATTATCTCGTCCTCTGAGTCGCCGTTTCGCTTCACCGTGGTTTCATACAGCTGCATAGAAGCGCCTCGTTGCGATGACTCGCGCTTACTCTTACGTTCGACGTTGTCTCTAAACCCGTCTCGCTCTGTTTTCCGTTCGAAATTCCAGGTAGCCCCCACCTAATATAATATACCAGAGTTCATTTCGTGCCAATTTGCATGTACCGCGTCGCTCGCGGTGAGCGTGAGAGGGTGAGATAGCTAATTCGGGAAAATCGAGTTTGGCCCGAGAACCTCTCACAGCCCCCGAGACCGAGAGGGTCCTCTTTCTCTGTGTTGCTGCCACACGCCGCTGTGTGCCCGTATAGTCAGTGTTACTCCTCCGCTCGTCCTATTCCTGCGTCGTTCTATCGCTGCCTTGTGTGTTCAACCCACGTAAGCACGTGCCACGAGAATATCGCGCTCGGCGACACGGGCTAGGGACGAAACTTTTCCTTTTTTTTTTTCATTTTTACTTCGTAGCTTATGGACCGAGGAAAGACTCTCGCACACACACACGCATACGTTTTTTAGCCGTGAACGTTTTTCTCACGTGGAAAGTTCGACGGAAACTTTGATGATGTATTTGATCGAAATATGAACCCGAGCGACTTGGTATTTTACTTTTCGTGACAATCCGTCATATGTGGCACGTGCTGTTTTCGCAGGTCGCAATTTATCTGACAAAGTTTCATTCCCGCTTGACTCGAGTTGTTCAATGAAAACAAATATGGATTTCTCGAATTTGAAGAAATTTTTATTTTAGGAAAATTAAATTCATTCGTAGGAACGATTATTCGAAGGAATAAATTTCATAGGAATGATAATTGAATAAAAGTCGTAATCAGTTCGTAGAAACAAAAGTACAATTTGCGTAAAACCAGAGTCTCGTGCAAAATAATTTCAGAAATAAAGTTTCGAAGATTATTTCATCCCTTCTAAGCAAACTAATATTTTTCAAAGTGTCCGAACGTAATATGACAAAGTGGAGAAAAACGAATGCGTTCCCTCTCGCTCATGGATCGTCGATCGGAAGGGTCGAAGAAAGGACCGACGCGAAACGCCCGAAACAAAATATATCGCTCGCTCCTTTCGCGGTAATTATGTTAAAACGGTGGGGGAGGACGACTGTGATTTCTTCGTTGCTATTCTCCGAGAAATTTAATTTGCTTAATCGCGCTAAGGCAGTGGATAGTGGAAAGCCAAGAGTGAGAGAGGCAGGGGTGCGAATTCTCGGGAGGGAAAACCCAAAGCGCTAGCCCGCTACCAACTTTGAACAGAGAGAGTTGTAATCTACGTTGAACCTGAAGGAATGAAAAGCCCAAAATTCATACGTATATACATATATATAGAACCATTACGAACGAGATGAAAAATATTGTTCTGAGATTAAAATAACATTATATAAGAAAAATAAATTTAATTCACCATTTTTTAAAATAAGTTTGTTAATTATTCCTGGAGAAAAGAACGATATCTACGCTCTCCGATAAAGACGTCCTTTACGCTCGGCGAATTCAATAGCGAATTCAAAAGTCCGAAATTCATACGTATATATATATATATACAGAGTCATATATATATGCAGAGCCATTACGATAGAGATGAAAAATATCGTTCTGAGATTAAAATAACATTACGTACGAAAAATAAATTCGATTCTCTGTTTTTTTTTTAAATAAGTTTGTTAATTATTCCTAGAGGAAAGGACAATATCTACGCTCTCCTATAAAGAGTTCCTTTACGCTCGGCGAATTCAATAGCGTTCGCGCTGGAGCGAAAATTGAGGAACGGTCGTCAGGATTTAATTTCATACTATTATTGACAAAGCGAACATATATTGTATATGTATTGCATTATATACGTATATTCATTCGGCAGTAAATATATCTAGGTAGATCGGATGGAGATGAAATCCTTTCAAAGGATTAATTATCAAATGTCATGCGCGAAAGGAGTGACGAGTATAAACGATTGATGTGGTAGTCTCGTGCGCGACAAAGCATAAACGCGGTCGGTTACACACGCGCATGCGGGGATACACACTACGATGGTATGACGTAAAATGTATCGGCGTAATATCCGACGTATATACCTGTACGTATCGAGTACGAGGTAGTGGGAGGGAAAAGCTTTTGGACCGCAGTACCGTCGAGGACGTAATATGGGAATTCCTATGGGATTACAAACAGCCCGCATACAGCGGGGGAGTCGTCGTAAAAAGAGTTTTTCGGTCGACGATAAATAAAATGTTTTAGAGAACCGACGGACGAGCCTAAAGGTGAAGGCGGTCGTACGTGGCGGTACGAGTTAAATATTTAAACTCCACTCTCATTTCCAGGCTGTCCACGTATTTTCCTATCTATTCCAATATACGCGAGTAGGTAAGTATCGCAAGTCTTCGGAAGCTTTTGCACCCTTGGCATTTTCGGAAACCGAAAAAAAAAACAGTGAAGTATTTACGAGGGGAAGAAATCAGTCGTGAAATGCACGTAAAGTCGACAATAGTAAATTTCGCGGGAAGTTCGAATCGACGATGTCTCACGACCGGCGTCGTTTTGCACCTGTTTATAATTTTTTTGTTTTTTGAGGTATTTTGGAAGACGTAGGTACGTTTCTAGCTGTGCTCATGGCCGAGCTGACGCAGCGAACTTGTGTTTTCCACGCGGTGGAAGAAAAGCGAGAACGTGGGGTTTGTCTCACACTCTCCCGAAATACAATAATA
The DNA here is from genome assembly GCA_946811545.1 of Netelia fuscicornis. Classification (NCBI taxonomy): domain Eukaryota; kingdom Metazoa; phylum Arthropoda; class Insecta; order Hymenoptera; family Ichneumonidae; genus Netelia; species Netelia fuscicornis. The sequence goes on from OX328015.1 coordinate 34,043,269, forward strand.
ATTAGTCCTGTGTCTCAGATTTACGAGACGCGGGAAATTGAAATTTCAGTTGTACGACCTCTTTTCCAGCCTCCGTCTCTTCTCTTGTGCTTGTGTTTTTCCAACCCTCTATTCGCACTGGTATAACTATAGATCGTTTTCCTTAGGTATATTATCGTGCAGCCAGTACGGAAAACACCTAACTGTACCTGATGGCGGAGAGAACATTTTCAATTATGGCATTATATGTAATTTGTTGCCACTCTCGCCCCATTTCTCCTACGTTTTGATTATACCCCTGAGAGTGGGTCCGCCCCTTAAACTCCTTCAACCCCTTTCACTCCCTTCCCACCCTCCAGCCGCCATAACCCTCCACCAGACTGTTCGCACACGTCGGAGATATTATATTAATTTAATTTCCCGTTTTTTGGTCACCGCTCGACGCCGGAAACCCTGCGAATGTTTAACGATACGATTTGAAAATGGTTTTTATAAAACTCCTTCGTAACACCGGGCCAATTTTTATACCTCGTTATTCTTTCATTTTTCGTTTCTCTTCGTACGAACGATTGCGCGAGAAGAAAAAAAAAACTTTCTTCGACAAATACCCCGAGGTTTTGAGTTCCGCTACTTTCATCCCTTCATGAAAGTAATTACACTACGGCTCAAGGGTCGAAAACCGTGAATTTTCTGCGAGGGCTACGTACACACACGTGACCTTTTCCCCGGGACAGTGACGCTGAACTTGTCCATTTGTAAAAAAAAAACGTTTCCAGGGCTAGGAGAGAGCTAGAGAAGAACGAGAAAGAGGAACTCGTATGCGTATTAGAAGCCTGAGGGGGTGGGTGGATGATTCCACCTCCCCTGGCCCCTGGCTGAATACAACGACGTGAGGGATCTCGACTGTGTATATGTTGGTTGGTACTCGAGCGAGGGACGATTCGATGCATATATAGAAGAGAGGATGCTGAGGGAGAGAGAGAGAGAGAGAGGGGGGAGAGGGAGTAAAACGAGCAAGCAAAAGCGCCATAGACTCGCGCATGGAATGAGTGGCTAGTGTCAACACTCGCTCACTTTGTGAACCGCCAACTCGCCAAACCCGCCCGGGCGCGATATTAACGTTCGTCCCTTACTCCGACACACCCCCTTGCCTCTTTCGGGTGGACTCTCGTCCAACCCCTCCTCCCTCCCACATCTTCTCTCCCTCGTCAACGCGACCCGCGCGCCATCGCAAAGCATTTGGCAACACTAGCCGAGAGTCTACCGGTTTCTCCCGCCCTCTCTCTCTCTCTCCGCTTCATTCGTCCTAGCGTACCATCCACACTTAAATAAACATTCCCCATTTTATTTGATATTTCACACATGACTCGACCGAAAATGAAATAACTTCCTGGCGGCGATTTACCTCACGATGATACGGTTATTGAACCACGAACCAAGGCCCAGAAAAGCTTCGGTTGTCAATATCCGACGTTCAAATTGCCACATCTGTGCACCTAGGAATAGGGCACTATTGCATGTACCTAAAGCTCTAACGTTGGCATTACACGTGTATATCGCTCATGTGCAATAAGTCCTTTACAGTCCGATTCCTCATAACTTCCATCCCCTCGGGACTAGCCAGCTAATTCGAAGGATTAAAACTAAACATGGCGACCATAAAAAAATCTATAAATAATTTCATTATCAATCATACCCTTGCGATAAATATAAACAGATTTTACGAAATGTGAACAAAATTTTAGACAATTCTCATTGACATTTGGAAAAATGAGAGAAAGAAAAAAGTAATCGTTATTTCGCAATTTTTTCATTTGGTAACAAAAGTTGAGTAGCGAGTGTCCAGACTGTAGTTCATGCTCGGTCGATTCGCAGTTACGTCGTCTCTATACATCGAACAAAGTCCCCCGCAGGTCATTGCAAACACTCCCCTATCGTTTCAAGCATGTTTTGCCTTTCGTGGACAAAGTACATGCCTCGTCTCTTCCTCTTTCCCTCCCTCTATCGAAACCCTTCTGTCTAACGCCGTGTTAAGAGTAAGGATTACGCTAGAGTGCCGAGAGAAGGGAGAAAGGTTGCTATGCAGTTACCGTATATTCGTACTCTCTGTTTGTTCGCTGGAGGATGGTTGCGGGGGTTGGTGGTAGAGGTGGGGGATAAATACAACTATCAGCAATTTGTGTACCGAGTCTGTGGCTACTTACACGCTTGGGGTGTTCATTATGTCAAATCGATCGAAGCCACGATGCGGCGAGAACTTCACTTCGTACATATTTGTTTAGCTCGATGCTGTGATGATTGTTTTTGGACCGTTTGGAAAATGATAAAGGGCGCGAACATGTGGCAATCGGGGGTTACAATAAGCCGAGGATAAATGTGCTAGCGCGATTAATAAAAATGAGAAAACTTAAATAAAAAAATAACACAAAACTGGATAAAATAAAAGAAAATAACACCAGATGTGGAAAACCCGACGGATTGTTCGACTACCTCGCTTATCCATCCACTTGGCGCTGCGTGCAGTCACTTTATCTATTATTCTCTCGCTCTTACTATCCGTGCGAACCAAGAAAGCCTAAACACGTGCGCACCTCTACACACATGCGCATTCGGTCGATACAGCTCATACCATTTTTCCGCGCTCCCGCTGGGCAGCTGTCTGCATCCCCTTCTTGCGAAGTACGAGAAAAAGGCAAGCGGTACAATATAATGTAAGCTTTCTAGATCTCGGATTTAGGGGGTTGGATGCGTGGAATGAGAATCTTGTTTATTCCCGCTGCGAAGAAATATGCAGCCATTGCGTAACTTCTCTCTTTTTCCCTCACTCGCTCTGCGTGGACTCGGCTCTTACCACGGAAACCCCAGGACCACCTTTCATTTCCCAATGTAATCGACGTTATTAATATTGCATCGATGCTCATGCTTTATCGTACGCAGATATATAGGTACTGCTGAGTTTTCTCGGCCCTTCGAGGTTTCTCCCTTTCCGATGTAATTGATCGTCACGGATTCGTCACCCAGCTTCCATTATACCGCTGTATATGACTATACATTATAAACGATTTACTATGACGACCGTAGAATCCGATATACCGATATCTATATATCATGTGTATGCAGGCTACTATAATATTGCTGTACATATGGGGTCGTTCGTGTCAAATCGCTTACTCAAATTCTAATCAATCTTAAACAAAAGAATATTTTTTCTATTTCGAATTATCCGCGTATGTTTATTTATTAGAACAATAAATTGCGATTATTTTTTAGTCAACGTAATAATCTGTCTAAAATAAAAATTCAGTTAATTTTAATGATAAGAACTAAACAGATGAAAACAGAAGTTTTGATAAATTGAAGAATGTTTCGATATTTTTTTTATCAGGGTCGAAGTTGACGGAGAGGAATCGAAGCTTGGAATCTTGGTAGGTTTTTTGTTATATGCGGCGAGGAAAATAAGCCTGACGTCATTGCATGCGGATTATGCGAATTATACGAGTCACTGTATGGTGTATTCTAGAATATCTATTCATCCCCCTCCATGGACAGCTCTTTCACGAGACCACCCCGACACATGTGTGTAGCCTCACGCGGTGCTCTTAGGGGTTTCGATTCTACAGAGCGTTGCATATATATATATATATATATGTATGTGGTAGGTTCGAGTGATTAATCGTGACTACGTGTGCGACCGAGCGAAGTATTAGACAACCAACGTCGCCACGCTGTACACCCCGGGACAACCCCCTCGAATAATTCTCGTTGCGGAGAGTGTATGGAGAATGTGTAATGCACCGTACAACTGCAGCACACCGGAGTCCTCCTCTCTCGCGCGCAACGCCCATGGGACATATGCCGCCGTGATGTAAGTAACGACCGATTCGGTCAGGCAATTTGGCGATTGATTAGGCAATCAAGGAAATTCAACTGTAAACGAAACTAAAGTCAGTTTCGACAAATTAACTCAATCGTCATTTTAATAACAATGTTTCTTTATATCTTTTCTCGCGAGACAATTAACGCAGGAATAAATTTCTAATCGTGTTAAGAGAAAACAATGTAAACAAAGTTAACAATAATTGTATAAAAATAAGAAACTATCAGTAATATTAAAAATAAACAACCTGGAAATTTATTAAACGAGAGCTTTTGTGTTCTTTTCGTGAAAATTTGGATAAGAAAATTAACGCAGGGGTAAATTTGTAACCGTGATAAAAGAGAAAACAATATAAACAAAGTTAACAGTAATTGTATAAAAATAAGAAAATATCAGCAATATTGCAAAAAATAACTTGGCAATTTATTAAACGAGGGCTTCAGTAATTTGTTCGTGAAAATTTGGATGGCTATTTTATTACCGTAAACGTAATTGATACTTCTCAATTCCGATTGAGAAAAATGGGGTAGAATCGTGTATTTGGACGTCTGTCATTGTTCAGTTTCTCTTGTTCCGCTATAGTGCAAAACCCTCTCGAAATCACAGAGAGTCGGGAGCCGTCTGTTGCGTCGAATGAGCAAGGAGAAAAACGTCAGAGTCAAAGTATCCCTCGCGTCACTTTTCTCGCTCTCTCCAACAAAATGCACACTTTTCTGTCTCTCCCTTCAACTCTACGAACGACATAAGGTACCATAATCCTGTTGGCTATACAAGTGGGGTAGGTCCTTGCGGGGGCACAGTCGATCCTTCGAGAGGACTAATCCCTGTTTCTCACCCTGGTCCTTCGCGTCTACGCGTCAATCTAACATAAGTTTCTCATGACTCAGCCATACTTTTATCTCCTGTAAAACAATATCCACATTTTTTTTCAAAGTTACAATTCGATTAATAAATAATATGAACAATATCCGAGGCAAAAATTGTGTAATTAATTCGCGTATTTTCAATTTAATTAATAACATTCATTTTACTAGCAAACAAAACGACTACTTTATCGTTATTTTCATTATTCTCATTCGCGAAATAAATTTCACAAATTTTCACGTATAAAATCCAAAGTACATTAATGAAAAATCTGGTTAAATTTATGTTTGTGAAATAAACGAAACGTGCGTTACACTCTCATCCCCTATTTAGTTATCCTCCCTCGTAAAATCAAACTAAATTTTATAACTCGCTTGTAATTAATCCGACACACCGAATTGGGACGAATGTTGACAAGCGATCGTAATTACACGAGAATACAACAACGTTACATCCGCACAACGCGAGAATGAAGTTGACGAAAATTTTGCATCCACCGCGATATCAGGGCACCCCGATGACACAAACGGACATGCACAATATTCGCAATATACAATACGCGGTATGTTCTCGACTGGCCGTATCTCCCGTCACTTTTAACTCCCCTCTGTGGTTCCCGAACGATTTTGACATCATTTTATTATGAAATTACCGTTTAACATTTATCAAAAGTCTCGCGTGTGTCTATACACGAACATCGTTGTACGAGCTGAAAGCGTATAATATATTTTTTAACGAAAATTTCGTGTCCTCCGACGCGTCCGGTCAAGTTTAACTCGACCTGTATTATTATATTCGACATGGAGCGTACGTTACGGCGTAAATTAATCCGACGATGCGACTGGTTGATTACGAGATCGACTAACCGGTTCTCTCCCGTTACAAAAACACGTATAATAGCATACGTTGGACAAAATGCGACGCTTTTTCGGATTTCTGTCGCGAGTCGAAAAACAAAATAAATAAAGTAAAAACAAAAATCAGAGAAACGTTTCGCGCGTCCGTTCTTTTATCGAGCATGACATATTCGCTCGGACATACGTACGATATTTATATACACGCGCGTTCGAAAAAAACGGGCGCAAACACCCCTTGGAGCGACAGTGGAGCATAAGGGCAAGCATTATATAGCGAGGGGGACGAAGATTTAACAGGAAAAAAAATAAAAAAGGAAAAACCTCGAGGGAATGATACTCGTACGTTTCTATATATGTATATATTGTGTAGAGTTTTATTTATTCTGCGCATGTAACTATTCGTCTCAACACGATGTTATCCATCATGAAAACGCCAACGTGAATTGTGACCGGGGATTACGCAGAGAAAAAGAGAGAAGAAGAGAGGAGTGTATGCTTTTGCCTTCTCTCGGCCACCATTTACTACTGGACACGTCATATTATATTTTACGAACATACCCATAATTCAATTTCGCTTCCTCTCGCTGCATTCTATCCCACCATTTTTCTCCCCCACTCGCTTCTCTCGCCGCAGCCCTCAGGTGCGTTCCTAAATCCTCGCAAGTCCCGGAAAATTATGGAAACGATCCTCGCGCTCACCCAGAGGGATTAAACGTGATAATAATGATAATTCAATTGCGTTCTCACTATTACAATTACGGAATATTACGTACGAACTTTCGTCCGAAGAATTATTATCATTAACTATTAATACAGTAAATGATTTTATTTTAGACAATTTTATTATTATAAAGAGATCGTGTTGTTATCAAATTATTCTTATTATTACTAAATAATAATGAATGTAATGGAATGGCTGTCTAATGGAATAGAAGATTTGGTTCAACGATCGGTGTGATGGCAAAGTAGAATGTGGACATTAGTAAAGATCGAAAAATAATTCGTAGTATTATTATCGCGTCGCATAATTGCAGTGTAAATACAATTACGATACGAAACGAAAAGTTTCGTGCGATGGGATTTTCATTCCGTTCTCTTTCTCATTGTATGACGTGCGGGAAATAGGCGTGCCTTACCTCGTCACGCGATGATCGTCGTCATTAATTATGAGATTTATATATGGTGCCCACGAGTTTTCTTGTGTCGTTTCACTCGTCGAGAAAGAAAGAGGGCGAAACGCAGACAGAGACGGAAAGAGAGACAGAGAGAGGGGAAGAAAGCGTAAGGAAAGAGCGATTCATCACTGCCCGATATCGCGATTTTATGCCGCCAGGGCGCAGGGGTGTACAAGGGGGTAAGGGACACGAGAGAGAGAGAGAGAGAGAGAGAGAGACTTTCTCGAGTATCACAACGTCTACGTGTGCAAGAGGGTGCTATCGTTGCGAGGCTAGCACGAAAACGACACGACGTTTAGTTTGGAGGACGACGAAACGGAGCACGACGCGCCAGACTTTTGGTACACGCACACGACCGGGAAAGCCAAGGAAGAGAGCGAGAGAGAGAGAGAGAGAGTAAGCTTTAACTCTCGCGAGAATTTTAGTCAACTCGCACCACCATCTCCCCGACTCTCTGTTGCGATAGCTCTGCCGGGCACACGATGTGTATACTTCGCTGCTACTCGGCTAATTACTCGACACTATTAATCATCCAAAACTTGCGTCCCCAACGCCTCTAGCACGAACAAATCGCGATATTAATTTATTAATATACTCTGATTCGTTGGTGTTTCAGGGTGGTGCGAGTGGAATATTCGAACCAGTCACGTTATAATATTCATGGCTAATTATTTTAAAAAACGTGACTAATTATTAATCAATTATCAACTAATTATCGAATTGTAGTCATCGCTCAAACTACGTTCCGAAAGCGATGGATCATTGAAAAATCATCAAACGGTAGATTACTAATATAAGTACAAACCAACAGAATTCCACCCTTTTTTTACGAATATGAACTTGTAATGAATATTTGGCAATCGACCATTTATCGTTTCGTCGATTTTTCACCGTGTAAAATAAAAATAAAAATGAAAAAAAAACAAGTTTTTTCTCTCTCTCATAGAGAATCACGATGAGCAAACGGCAGATCAGATTTTGTTCGATGAACGAGATTTATCGAACCGTAACACACGTGTTACGATCGATGTACGCCCACCCTCGTATATATGGGGATTATTGCAGATATTCTTTCTCTCATCGTTTATATATGTTTTTTATTTTATTTTTTTTTAATTCGCTGAAAACGGATATAAAACTGCCGGCTATCGAAATCAAAGAGGAGGAGACGGTAGAATTTTCGCGTATATTTTTGTCTCTCGTGATTTCCTCGGTATATATCTCCTCGAATGGAAACAAACAGCCACGTACGCATCGCTATACTTGCGCCGACCTATTGAATATCCCGGGAATATAAATATTCGTACGTGTACCGCGTATGCGGTTTATCAAGGGTGGATATATATATCTTTTTTTTTTCATTTTTTTCGTTTTTCGAACGAGTGAGGATGACACAAAAATCCAATATCGTTGGCACTACTACGTGTACGTGACAGATTGCGAGATAGATATCAAAAACCCTCCCTTTTTCCTGTTCATCATTCCAATTCGAATATCCCACATTCGTTTGTGCCGACTACATCGGGAGGAAAAACTGTTATAAAAAATATCAGGTAAATCGAAAATCCTCTCGGTAACTAATTTGTTCGGTTGCAACGCAAGGGTTCATGATACAACCCCCGGCATCCCCAAATTCTATGTATCGTTTACGATGTAACGGACAAAAATCCAAACACGAGATAAAATAAACGTTTCAACAACTACCCCCAATGTTTTAACTCCGTCGTTTCACACGTAAAAAAAATTGTAAAAAGTAATAAGAATGATTAATTGTCATTATATTAAAATTAAATAATACAAATATTTCATTTGCTATATCGGCGCAAAATTTCGCACAGTCGAATAAACTCATTTCTCATTGCGCACACGTATATCATGGGAACGGATCGAGAGAACAGTGTGATAATAGGAATAAGTACACACGTGTCGACTATCACGTAATACGTGTGGAGAAGAGGGTTGGAAGGTGGGGAGGGAGAAGTAGAGAGAGAGAAGGACGAAGAGGGAGGTACGTATATAGTAAATGTTGTAAGGGATGAGAAAAAAAGAAAGAAAAATGAGGGTTGAGGGGGAGGCGAGGTTGCGAAGGGTTTGAAATCGGGGGGGTTTGGGAAAATGTTAGGATGGTTACGTACGTGAGCTCTGTGGCCTCGTATCGGTCATTGAAAACGGATACTCGGTATAAACCCCCCTCGCTCGTCGGGCAATAATTGAAACCGCATTCTCCGTGTCCGCTAATGGTCACTCCACCCCCTCACATAGTCGCCAACCCCCCCATTTTCATCCCCTTTTCAACGTTGTAAACTCAATCTCTCCTTCTTTCTCCGTTCCTCCGTCCTCATTCTTCGTTATGTTCTCCACTGTGATTCCGCACAGCTCTCTCCATCTCTCTTTCTCCCTCTCTCTCTCTCTCTCTCTTTCGATTTCTCTCTCTCTCTCTCTCTCTCTCTCTCGTTCAAGGTATCATCAGTGTGGTCTCTCAGCATTCGTCTCTCATTCCTCACACTCTGTGAGACTACATTCTCGCTCTTTCCTACTTTCTACACCCTCGTTCTAGCACTCTCGCTCACTTTTGTTCCCTTTCACGGATAGGAGCCTGCCTATTACACTGCCAGAGAAAGAGAAACAGAGAGAGACAGAGTATTTGCCATTTTGCTCGTCGTCTTTTCCATTAAGGCCTCGCTCTCTCGTATATACAGCCACGTTGAGTGAAACCTATGATTTGAAAATCCACATGCTCTTCAGCCATTTGGCGAAGACTCTCACAAATGCAACGTAAAATACAAACGGAGATAGATACAGAATTACACGTGTATATGGGGAATTTTTCCAAATTACACGTTTTTCAAAATCCAGCTTCCAATTGTTCTAGTTCGAACATTTTTTCAAATTTTATCAATCAGCCATTTTTTTTAAATTTGATAAACAGAATCCATTGCATCAAATAATAATACATGTCTCGTTCATGGAAAAATTACCAAGATACTTAAAAAAAACGACAATAATTACAAATATACATTTTTGGAATTTATCGTTGCTCGAGTTAAAAACTACTTGACATTAGTTTTTTATCGACAAATAATTTTCACAGCCCGAGGCCGTTACAAATTTTGACAAAAATGGCCCATACATCCTGGCAATACTTACTGTTGTATGAACGTATATGCGATACATACAGAGACATTATTTTTGTAAGAGTAAATTTACACGCACTGACTTACGTATATACCCACGCTGGAAGGTACATAAGTGCGAAGCATCGGAGATATATACACGTTTTGCCCGGAAGCAGACGGACGAGGAAGCAAGATGAGAGGGGCAAGGGCTTCATACAAATTGAATTTGTGTAATTACGGGAGTAATTACGCTGGGATTAGGGCCATTACCGAGGCGCCCACGGTACGCGCGAGTAAACGTGGAGAAGAGAGGAAAGTCACCTTATATAGGGATGTGTAACTGACGTATACATACACGGACACACCGAAAGACGCACAAATATGTATGTGAGCTAGCTATAAATGTAGCACCTCGTTTCTCACAGCTGATTTTCTTAACTACGAACTTCCCACGAAACAAAATTCTAGCTTATTGGAAAAGTCGGTGCTTCACGTATCGATTAAATCAATTGAAGTTCTTAATTAAGAGATATAGGACGAGTTTTCATCAAAAACGCAGAACACGGAAACGAATTAATTCGTGCAAATACGGTCTTCGAAGACTTGGAAAGCTAATTTGCAAACTTCCTCGGGGATAAACGAGCCCGAAGATCCTTTTTCTTTTCGTAGAAATGCTCGCAATATTTATAAGAATAAAATACGTAAGATCGTAGAATCAACAATAAATAGATAAAATATGACAAATATTCCGATTTTTATCTCAAATAGTTGAATTTCACGTAAATACGAAGGTTGAATATTCTGCAAATATTCGCGCAGACTTTTCACTTCTATCTCATTCTTCGGCACATCCGATCGTTTTTCTTCGCGCAGACGGAGCTACGTACAGATATACGGGCGAGAGTTCGAGTACGTGCGTACCGAGAGAGAGAGAAAGAGTTGTACGGAGGCGTTTACCATTCAAGTACGAAAAAACGAAGAAAAAAAAAGAAGTTTTGGATGCACGATTCGCCGAAACGCTGACGCTTATGGGCGCCGTTACGGATTCGCGTGCATACGATCCCACGCGCGCGCGCGCACACACACACACACACACACACACACACACACCGATGGTCCATCCGTGGAAACTGCAACAGCTGCACAATGTCAAAGAGGCACGGTGTGCTGCGAGCAACGAGAGAGTTATACGTATACGTGTTCTGGTATCGGAAAAATAGCAACAGCAGCAGTCGAAATCGAAAAGCACGAAAATAAAATACAAGAAAAAATGTTGACAAAAAATGTGAGATAAAAATGCTTAAAAATGTGACTCGATAATTTATAAAGCAAACGATTTTTAGATAATACGAATATCACATTTATTCAATCTTATTTCCGGCTTCGATTCCGATATACGTGAAATGAAATAAATTCAATTAATTTTCATATCTTCAAAATTGTAATAAATTTTGTATTTTAATTTGCGCGCGTGTTTGAACACAACGAGATCCTTTTTAACGAGGGTATCGTGCGTTCGCTGCAAAAACCTGTTCGAGAGTCTTCGATAAGTGGCCGCACGCGCCAGTTGTCTCGCTGCTAACTAAACTAAAAATGGTTCTATGCGCACGAAACGAAGCGTCTCGCGAAAATCAGTGATATCGCTCGCACACTCGTGTAGCAGGCTCGTCGAGAGCCACGCGGGCACTTTTGAACGAGTATAATAAGACACACGAAGGATAAAGCGTACGTTTAGCGCTGGGGCAAACGGAGGTGTAAGAGGGTGGGCCGAGGGTCTGAGAGGTTGAGAACGAGGGGTGACACGCCGAGAGAACGAAGAAAGCCCGCCTGCGTGTTCTATCTCGGCTGGGACGATGCAAGCAGACGCCGAGAGCTAACAGCACCATCGGCCTCGCTCTCTGTGCAACACTCTCCTTTCTATCGCTCTCGCATGTCGCGAACGAGCGTTGCGGTCTCGCGGCAAACAGTTGTAAAGAATTCGCCCGGTGCCAGGGACGACGAGGCTGCAAGAGGGAAGAGAAAGAGAAGGAGAAGAAGAAGTGGTGGAAGAAGAGTGGAGCTCGTTGTCGAGGACGGACACTATCTTCCCTGCGCAGCGTTCACGCTAACTACCATTATCATCGCACGGTACACGCTTCTACACAGTTCGACGTGGCAACCAAGAACTCGGGGGTGCAGTCGACAAAAAAATTCGAGGCAAAATGAAATACGGAAGATGATTCTTTATCGATAGTTTATGGCTTCGCAAGAAGAAGAATACTTCGGTTATTCGACATTTTGTATTTTTTTTTCAATTTTTCAAATATTTGACGTTGATAAAGATTATCGCATATGTTTCGAATTTTTAAACATTTGTAGGTATGCATATTTTCATATGGAACTCTGGGAATATTTTGTTATTTTGTAAGAATGACAAAATTTCAATTTTGGGATTTTTATTAAAAATGTTTGATATAAGGGTTGTTTGCAATTTTGGAAATTATCGAATTTGCATGTTTCATTTTGCTCCATCAACAGCGAGTCGATGTCAATTGTTGTGTAGCAGGAATTTAAAAACTTTTTCAACAACCCATTCTGTGCCTTCTCTTCCCTCTCGCCTCTCTCTCTCTCTCTCTCTCTCTCTCTCTCTCTCTCTCTCTCTCTCTCTCTCGATCTTGTAAAAATTAAATGGGCAAAAAAGGAAGATAGAAAAAAAGGATGAGTTCAGCGAGGACGTGCCTCTCGATCGAACACTCCGTATCTTCTCTTTTGCGCTTCCTCCACGTTTTTATTTCCCTCCTTCCTTTTTTCTCTCGCCGTTTCTTCTCTTCTTCCTTTTGTCCTTAAAACTGATCGTGCAGATTCGTCGAGTAAAGCGACAGCGGCGGGAGCACGCGGCGACGGCAACGACGAATTGAAAGGAAAACGATCCCACGAACCGATAAAAAGCTGAGGACTATTATGGATATCGGCTGAATGGAATCGTGAATACCTGTGTGTACCATCGGGGATTGCGTGAAGTAGGTTTGATATACATGCGCGTATTCGAATCGCGATACGGGAAAATTCATTCACGCACGATAAAATCCTGCAGGAGAATCCCTCCTGGTGTTCATTCGCATCCACCCCTTTTTTGCTAATCGACGAGAGTAGTGCCATTCACATATGGATGGTTTATATCTATATACGAAACGCGTGAAAGATAATGATGATTTGAAAGAAAAGTCATTAGTTGATTGACGTCGTTACTAATATTTTACTGTCTGAGATTAATTTTTTTCTTTCACTTTAATCTAACAATATTATTTTTGTATCGAAGAATTCACATGTCGTAAAGTCATAGAATTCTCAATCGTAACTCTAATAAATTATATGCATTTTCGATAATGTTTAAACGATTACGCTGCTGCCACTTCGACAAACGTGGACATAGGAGAAAGCTCGAGCTGTCGATTAATTTGTTTATATATAAATATAATTTAATCGCATACTCGACTGCTTTCGCGCCAAATAAGTTCGCAAGATGCGATGCTGTTGACCGATGATCCGAAAATTTTACGAACTCGTTACAGTAGTTCAATTTTTCGAAAACCCAAATGCTCGTGAGTCCCCGCCACATATGGAAAAAAGATCGCATTATCAAGTATAATTACACATTCGCCAATGTCAAGGAATCGGTGAAATCATCCCACCTAAATAAATATATCCTTACACATTTATTCACCCACGTAAAACCAACTCGCTTTCATCAAAACCGTTAATTAAAACGGCAAGTGCTCGAAAAATGGCTGTTCAAATTTCTATACCTGGTTTCGCACGAATGAAATGCTCCTGCCGTTTTTATAGAAACCATGATACAGGAGTCCAGCCGAAGCTTTTGTTTTGAGGTGAGACGTGCCATAGCGAGATGAAAACGACGGACGGAAAACTTTGCGTTGCATATCGCACCGAGGCGTTGTGAGCTTTCCTTCTACTCGTCCACGTGGTCTTAATAGACGCGAAAATATTGCGGCAGTGTTATATAGGTAACGAGACTTAACGAGGCACTTAACGCTGAGAGCCAACCCTCAAGTGAAAAGCATCTACGTACACATATATAAAACGCCTTCGTTCACAAATTCTATATACGTATACGTCAACGCTGAGGCTTTCCTCTCGTCCACACTATTCATACCGTCTCACCCCGGGCCAGTCTCATATTATATTCTCGTTCCATTATTCAATTAATAGCATGGCATTTATTATCATCAAGGGAGTGAAAGAAGAGAGAGGGAGGGGGGAGAGGGAGGAAGGCGTGAATCGTATAAAGGACACGCATTGTCCATGGATAATATTATGCGATGCCGCACATTGGGATGCTGCTAGAAGAAAAAGAGGGAGGGTGGAGATGGGCAAAAAAGTAGTGGAGCGAGGGTGCCGAGGTACTTGTATAGTCTATATGCATAGAACGTTGACGTTCTTCAGCCTGTTCTGAACGTTGAATGCTCTTTTGTGAGAAACATTAAGAAATTCTCGGTTGTACAGTCTTTAGAAGAAAACAAATCTTAGAAAATTATTCCAAAATATTTTAGAAAGGAAGTCTGTTATAAATAAATATGTGATGGGATTAAAGGCTGTTCACGTTGTTTGAAAAAAAAACGATGATGATCCATTCGCAGACTGGAAATGAAATTGGACAAATTTTACGGATTGAAAGCTAGAGAAATGTGCTTTGAGTAATTGGTTTGGACTGGACTAATTTTGTATACATTGATCATCATCATTTTTTGCTATGACGAGTGAACTTGGTTTCCTGTGAATTACATGATTTTTTCAGAAAATCTGTGCAAATGGTATTTTATGATGGTACCACCTTAAGCGTTCCCAAAATTCCCGCATTTTAGACTTTCCTTTCTTTCATTCGGCTTTCAAATTCTCGTACGATTTCGCAGAGTAAGAATTTACAACTTGGTTCGACTTTAATAACAAACGACGATCGAGTCAGGCCTGTGCCAGCTCCCTCTCGGCTGTTCCTTTAATTAATTAATATAAAAGCAAGGCTGCCGAGAAGCGACGAGAAAAAAGGTGAGACAGAGACAGAGTGACAATGAGGGAAACACAAGAAATTGTGGTAAGGCCGAGAAGCAGGCGCGAGAATCTGCGAGAAAGGATGAGAGACGAACAAAAAGAGTACGAGAAACGAGGGGTGACTCGACTTCAGGCACGAGAACGAAATTCGCAGTCGGCGATTATTTCAGTTTGTCTCAACCCTTTCGCGCCATCAGTCTCAACGACGACGCTCCTCCTTTCCCACTTTTTCACTCGTTTCATAATCGTTCCATGCTCATTTCAGCCTTTGGAACGTACCAATGCTCAAACAACTTGCAATTTTTTCCATTGCTTTCAGAACTAAAAATATTTCGGTATCAACAACATATTGAGGAAAAAAGTACATACGCAGGTACAGAAATATTTCTCTGGAAGAGTCGTTGGCATATGGATGATGAATAAACGAACAGAATCAAAGTTCCCGCGATCATTTATCAAACACGAGCAACAAAAGACCCTCTTGCATGTCTTCGCCTTAAGAACTCTCTCAACGAGATACGATAACCTCGTAGGTTGAGAGTCAGAGGGCGTACACACCTTTGCGCCCATGTACCTGCGTACAAAGAGGTCCATCAAAGGAGGCTTGAAAACGGGATGAAAGGGGAGGGTTAGAGGTGGATGTAGGGTGGTGGGTGAGTGAGGCTGATAGCAAAGCCAGAGCGGGAAGGGGACGACGATGGTGAACGGAGGAACGGATTGATTAATAGGGGGTACATCTGTTACCGGTGGGTGGGCAAGGGGGAGTTATAGGCGAGAGCGCAGAGAGGGTTGATGGCAATAGTCCGTTCGTCTCGACTGAGGGCCACATAACGGTCGTAAGAGAGGCATATATAGTGCACCATCCATAGAGGGAACGGGAGAGGGAGAGAGAGAGAGAGAGAGCAAGGGCTCTCGCGCAGTTAGCATTAATCACTGCAACACGCCGTGGCTGGAGAGAGCGTCCGTTGCCTGACTGCGAGGTTTCCTGGCCTGATAGGTATAATGCTCCGACTATACAGGCGACTGGCCAATGGCCAATCGGCACTATAACGCTGGTCAGCTGCATCCACGGGCATAAAGCGAACGAGAGATGGGGATAGACGTGGTGAGAGAAGGAGAGAGGGAGCGAGAGAACTCGGATACAGAGTTGCCTCCCCCGTTGTGCTATCACTCCTTCTCGGGCTTCCTCCCTTTACCGCCTCTCCACAGGGTTCTCACGTCTACCACACTCGACAGAGAGGATAGAATCTCGATTGAATTCCATCCCTCTCACTCGTGAAATCGAGATACCATGATGATCAAGATGAAATGTTACCTATTTACAATCCAGGAAGCAGAACGATTGTCAATGATCAATGTTGAACATCTTATAGATTGAGAAATTGAGAACTTTGCTGAGAAACTGGCGCATTTTGTTCTGAACTGGATGCGGAGTGCAGATGTCGATAGTAGCGTTTTCTCGAGGAAATACGTCGGTTCTAGGAAAGTCAGACTTGTCAAGAGTTGAAACTGATGTGGGTCGAGGAAATTCCACTGGGCCAAATGGTACCGTTTTGGTAAAACTCCTTGAATATCCACATGCCTAATCTCGAGCACCCAAGCGGGACCGAATTGCTCCGTAGATCAATCGAGCACCTCGGAATTGAAAATCTCTTTCCACTACATCAAAACAGGCAGGCTTCCGCTTGACCTCAGTTCGATTGGCACAACCTATCGACAGCTAATTGGCTTTGGCCTAGACATTCCTCTCTACTTCAAAGCTCTACATTAGCAATCATGACAACAGAGAGGTGGAACGGCTCGAGTGGAACTCGGGGGTATTTCGCATATAATTACATCCCCGTGTGGATAGCACACCGTAGAACAGACTATTTCGAATAGACAAAGCTCTTTCTCTGTGTCTTCAATCTACTCCTCCCCCCTCCCTCTCTCACTCTGTGCAAAGGCACTGATAACTAATTATAATACAAGCCTGCACATCGTCCAAGCTACACAGTGGCAATAATACCAAGCCTTGTGTTGCTTCCTCATTCAAATTCCCAACAAGCCTGGACTTCACTCCTCGCCGTAATCTCGAGATTCACGTCTCGTACGGTGGCGCCCACGAGCGGTAGCGTGGGGACCCTCCGAAGCGGCAATTAAATCAAATTCAATAGCCGACCCCAAAATCCGCCCTAGAAACACGGCGGTGTACAATCAGCGAATGATCCTGAACATTGGAACGACGGACACGCCATGATATCTAGACTAAGTTATTTAGTACTCGACTGCGTGACATTTCTTCACAGACGAGAACCTCTGATGTAGGTGGTGTACCCACATAAAAGCTCGACCTCTCTTCCCACGACCATATATAACGTATCCTGCTAAATTTGCAGTCTCCAAATATGTCTGCCGTATATGCGGTCTGCTCATCCCTTGGTCCGGAGATAATTAATGAAGGCATCCGGACACATCACGCTCTTTGTGCGTTACAATGGTAAATGTGGGAGTCGCAACGGTGGGCCGACAACCTGAAAATGAAAACTCTACGTTAACCATGGCCCAAACTGAAACATAGATCTGTAAATAAACGTGTGTCAGACACAATGCGACTGTGTAACGCTGCTCTTCCCAAAGCTTGCGATATTCCAGGATCTACAGAGCTGGGAAATGGGAGAACAGGCACCCTTGCGAGGTCTCTCCGTGTACATTAGGCACGCATTAGAGAGAGAGAGAGAGAGAGAGAGAGAGAGAGAGAGAGAGAGAGAGAGGAGGGGGAGAGAGAGACAGACAGACAGACAGAGAGAGAGAGAGACAGAGAGAGAGAGAGTGGGAGAGTGGGACTATAGTTGAAAGCACACAATGCGAAATGTGGCCTGGAACGCATAGAAGCAGGAACCATTGTGCGTATGCTTAGAGTGGTCTAGTTCCTACAGCTTTGAAGCCTATCTAGGAGGATGAGCGAGCAAGAGAGAGAGGAGGCTTTTTGAGGGGTGAGACTTAACCACCAAGAGAGTACCTAGATGCTGGTGTACGGAATATGTCAGGACCTTTAATAGCTCGCGCGGAAAGTAACGACGTGGCGTTTACATCGGTTCTCGAGGAAAATTACCCCAATTAGCTCGCAGGAGGCAAAATCCCCTTTAACGTCCGCTAGCGGGCGCCCAGACCACCCAACTGAGACTTTCATCTCGGTGTGTTCTATTCTGTCACCGTCTCTCTTGTAGTTCTGATGCATTATGTATGTACGTGCATGTGACGGGAAATTTTCCTTGATTTCCGCATGATTCTTGTGGGTGCAAATGCCTGCAACCACGTTAACCGCTATCTTACAGGCGCTGCGAACGAAGGGTGCGACAGGGCGAACGTCCAGTGCAATGAAAGACTAGGAACGATGCTTTTGTTAATGCGTTTTCGCACGAGGATTTCTCTATTTCGTACGCGTGTGGAATATAGCACACCATGGGGTACGACAGAACAATGTCTCTCCAATTTAGACCGAGATTATAATGAGGGTGAATTGTAACATCACCAAAAATCCTTACATTCATACAATTTAACGAGATATTCTAAATGTTTATTGTATTGCCTCAATTCTCGTTTTGTATACTTACAATTAGAGAGATGTTTGACCCAGATCGTCTCCTTCCATTTGAAATACTTAACGCAATGAATTAATTGTAACATAGAAAGAAATCAACGCATCCCTTAAATTTTACCATATACTAATTTTATTTTTATTTTTTAATCTCGACCAATGAAATTCTATCGAGCTCCTCCTAGCTGTACATCAGGCGTACTATATTATTCGCATGCTTTCTGAAATAAGTTTGACGTGCCTGATGGTTCTCGACTCTTCGACGTTACTCAGGGCTCTTTCTCCCTCTTTCCCTCTCTCTCCCATTCTCGCTCCCTGTCTCTCTCTCTCTCTCTCTCTCTCTCTCTCTCTCTCTCTCTCTCTCTCTCTCTCTCTCTCTCTCTCTCTCTCTCTCTCTCTCTCTCTCTCTCTCTCTCTCTCTCTCTCTCTCTCTCTCTTTCCCTCTCTATCTCCCTACTTCGCTTCTCCTACTCTTTTCGTGATTCCACCATGCTGCAGGCTCTAGCTTCCAAAGTTTCTCAATTAAAAATTTCCACGGAGTCTGAGAGAGAGCTATATATGTATATATAAAACTGCAGAGTAGGAGTGAGAAGCTCGAGGCTCGAGAATGGGAACGCGCACACGGCGAGTTTTATTCCTAGTTGATCTTTAAATATATATATATTTACAAATATGTATATACATATATATATCGAAGGTCTTGATAGTCGAAGGCAGTGCAAAATGAGTTGGAACGGTACAAGAAGTATGCTGGGGGCTGCGTCCCACCGAATGTGTTCTGCGCACTACGAAATGGAAACTGGGTCATCCAACATTCACCCCCCTCTCCTCTTTCTACCCCCAAATCACATCCCTCTAGCTCTCTCTCTCTCTCTCTCCCTCTCTCTTTGCTATCGCCAAAACTCTCATCCGGCACACTAACGCGAGGGTTGAAAATTTTTAACGAATTTAACTTTATCTGTTGGTTTTTCTTTTGCACAGGAAACGGGGCAACGAGGGAGCGGAACGAGGAGAGTACTTCCTCTTTCTCTTCGTCCTTCTCCGGAGCAGCGGAGATTGGGAACGCCATCAGTTCAGAGATTCGAGGGTTTTGAGCGGACTCGAATAAAAATCACCACGCACACCCTTCCCCTCTCAGATCTTTCCTTGCCATATCTCGTTATGAACTATATATTATCTCTTTTTTTATTAGGGACAGCGGCAAGATTTTTAAGAGTCGTAATAATCGCATCAAGTACGAAAGAGTGTAGGTAAAAAATGTAAGTCTACGCGGGTTCCACCCTTACTTTTGGTCGACTAATGAAACGACGAGCATAATGTCTCCTGGCATAATAAATTCGACCGCATTCCCTTCGGTACGACTTCCTGTCCTTACGCCCAACCTTCTCGTTGCTTCTCTCCCACCCTTTCCAGCGACGATTTTTCTTTTTCTTTTCCTCGTTGCGCAAGTGTTTTAATTTTTTTTTTTACCACGGCGTGCGTAATCTTCTTAAATGATTTATTCGTGATACGCACAGTCCTTGGCCGGAGTCTTGTGGCGTCTAGCCACAAGTCCCTCGAAGTAAACCCTTTTGCGAAAATTCCACCACGTCAGCCCATCAGCGCGTCGACTAAAAAACAAAGTAAAATAAAAAGATTATTTTATTTACGAAAGACGAAGAGAACGCTAAATTATTAGTAAAAATGCACTCTCGCTGAAGGGAATATTATGCGAGGACCAGGAGAGAAGCTTGGAACGTTAATTTATGAGAATCCATTAGGAGGTCTCTGTGACGAGAAGGGCGTGCGAAGCGAGAAGGGTTGTAAAGGGGTGGAAGAGAAGGATCTGCTTTTTATCAACTACCAGTTGGTCTCTTGCTCATGTGAAGCTCCGAGAGACCGAGAAGGAAGAAAAAAAACTTTCGTTCGTGATAATTTTGCAGAATATTTCTGGGAAAATAAAAAGGCTCGATGTTCCGGCTTAATAAGGGGAATAATTCCCGACGAGAAGGAAAAAAAAACATTTCGAAATGGGTAAAAAACCTATAATCCTTGGTGCTCTCAAAGTCTCAAAGACCTTGCAACTATTTATTTCCGGACGGAAAACGAGCCTGTCCAGACTCATGCCAGAGCACCGAAATCCCAGGAAGATCGGCGTGATGACGACGGACGATCGCCGGGTGTGCTCGATGCTGAATGAAAACTTGCAGGCATGACCGTACCCGGATCTTCGGCCATAAAAAAGAAAGCTGGCAAAGCACGAGGCGTGCCTGACGAGAGATGTCAGCAGTCTGCCACTGTATCTCGTTGGTTTGTGGACCAACCTTTAGGCACTCGAGAAAGGAGGAAATCGCTCGAGGGTTTGCGAAGGCAAAGAAGTAAACACAGGAAGTGCATACAGAGGCCGTTCGGTGGATCACGATTTAAGAAACCGTGGGGTTTTCAGGAAACGACTCTAGGAAACGATCGGACATTCCACGTAGCTAGAAATTCGAACATTTTCTCTGAAATCATCCGCTCGAATTGATTTTTATATGCTTTACAAATTAGAAATACTTCTGGAGTAATTATTTCACGATTAATTTAGTTAATTGTTTTATAATGAATGTCAATATCCGTTCAATATATTTTGAATACTTTAATAGTTCGTAATACAGTTTGTTTATTTAATTGGATTTGCTGAAAATGCTTTGAAATATATTTTTTATTTTTGTAAAATTTCAAGGGTGTGAACTGATGGACATTTTCCCTTTCGGTCTCGTTACTTGGTCTATTTGGACCCTTCTCGACTACCGTGCGAGATTGTTTATATTCCGCGTCTGAGTAAGGCGACACCCCGGTCCCGGTAGTGTGCGGTGGCCGCACAACCACCATCGCCTCTTAAAATATTACCAAAGTGTACTGTTACAAATTTCTTTCGAACACCGAGCAAAAAGTGAGGGTATGGAGTTTTAGACGAAAAAAAAAACAGCGCGATGACAAGTAGAGCCGTGGGTACGGATGTAAATGTCGCAAGGTCTGTTACGAGGGTTTTAGGTTTCTTCCAGTAAGCGAGTATCGGCGCGTAGGGCAAAGTGTCACGCGTCACTTTTTCAACGCTTCGCTAATTGATAACAACTGTACATCTGATGAAAAAACAACAAATTTCTTTTCCTTAACGTTAATATAATTGCAACGAAAGATAATTTAATTTTATAATTTGTCTTTTAATTTGAAGAAATTTTAATGCGGTCTAAAAAAAAGACTATTCTCGGCGCGAGGCGCTTACACATTTAGATAACGGTTGTAGGACGTTATATAGAAAACTATCGCTCGCGTGGCATTCTGCCAAAAGAATTTCTGTGATTATCCCCGTCTACGGTTTTACGTAAATATCAACGATCGAAAATCACGGATATACGCGGAATGACGGTGGATCCCGTTGTACATCGAGTATATCGAGGCATTCACCTAGCCATAGCATCGATTTCTCAACTCGTCGTGGTCGTCTCGTGACGGAGATGCCAATTGTTTGCCAATTGTTACTCACGCGAGAAAATAACAACGTGTGATGATACAGTCGAACGTCGCGTAAGTTGCCAATATAAATAAATAAATAAATATATATATATATATATATATATATATATATATATATATATATATATATATATATATATATATATATATATATATATATATATATATATATATATATATATATATATATATATATATATATAGGCCACTATATAAATTTCAACAAAGATTATTAGACGCATATTTGCTTGAATCGATTGGGCTAATAAATAAATAAGCAAATAAACAAATCAATTATTCAACGAACAAAAATTATAAAAAAATATTCAATGAATAAAAAAATAGATTTAAAAAAAAAGAAATCATCAACTTTAATCGTAAATTACAGAAATTTACGTTTACATCTAAACGCCTAGCGAATGATTTTTATGCAGGGTCCTACTATAAAATCAATAGAAAGCGTGCATCGACTTTTTCATCGGAGCGCGGTAAATCACAATATTGTGCAATAAATCACTATGATCCAGCGCACATCGAGTCAACACGATAAAATTGACCAATTTACGACAGTTTCTACCGCAGATCTTTATACCTAACATCATATTTTATACAACCCCCGTAATTCAAAAAATATGTCGACACATAAATAACCATATATTTTCAAGGCTTCAACAATGGCCAGGTGGATGCGAGAAAATTTCTCTGGCAACGTACGAGTTTGAATTCTCGGGGTCATAGAAGAGCGAGAGGGGCGAAAGGGAGAGAGGGAAGAGGAGGAGAAAAGGGTACGCGATATCTTGACGACCCGGAGGCCGCGAGGCCCCTGACCCCGTCCTTCCCACGCCTTCGCACCTGCGGATCGCGCGAACCCGTGCTCTACAGTGCGCGTTGCAATGCTCGTAGGCATTCAGCCCTTATCCGCTCGGCCTCGAGCACTGCACCGTGCAAATCGTTTTCATCGATTTCAAACACTCGAATACACGTACACACGTACAATCGCTCGATGGACAATTTACACAAAATGGTAATATAACGAACGATCCTTGTTTTCTCTTCGTCACATTCGACTCGAGACGATTTTCTATCGGATGATTTTTATTATCGTACACAAACCTGTGAATGATATCGATGAATCTGGATGTAAAAAATTGCTTGAAGAAATTATGAAACGTTATCACGCGGCATTTCCCGTAAAAACAGTGAAACGTTATAAATATAAATATATATTTGTTGGTGCGAAGGGAACGAGACGAGACTACCTAAAGATTATCTGTCCGCTTGAAAGTTCCCCGCGCTGCTATATTATACCGGCGTGTTATCGGCAGCTCGCGTTGATAGAGTAATTTCCTAACTGGGAAGAGGAGAAAATAAAATAGGAAGGAAAGAAGAGGAAGAAAAAAAATAACGAATGCAAGTATAAGAGCGAGGAGAAAAACGAGCGCCTGAGGAACTAAGAGGGCAGGAAGGGAAGGAAAGGAAGGAGGGTTTGGAAAGATCGTTGATGCTCACCGGTATATCGAAACGAGAGTCGATAGAGCTCAATCAAGAAACCTATTACAAGCATCCAACTGGCGATGCAGGAAAAAAAAGTTGGGAAAGTAAAAAAAATCAAGAAAAAATTGAACAGTTTTTAGCTCGAATTAAAGCGTGCTGAAGTGGCGGAATATTAGAGAAGCGCTTATAAATTAAACAAGAAACGAGTTTAATTTCATTTGGAATAACGCAATTTTCATGAAAACAGATTTTTATGCTAATATTGTTTCTTATTTTCTCTTTCTTTATCATTTTATTTGGGTTAATTTTATCATAACAAAACAGTTAGTGGGTTTACAATTTGAGACTTTAGGCTGAATCCACTTTGCAATTATAAAAGCTCGACCTTCTTAAAAAATCGGGAAACAAAGTTTTTCAGCTACGAGCGCCCCGGCAGTAGGAGCGGAAAGCAGCGCAACTTAATATCGATCGGGTAATTCTCGCGCTTCTGGTAGTGGTGCCGACCTCATCGAGCTGGTAGCAACATATACATAGATACATACAGGAAAAGGGAGAGAGAGAGAGAGAGAAAGAGAGAAGTAGCAAACGAAGAAAGAGATAGAGGGACCGAGTCACCCACCTCTTCAACCCTCACCTCGTCTTCCCTTGCTCCTCGTCTCGGCCGACCTTCTCGTGGCTCTCTCATCGTCGTCCTTCGTCTAGAGCCCCTTTTACCCCCTCCCTCTACCACCAACTTGCCCCTGTTATATCCTCGTCCTCTTCTCTATTCTCCCACCAACCCCTACCTCCTCTACCTAACCATCCACCCTCACTCGGCCAACGAGTATCCGCGAGTGCAACGGCAGCTCACTTTCGAACTCTAGCCCGACTCTACCACCTTTACTACCCTCCGCGCTCGCGCGACTGCTAGGTAGACGAACACGTAGGCGCATGTATATGTGTATACAAACGAGGGAATGGCTAAGTGTTGGAAAAGGGAGATAGAGTCAGTCGCAATCGATATGGCATCCTCTACTTATCTCCATTCTAGGTTCACTTACCCCACGACGACGTGAACGAGCGACCGACCGACCCATCGGCATAAAGACTGAATGGAACTTGCACGAATTCTACCTATCTCACGCTCTCTCTCTCTCTCTCTCTCTCTCTCTCTCTCTCTCTCTCTCTCTCTCTCTCTCTCTCTCTCTCTCTCTCTCTCTCTTTCTCTCGGTGTCTCTGTAGGGCTTGAAACCTGCGAATTGGCGTTGGAAAACCTGTATTTTGGTATATTAGGTGCGAGGGGGAAGCCTCTCGGCGAAAACCCTTCTTCGTTCGCCACAAAACCACAGGAATTGATATCATCGCGAAGATATACAAGATATGAGGGTAGTTTGGAGAATTCGGTTTCACAATTTCTTTGTCAGAAATATTCAGAGCCAAACTTCTGGGAATTCCGACGAAACAACGAAACATCTTCTTTAGATTGTTGAAATTATATTTTGAAACGGAGTCCGTCTTTGTATGAAGTTTTCACTTTTCCCCCATTGGATTTTCTCCTTATTACTCTTACCTACAATTTAAAAAAAACAATTATTATTATTTTCAAAAAGCAAAACTCGTTGAGAAACGGTAATAAATATGACATTTTATTACGCCAAATTCATGGCCCTATCTCAACAAATCTATTTTGTACGGTACTTTGTCAGAAAGTTGCTCATCGTCAAGATTGGCTGCAATACGAATAAAATTTCGTCACGTATTACACGCATTCACAAAACGTAACGAGACGTCGCTCATCGTATCTCGTTTATATTACGAGGGTTAAACTTGTGCGAGCAGACCATAACGCAATAGTGGACATGTTATAAAATGGAGTTCTTTGGCGTCGCTTTCGTGAATCGTCTTCTCGTTGCATCGTCATTCACGGTAATGGCAAAGGGCGGTCAAAGCACGAGCTCATTTTACTGTCATTTTATACTGCACTACCCGAGGTCCGGATTCTGTTAAATTTATATATATATACACCACGTATGTATATATACATATATACATACATATACATGATTCTATGTAGGAAACAGGCATTGTTCGTAACGTCCCGATACGTGCTCTGTGGTGTCGGTGACGAGACTCACACACGCGCCAAACCCGCCAGGCACGTCAACTTAACGCGCGTGTACGACGTACTCGATCATAAATCACGTACGGCTTCCATTGCACCGCGATTTCCACGGGCTTCTCTCTCTTTCTTTCTCTCGCACCCACCCTCGTTCTACCCATATCGGCCCTGAGACCCATCGTTTCGTACCCACTGCACCATAAAGGCGCCAAAAGTGACATTGCTATTTTTCTTTTTTTTTGTTCCACGAATATTTTTTACGATTCTCGCAGTAAAACACAATTTTTGTTTAACAGGTGTAATAAATAGCACGCAATGAGATTAGTCTTGCACGAGCGTCGGTCACCGACAAAAATTAAAAATGAAATAATATTTTTTATGAGTATTTTCACGGGACAAAATTTGTTTGTAATACGTGAAATAGTATTTCGTTCTAAACTAGTCTCAGGTTTGATTCAAGTGCAATTCTCATCGATAACGAACTGATGAAAATGAGAGATTAGGGAGGAGATCAGAAATGTTCGTCAAAAGTTGAAATCTCGAGAGTTGGTTCTGCGACAGCTGACTGGCCAAAGGGTCAAGTATTTTGTACTCACACAGGTTGAGTTGGTCGCAAGCTTTCGTAATAATATATTATATATGGCGGAGGATATATAATCTGGCAGTCCAGACACGTCACTCTAGTTTTTTTGGCGACTGATTGTGAGACCGATCTGGACAGACGGTACAATGATGACAAATGTCTATATTTGAGGCCCTTATGCATTATTCGAATATTTCGAAATCCGAGCGAATTACACGTAGAAATTCGCATGTACGCTATATTAGAATAAACTTTTCAGGTAACATAAACGCCAAAAGTAATTATTTTGTACGCACGATGATGTAAATATCGCGACAAATTCGAAAAAATCACAAATATTAACCTTGACGCAATATCCTTTCGATTTTTTAATTTCTCTTTATTTCCACCGCGAAATCAGATTCGCTATTATTCTCAGTGAAAGTTGACAGTTTATCTATAAAATAGCGGTTGAATCATCTAGTTGCAATAATTTGTCGATTTTTCATGGTTTTTTTTCAATTGTAATGTAAATTTTCTCACGCGAGTATATCTATATATATAAATACGAGTGTATATAGATATATAAACAATGCTCGATTGTCTCAATACATAGTTGTATATCTATATAGGCCGTCGATGTTCCATCGTAGGCCTACTATACACTAAAGTAATAGGTAGACGGTCGTGTGGCGAAAGGGTGGAGACGAGAGACAGAGAGAGAGAGAGAGAGAGAGAGACAGAGAGAGTGACCAGGTACCGCTACGCTCCAGCGTAGTAGCTAGTCGTAGCGGGGATAGCGCATTGGTTCTCCCATTCATCGTACCTGTTCATTCATGCGTGTTAACAGTTCGAGGCTAGTCTAATTTGTACATGAAGTAAGCGTGTTAGCCATCGATATTGTGCTACGCGTGAAATAGTTGATTCGTATTAGCGTTATAAAATGCATCGTTCTCACGCTCTATCGATGATATTAAGCTCATACTCGTATAATATTCTAAATGAAGGGAATTTTCAGGACCCAACCTGTGAGCCCTAAAAATTTCGGAAGTATCGCCTCGATTTTCGATGACAGACCTCGTAGCGTCAAATAAAAAGATTGCATCGTTACCGGAGATTAGGAAGGAGGTCAGCAACGCTCGATAAAAGTTGAAACCTCAAGAGTTGGTTCTGCGACATCGGAGCGGCCAAAGGGTGAATTATTGCGTACCCACGGTAAGTTGGCCGTAAGCTATCGCTGTCATATACATGGCGAATACCGGTATATTGATCGATCGATGAATGTAAATGGTCGAATATAAACTATCAAATAAGTTTTCGTTTTGGTGCGAGAAATTCTCCCTCAATGTTTAAAAAAATCAATTTTTATTTTTGATACATTTTCTGTAATAAGACGATACAGGCTTGAATTTTGATGCCCAATCATCCTACGATAAGCAACATATAAATCTGATGAATTCATTAACGAAGTCCCAGTTGAAGGTGATTCTTATTCTCTCTCAATCCTATGTATCTCTATGAATCATAACTTTGCATGTGATTACTTGCGTATTCATGCGTTTATATTTAATGCGTATCGTGCATATAATGTGCCATAACTATTTATCTCCGCGTATACCTCTATTCGGACACACGAACATAGTCGTATCAGTAGGTATCGTTGTAATAGTTTCGCATAGCAGCATACATGCTTCTCTACGTTATATACGTGAGACATACAGTATTATAGGTACCGACGTTGCATTGCAATTGACCGGTCCCAGCGGCGACGGCCTCGACGTTGGTTCTGCCGGTACGACCACGGTGTAACTCCATCCCCCAAAACCCTCGTTCAACCACCCAAACCTCCTACCGGGGAATTCGCAAATATCGCGAAAACGAGCTTAACCCACGCGACGTACGAGGAGCTCGTGCTCCTACTGTTCCTGCTTCCTCACAGCCTTGGCTCTGCCTCTATCCTATGCACATATTCACACACGCAAACATGCAGACTTACACACTAACACAGATGTACGTATACATGCCTAAAGGAGTTTCGTAGCTCGCGAACAGATGCGCGGCACGATCGCAAGCCCGATGTATTGCGTTTGCTAATCCCCGACATACCTGACAGTATAATACACCGCTTTGCAAACAGTGCTGCTGCTGCTGGTTGCAGCTTCGTCGTCATCGTCGTCTCCGTCGTCAACGTCCTCGTAGAGAGTACACACTGGCAGCCACACTCCTCATTCGTCCATTGCACATCAGTTGCAATACTGCTGCTATTGCACTTGAATTTGCTGGTGATGCACACACTCGGTGAAACCGAGGAGACCTCTCACTCATCACAAACCTTACGTTACAGCACATGAAACCAGAGAAACGGTTATCCTCAGATACCAGCTCTATCTCTCTTTCACCGTCTCTGTCTCTCTGTCTCGAGATGGCACCTTGGCATATTCGACAAGCTCGATTTCCAGATGATGGAACGCGAATGCGGTGCATTGGAGAGATAAACTGTAACGTAGTTCAGGATATGACTCTACGGATATGTAAGCATCACAGATGGATGACTACTCGTTCGACCCTTGTGACGAATTCAGACAACCAGATCATGCTCGTTTGACTTGTCAATCTTCCTTGGGAACGAGAGTCTGTTCCTGGTAGACACGAGGTATTGTTTCTGGTTCCGGGATTTCGATTCATCGGCTAAGTCGGTCGTAATCAAACGTCCTGCCGCGCATTGGGACAGAAGAGAAGAAATAGATGTCACCTGAAGAAGAATTTCTCATCCAGTTGATGACATTCCGACCTCTTGGAGTGTTAGGTGAATGTGAGATTCTGTTTCTTAAATCATGTTTATACGATAAGAATGGTCCAGTCGTGGATTTTTTGAGTGTAGCGCAACGGCTAGTGACAGCGCAGCCGAATGTTTTTCAAGACCACATTGTATAATTTTTGTAAAAAGGTGATAGTGCAGCGATAAATGTAAATGCTAGCGCTCTGCGGTATCATCATTGGATGACGACAGCCGTCAATATCATTTTCATGAATATCAGGCATCCTCAAAGCGACAACCTGATTTAGATATTGATCTTCCTCACTCGCACACGGAAATTCCATTTGAGTTCATGTGATGTTCTCTATTCTTACCCCTTCTGCCAAATCTGGCGAAACATTTAGAGGGAATGTACACTCCAATGAACATCCACTGCTCATCTAAGGAAAACGGAGCCACGACACTTTGCCCGAACAATGAGCACGTTGCACAAAGGAAGACAAAAGACCGTGAGTGGTCTCCTTCCTATCACAGTTCCTTCTTTCATACTTTCTCAACTCACATACTGACACACAGAAATATGAAACGACGAGGTTGAACTGCTAGCTTGCACGATATGTCTCATCCTTGTTTACGTATAGCTTAAGACCAGGAGATTTTTGAGCGTTCACAAACCTAAGTTTTTGTCAAACTCTTACATACACGACTGGAGATTACGAGTACGGTAGGGAACTCGCCATATCACAGTCGTTGAATCTAGAGACGAATTCTGTGACACGTACAATACGATAATCGAGAATTGCACAAAAGGTCGAACAATGCATTTGCGGAAGGGTCCCCAGGCTTGTATTCATAGCTAGAAATGCTTCGTTCAAGACGATATGCCTATAGGTGTACGGCTATAGACCGTGTAGAGATGAATAACGTGTACGCCTCGGGTCATAGACTGGAGAGAGGGTTTGTACCAGTGAAACCCTCTCGATAGTTCCACGATGCGTGAATACTCGTACTACATTTATTACAACCGATGTGTGCATAGTAGGAAATATTCACCGAAACGAGGTCTCGCTGACGAACATGGAGTTGGTTGGAGAGGGATGGATGGAATACAGTGAGAGAACTGTGAATTTCTGGGCACTCGGATAATCTCTCTCATAATGCCAATTTCAAGTGGTTGGATTATATTCCTACAACCCCTGACGAGCAATCGAGACTAGAGCCCCGTTTTACAATGTGCTCACTTGCCTGAAATGAGAAAATTCAATGGCACAGTTCGATCACGAGAGTTGGTCGAATTGTCACGACAGAATTTCTGCCAGTCTGCATATTCTTTTGTTCAATGTATCTTATTCTCCACCTCGTACAATCGATCGACGGTTTTTATTTCATTCTATGGAGAATATTTAATTGTTTTTGAACATTCAAGCATGTTGGTTCAGTCTAATTAACCCTTGTATTTTCATCCATATTTGCACCTGGAAAAGAACGATAGTTTTCTTTCGAAAAATGAACGTAACTAAAGTGTTCGTAGTTTTTACCTCTTTTTCATGTTTAGTAACGCACCATTATTGCACGAGTCTCCATGTGGTACGTCCAGTAATTTTCAATGACTAATTAGTTTTATGCCTAGCTAATTTTTTTTCATCGTGTTAGGATAATGCAATTTCGCGAGGCAGACCGACCGACGAGGGAACGAGTATATTAATGCAATAATGTAGATGAAGAGAAACGAGATGGGTTAAAAGATCCTACGCGTTGGACGATATCACAAAAGTGTCTGTTATAACGGTCGGGTTTCTCCAGACTACCCCTGGAGCGCGTATACAGCGCGAAAGTAAACCAGGATGCGCGCTTCCATTCTCCTAGTCTGTTGAGTGGCTGATAGAGCGTTTTTAAATCCAATTAGAAGCTTTTTAATACTTATCGAAAGAATCTTTCTCTCTCGCCGTCTCGTTTCCATGGGTGCGACTATTATTTTGTATATTTTTATCTCGCTCGCGCTTCCTCGCTACCGTACCGCGTTTTCCTTCGCACCGCGATCGATCCCGTCAGCGAACACACGTAAATTAATGGTTCGTCGATCGATCGAACTAATTTGCGGACGTTCAAGAACGTCTTTTTGCTATCGTAAACGCGCTCGTTCGTTCAACGTTTAACAGCTGGCGAGCGTTTTAGCTTTATTAATACATCGTAAAACGGATCTATGAGCGGCGCATTAGCCGGCGAAGGCCACGTTTATAGCCTCGCACGTGTGTACAACTTTACACCGGATGTGAAAGAAGCAAAACTCTCCTCTTGTGTGTGGCACTATTATGGGTGTGCCGATTCTGGGCATGCAGAATTTACGAACTAATCAAACCTGCCTATAACATTATAATTGAAGGATTTAAATCTTTGAAACTGAAATGAAATATATATAATCAATGAATTATTTCGAAGCGCG
The DNA here is from genome assembly GCA_946811545.1 of Netelia fuscicornis. Classification (NCBI taxonomy): domain Eukaryota; kingdom Metazoa; phylum Arthropoda; class Insecta; order Hymenoptera; family Ichneumonidae; genus Netelia; species Netelia fuscicornis. The sequence continues at coordinate 34,074,616 of OX328015.1, forward strand.
TAAAAGTTAGTGTCAGTCTGATAAAAGACTAATTAATAAATTCAGATTAGCTGTAATAAAGCTCTTTTAACTTTTGTTACATTTAATTTCGTTTCGTTCACTGTTTATAACATTATTTATTTATTCTTTTGAAAACTGGCCTAATACAATTTACGTCTCTGTCGTATCATGATCGATGGGAAAATTACTTAATTTATGAATTTTAATCGATTGCGAATATTCATTTTTTATCGAGAAGGATTGATTCTTGTATGTTCGTGGATAAATTTGAAGTTATACCGGTTACGAAAATTACGATTCAATGATCGAGTGATAAAGAAAACTACGATGGTTGAACTTTATAGATGGTATAAATTTCTCTATATTTTACTCATTTCGTAGACGATGAGAAATGTCAATGAGCATTATCTTGAGAAACTTTCTGCGTCGCGAGAAAAGAATTGCCTGGTTTGTCGGTAATAACGCGAGGCGAAATGTCTCACGACACGGTTGTTCTCGTGTACGAAGCGTTGATAACAGCGAATGAAAGCGCTCCCTTGTGCTTCGATGCGAGGGAGAACAAGAGTTTTGACTTCCATCGTCCCTTCGTCTTTATAATTCAGAGTTTTTCTCCAGTGTTGTTTCCTCAGTCGCGTTTTTCCCCGTAGCTCACCGTTATATTTTTTCTCCGTTTTCCCTGCCGCTCAAGCCCCGCTTTACCCCTTCGCCACTTCAGTCTGGCGTATAATACTAATTTCTGTCTCGGGATTCAAACCACCTTTCTCTTCCTCTTATCTCGATATTTTCCACCGAACCTGTATTTCCACGAGCTTTACACTCGGCTAAACAAATAAATGGAGTCGGATTTTCTGCATTGGCGCGAGAGAAATGTTCCCGGGTCAAAGAGATGCATTTCCTTTTTCTCTTCTTCTATTTCAGAGCGTGAGCTTTGTGCGAGCACCGAAGCGGACGAAAAAAATATATATTTTTGTAAAATAAAACTCGAGTGCCTCCATCGTACGTTTATCGATATGACAATTTAAATATTTCTTGCAACGATATTCTTTTCGGCTCGAGATTATCGAGTGTATGCCAGACCGAGACGAGATTATTGTCGATATTTTATTTAGTCGATAAGCAAATTTTCGATATATTTTTTATAGTATGGAAATTCGCAAGCCCTTGAACTTCTCGCTGCAAGCATAGCTAAAAGGAAACTCGTAGACAGGCTGCCCTTGTCGAAAAATGAAGAGAGAGAAAAATAGTCAGGCAGACAGAAACAAGGCAGAATGTCTCATCCTACAGACGTCGAGTCCTCAGGAACTTGATGCAGAGGAGTAGGGGGATGAAACGAGCTTTCACCACAAGTGAAGGGAAACCCATTCGTACGTAACTCTGACGTACACACGCATTTTCGTGTAGTGACTCGGATGCGCGTATACATTCTCGCGATAGTAACGCACATACATATGCCAGCTTTCACTAGGAACAGAGATACAGAGTAACCGTTATATGGCGCAGCAGGATATTACGAAGGCAGGTGTGTACGTCGCTTAACAAACAAGGAGTGATTAATAATGGAGCTCGTTGGCCTTGCGATAACGCACCGAGAGTACGGTGTGCCAGGGTGAAACATCAGCTGAGGGTAGGACAGAGAGGGAAGGACCCGCAGCAGCCACGTCGCCTGTATACGTCATCCCCCAAGGCGTCATCGCAACGCAATCGCACCCCCGAATCCGGTCGCCTCTCCCGCCCTTGACGCCGGGACTCTGTACTCCCCTACAGCCTACGACTCCGTGTTCCTCCCCTCCTACACTGTTCCAACAAACCCCCCAAACGACGACGAAACCCGCGGTCCGCGAATGAAGCCAGAGTGGCAACAACGGCCCACCGGAAATTACATTTCACCGCATATTATATATAGCGTATAGATGATACATAGGTAGATGGGATGTACAGAGATGCGGAATATTGTCTATACATCCCGGAATTCGCTGCGTCGGTCATATAGGCTGCTTCGCACAGAATCAACCCTACTCCGTCTCTCGGGATTTTTTTGTAACGAATACATGTTAGTTAATCCTCACAGAAAAAAAAACACAAATTTTTGAACAAAAGCTTCGCCCATAGAGTTTATCTACAGTCGCAAGATTAACGATAAAAAATAATTCTCTGGTCCCTTAAGAATTCGCATTGACGTACTTTAAAAAAGGGCTTCGGTCCATTTCTTTTCAAGTACAAGGGGTTAAAAATCAACGACCATTCCACGGTCTTTTTTACTCTCGTTTCTCTTTATAAACCTTGATGCGAATGTGTAGAGACCATACAGAGTCGCTGGATCTTTAGAGTCTCTCGTCGTTTCCCCACGGGAAACGAACGGAGTGGAAACGAAACATCACTTTGTTCGGTTCGGAGAAGGTGCGAGAGCTTGTGATTACTGTTAAACGCAGAAGCAACCGATTCAAGATTGTTCGTTTCTGTTCGCCTTCAACTCGTGGTGATGCGACTTTCGAGCTATATGCTCGTCGCTATTGACTGTAGGGCAGCGACCCGAGACACCGTACAACCATTAGCAGATTGTATCTTCTACTCTCTTGCTCGTGCGCGATCTAACAAAGCTTTCAATTAATCTCGTAGCCGAGGAAGTCGCGGGCAACACGAGAGAGCGGTGAACCGACAAGTGTACACGCACAAGTGTATATCCTAGCTTGTATATCAGCACCTCGTGTCTACCCACGCGATATAGACGATATCTGCTTTGTCAATTACGCTAATACATCGAAATTATGGTGGAAAGCGATGTATCGGCTCGGCGACTGATGGATACAATCCTGACAAAAGCCGCGTGGCTCCATAGAATCAACGGGTGTGATCGAGGAACGGAGAATTTATCTAACAGGCTCATTATTCATCATTGCTAAAAGAAATTTTCCATTACACTTAGTAACACGAAGCGAAAAAAAAATAAACTTCTTCATTTTCAGAAAATGGATCGATATTTTTTACTGTTGATTTCTTAATGTTCCGATAATTTATTATTTTTGTATTTGATACAATTCATGTTTATCTTAGTTGTCGACATCTGGTCGACTGTTCATCATTGCTAATAAAAATTTTCCATTACACTTAGTAACACGAAGCGAAAACAAAATAAACTTCTTCTTTTTCAGAAAATGGATCGCTATTTTTTTACTGTTGATTTCTTAATATTCCGATAATTTATTATTTTTGTATTTGATACAATTCATGTTTATCTTAGTGATCGACATCTGGTCGACTGTGTGTATAACCATAGTCGTTGTACGTTCAGTCCATAAATCACTGTCGAATCGAACATCTCCGTTGCAGACGCACTATTGGCGTCGTTGCGAAAAGGAGAAGAGACCCGGGTTGATATTAATTCTCCAGAGAGGATGGATTAAGTGCACAGAAATTTCTCTAAACATAGATTTCTCACGTTCCCTCGTTCACCTGGCTAGAATTTTTTCAACTATGAGTAAAACACTTTCTCTCGCATCAATCTCCGATTTTCCATCTATAATTTTGTTCCCGTTGCTCACTTTATTCGATCTTTCTTGCCTGCGAGAGCAGGCCGTGGAAAAGAACGACGCGAATGTCTGAAGCCAGAAGCGGCACCTCTGAAAACTCCTTTAAGCTCATGGAACTGAAACCCTCCCTCTCTCCAGCCTTTATTACGCCAACTCCTACCAATGAGCTGCTTTTTTCCGTCGAGTCTTCTTTCTTTCCTTATCCTCAGTCGCGTATTCTCATGCACCCTCGCTTTGCCCTCACACCCTCGGGAACGGACGTCGTCACTGGTCTCTCTTCCCCAACCCCCGCCAGCGAACGTTAAGTGCACCTCGTCTTTCTCTCATCCCCCGCGATAAGAAATTTTTACCACCATCGAACCCTGGTTTTCTTTCCTTTTCGTTCATTTCTCTTCGCCCTCTATTTTTAAAAAGAAGATTCTTCTTTTTGTCTGGATCCACCCCTCAACGTCAATCAAAAAATATAAAATCTTCTCCGGTTTCCATGTTGCTACTGTTGTTGATGAGAGATAGCTATACTCCTCCCTGTAGTTCTACTCGGAGTAGAAAAATATGCAAACAATTCCGCGAGGGTGGGTGAGCGCTGATTCCTGAAGAGCCATGGAGGGTTTGTCTTGGAATGACGACAACCGTGTGCGCGTCGATCGTTCTTCGACGGAGAATGGTCGGTACATAACTCCGGTATCGATATCAGACCTCCTCCAACGTTCACCGGCTTCTCATCTTATGTATAAGTTTGTATATTTTTAAATATCGTGTTTTGAACGAGATAACGAAGTACTGTAAATCATCGATGCGAAAACTGACGTACAGTCTATTCTCGTAGATTTAAATCATTGTTGCAATTAATGATAGCCTACCAATGATGGATTAATCGGAAACATGTGAATAATATGTTCATTAGCGTTCCGATCTTCGATCAGATAACAAGACATAGTAACCCACGGTAGAAGATTGATCGATGTTTATAACGAACCTTGGCCCGTGATCGTTAAATCATCAATAGAAATATATCGATTGGATTATAATCGCGTTAAACTTTCTCAACAAACACGTATCGTTTATCCCACGAACATAATTTCAAAACTACCCCTGAAACATTTTTGATAGATCTGTGAAACCACGGGTCTAAAAATATCGCGAAAAACATTTAATCCCATCGTCGAGACGAACTTCGTACCTCACTCATCTTCTTTTCTCCCTGAAACAATCCTCGACGAAATTATAGCAACACTGAGCAATGTTTTCCCTCCGTCTGTCGTCCCTCGCATGTCGTTCGTCCTCTCACACGGAACATTGCCGAAATACTTTCGGCGAACTTGTCCGTTGCCTAGAGAGCGAGAGATGTCTGAACCGTGAGGCTTTTCTCTCTGTCTTGGTTGCAAGACCGAGGGAATGAACATGCGGCATGCCGGTTTGCTTGCTTGCCTCGGCTTGTTCGTTGGCTCGTACACACCCCGAATCGCGCGTGTGTGTATGTACATGCCCCGACATAAAGGAATAGAGAGAGCCCGGATGGTTGGAAGCGGTCCAAGTTGAACAGGGTCGCCCGTTGTATGCCACTACGGTACGGGGCAATGGGCCGTGCTAATCGCTCTACTCCTCGGAGTGAGCTGGAGAGAGAGGGAGAGAGAGTGAGCAGCCTCTTTGTCCCCACAATGTGAGCATACACCACCCCCGCACCAGCTTTCACTGAATATGTCCCATCTCACTTGTGAACGCTCACCTACCCATGCATGGAACGCCGGCTAAGGTTCTCCACCGTGGATACAGCATCCCTCTCTCGAGAGGCTGAGAGCGAATCCCGCAAGAGCCATTCTCACCCGCTGCCTTCGCGCTCCACGTGCATCACCGAGGCTTTCGGATGAATATTCTCGTCTTCCTCTAGACGTGCTACGTCCGTAGGTTGTCCCTGAAATTGCGCGAAATCATATCGACGAGGAGACACCCCTCCAGATTCATCCTCTCAGGCATGACCTACACCCTGTTTCCTCAATCTGATGCAGGATTGTATGTGTACGTGTCTGAGCACTTCTTGCTCAGAAGTGAGATTACCCCTCCGTCGTTTCACGTTCTCTAGCTCTGGGAGAGGAAAGGAGGGTGCACACAGTGGCGCCATCTATCTCAACAGGACGGAACACAATATACAGGCGGTCCTTGTGGACACAGGTGAACTTTGCTTTACCTTTTCCAGTTCGTACACCGTATAGCTTGTACATCGGTGATGCATGAATGCACCAGGCGGTTGAGCGTAGTCCCCCGAAGCTATTGGAAACAACATTTTTCCAAGAAATTGCGCAAACATTGGTTTTCCATAGCAATGTTTGCACTTGTTTTTTACTTAATCTTTTTCTTTTTTGAATTTTGTATGAGTATATTTACAGCGGCCGCTCTTTCAGAAAGGATCATTGATTTCCTTGGAAAGGATAAATCTCAACAAGATTGTGGAATAGCGGAACTTGTTATGTGAACGCGCTTCTCTTTCGTTCCGCCAATCAAAGCCGACAGCTGTGGAGCCGAGAGTGCTCCGATTTTCCACAGAAGTCCCACCGGATGGACCAAGTGTCTCAATGCCTCAAGCACTGAGGAGACGAAATCGTCTTGGATCTACCTCAAAGGGGTCTCTTCATCGAGGCGCTCGGCCCCATTCCTCCCCGTTTAATAATGAAGTCGTGTCGACCAGCCAGTGATTTCAGTCTCGCAGTTCACGTTTAACGGGACGAAATAGACAAAGAGAAAGAACGAGGGAGTAGAAGACAGAGGTTACAGGGAGTACAAGGCCGAAAAGGATAAAACTAGCCTCTAATGGACCGGATTGAATCGAGTCTCAAGGAGACACGCCGACCGTAGGAAAGCGTCGGGAGTAAGAAAGTGATGAAGGCAGAAGACTTCTCGAACGGCTTTGATCAAACCTCCATCTCACTCTATATCTCTACGAAGTATCTTGAACGAACGAACGGTAAAGAAAAGGATGAGTCGGTGAAGCTGGTTGAACCAGGAACTTGAAAAAGTTATGGTCGAATGATCGTACCGCGGTTGACCTTTTCATGCAGCTATCAGAATCTTCAAATTTATGGCGATTGTTAACATTCGATTACTGATCAATCCATAATTCGCCAGCTCATGATAAATGTGGCTAATCAAAAAATCGCCCAGACTCTACCATGGCCATAGCTTCAATAATTTGGCAGCGCTATACTCTAGCTGAGGAGCACCCACTCTGATTCGAATTTCTCTATGCACAAACTACTCAAAGATCTCAATATTTAGTTCCTGAAGTCCGTGCGAGTTGAAGTCTCACGGTAAAGGCGAAACTGCACGAAAGTTTTGGAAGTGGAAGGAACCGGGTGATGTACACGCACATGTACATAAATGTACGCGAGCCGTATATATAGTCCTCTCCAGAAGCCCTAGGAAGTATGGGAGAAGAGCTTGCAATGTAGTAGCCACAAACCGCAGGATAATGAGTAACTGCAGCGCTCGTCTCTCTCCTACAGGGAGTTCAAGGTTAACCGCAACGTCTGTTCGACCTCAAAGAGCATTTCCGAGAGAGCGAGAAGGAATAGACGAGAGGGCGAGCTCCGCGCTGGTTCTTGGTCAGTAACCCCGTCCATCTCTCTCGCCTTTCGCCCGATGCATTTGCCTGTGATGATGGTGAGATCGCGAGCTCAAATTAGGACGTGATGGAGTGGTCCGCTGATATCGACTCTCCACGAATTTCCAGCTTGCCATAACGCTCGTAGGCATATCTATAGCTTTGTGCAAACGATAATGTTCCATTGGCCCTCGACGATGCCTCGAGCATCTTTGATCACCGATCAAAGTATTTCCGGAACGCTTTTGAAATGTTAACAGCTTATTTTCTTTGAACTTTCTACTGTGCATCTCCTTGAAACCGACTTTAGACTTCTGACTCGTTTTTTAATATTTCGAAATTTCCACGTGTTCGAGTAAATTTGTGTTCTCACCAAAACGTCCCATAATAAAAATCTTATTTGAATTATTTTTCATGTGAACAGTGATGTGACTTATGATTCATTGCCCCTGAACTGTAAGCCTCGACCCACAAACAATTCTTAAGTATAGTTCTTTGAAACGTTGATTGCGACGTTGAATAGATGTGCCAAATCTTTTATCGCTTTTCTTCCGATCCCTACCATTTTTTTAATTCTGCCTTAACTTGAACATTCTAATGAGAATATGAATGCAGATAAAAAGTCGAAACACGTAATCTGAGATGAAATTCAGTTTTCGACTCATCGTGGCACGCTACGACATGGCACATTTGATCGAACCACATTTACAGCAAGGAGACAAGTCTACCCATGACTCTCGTCGTCGGTTGGTCGAAGATTAGTGCCGTTTAGCTCCATCGTTCGTCGAGTGGGGCTCGACGAGACGACGTATAACCAGAGTCGAACGTAGTCTGCCGTGTGCCGAAGCACGACGCGCCAAACGATGCTATTGTGCTGCCAACACGAGCTCAAGACAGTCGAGGCTTTGATTACGACATTGTGCTCACAGCTCTCGTCTAGCACACGATATAATACTCTACTGCAAGTGAGATTCGCGAGTTAGTGCGTACATCTCTCATTCTCTTCTTAACACGCGGATTCTCTTCAGCCTCGACTGTATGAGGCGAATGTGACTTTTAAGTGTTCATACCTTCCTGTAAAAAATAGTATTTCCGGTAACATTTTCGTTTTTAGGTATTCTCGTTATTTAATCCATCTATCGAAGAAAGAACTATGATTTTCGCACTGTGCAGCAATTTTTCGACGAAATGACATACCTTTCTGAAATCTTACTTGACACATTTTTTTTGTCATTTCGAGATTTGTTTTTTGGAGGCCAACATTTGGTCACATTGTTTTCCTCTATATTTCGATTTCCTTGTAAAATCGTCGTAGTTTTCCTCGCATATGAATAGACAGATGACAAGTGGAACAAACGTAAATCTTCGCAGTCTTTTTCAGGATTTTGCCTGTCGGAGTACGATTTTCATGATACGAGGGAAATTTCCTATGAAAGTAACCGCTTCTAATATCATTAAAAAAAAAGAACAAATTACTTTTGCCAGGACTTTTTTTGCGGGCATATTTTCACAATGCTTTAAAATCAATTGTTAGCAAAATCTACACAGTGATTCTATTTATATAGGAGTTTTACTAGCTTTCTCGAAATTCGTCTTGAGATACGTCTCTTTTAGTTCATTGAGGTTTCCATCATATGCGATAGCAAAATGGGGGTCGACCACCTAGGAACGTTTTTTATGATACTTTACGGTAATGGCTAGATTTCCATCTTCTCAAAAAGTCACAATCTTACGTGGTATCTCCACGTTACTCCATCTATTCGTTTACAGCGAGTACTAGAAAATTTCTCATTACTACCACGTTCTGACCGGAATGGTCTAAGCGAATTTGCAGCTGGCTATACGCATGTGTGTATAATGCCCAACGCATTTGATTTAGTTCTATAGGAACGGCGATTTAAATTTAGTGTGCGTAAAATGGGGTATGGAGGGCTGTGATTTAACAATCGAGCTCTTGTGCTTTATACGATAAACAACGGGGTTCGAAAATGAATGCCTCCGATAGTAGTAAAAGGGTTTTGGGCGAAAGAGAGAGAGAGAGAGAGGTGTTTTCATTTTATTTTGTCAAACTTTTCAGCTGCGCCCTTTTTTCACGCGTATGTGTACAGCGTGCGTAATATCGAAACTGTCGAACATTTCGTCCCGTCCCAGCACAACGTAAAAAGGGAAAAGCTCCGTAGGTATATACATATGGCTTGGCTCATTCGAGCCGCTCTCGCGCATGTATAATTAGCGCAATTTCCAATTCGGTCGGAGATGCAAAGAGGGACTCTCGGTAACCCTCCTGGATTCGATGGACCATCAACGACGAGAGAGCATATTCGTTCCCTCGGTCTCATTTTTTTTACGTACCTATTAATGAGAACCTGGAAGTATGGTTTGATCTATTAAGGTGGAACAGACCTTCCTGTAATCGTCCTGATAACTATTTTTTAATTATTGCATACTAATTTGTTCTCAAAATAATGTGGCAAAATATCGTGCACAGTTTCTCAATAAAAAAATGTTATCCTTAACTTTCTATCATTTGGAAAAGTATCATTCCAGATTAAATTTTTGAAATCATGAAATTTTGAGATGTTTTAATCGTTTCTTGAATTTTTTATACGATGTAGTGGACAAGTTTCCCACTATAAACTATCAACAATCTTTGAAATATTTTGAGTTGAGACAAAATGCGAATGACACATTATTTATGGTAAAATAAACATATATTTTTTTATATAATAAAATAATAAATTTGACGACCCATATTTCCCAACTTTGATTTATATCGGTATACCGAAAAAGATAAATGTGGGAATCGATATAACGAGTCGATACAGTAGCCTGATCGACCTTCCCTCTCTCTTATCCTGTGCGAGCTCTCGTTGCTGACACTCAGGGCAGGGGGATGCCTCGTTCCAACCCTCTTTTCGTCCTCGCGCGCAATTTACGAGATCGTAATTGCGTGAAAGAGCGGCACGATGGAATGAGAAAAGCGGTAAAGTGCCGGTAGACACACAGAGACGTAAATATCCAGCATCGAAGCGCGTTATCCTCTCGTCCCTCCCCTCCCTTCCTCGCATCGTGGTACGCTTTTCAACGCGCTCCCGCCCTTCTCTCTCCATACATACGAGCGATATAACGCAAGCAGCCCCTTTTGCTTGCCTGGGAAACAATTTCCCATCGATTTCATTCCCTCCAACTATATCGCTGGGAAATTGTCGATAAATCGATAAATCGATACCTCGATACCGCACAAATAGCCGGATATGATATGATGATGGAAGCCTGGAATGCTTTTTTCACTACCAGAGACGATTTTGAAAAGTTCAGATTGCAAATAAATATCAATAAAAATCAAATAAAATAACATAAAATTAAGAAGAACAGTTTAAAAAGAAATTCAATTTCCCCGACAAAAAAAGTATTTTTATTATTCCCAAAAAGGTTTTATTAGATATCTATTCACGATAAATCACAAAAAATTAATATTTCAGTGCCATAATTACTTCAAACCCTTTATGAATTTCATAACGTAATTCGTGGAACACGGTGATTGTTTTTTTTTCATGCAACCCGTCAATTTATTCGATTTCTCGTCTATTGTTCCTGCTGTCTTACTTCTCCCGACTCCTAAGCTCTTGAATCGTAAATTATGATACCCGTCTATTAGAGAAAATGGCGTTTAGAGAAAGATTGATCATCGAGGTGAAGCCCCCTCATAGACCGAGGTTATATAAACTCTTTGTGAGTATCCCCGGGCACAAAACAGCGATGGGGTTTGGCCGTTACGGGGGCTCTTCCATAGGCGCTCAGGGTTATGTCCGCGCTGTGCGTGAAAGACAAAAGTATACACAAGCGTCTCGGAACCTTCTGTTCCACCCTTCCCTTGGACCTCTGGGCTGAAGGAAAAGGAGGAAGGAGAGACTCTGGGAAAGAGAGAATAAATCCCCCCTGGCACAATTAGCGAGGGATGAGGCAAGAGAGGAATAAAAGAGAATGGGAGAGAAAGAGAGAGAAACATAGAGAAGAGAAAAGTAGGGAGACCGGTCTCTCTCGCTGTTGAGAGGTGGGTGGGTTCTTAATTATATCCTTTAAAATATCGGAGTTAAATTGAAAAGTCGTCCCCTCAATTATTTCAGATATACCTACGTATATAGTTCGTATAAATCGAGACCTCTACACCCTGCACGTTATTATCATTATTACTACGATATTCTACTACGTTATAACGATCTACGGGGTGTGCATCCTGCGTATTTTCAGAACTAAAATTTTTGGCGGTTTTCAAGAAATAAAAATCATCGAGAATTCGTATTCTTGATTTTTCAGCGACCAGTCCAAGTGTAAAGTTTGAAATTTACCTGTGCGAATCGATCTCTAAAATCTTCAACTTTGTTATCGCGTCGTCACCTTTTTACCAGAACCTTAGCCTTGAAAAAAAAGATTGTAATAGGACACCCTATATACGCGCACGCAGATATCTACCTGCTGGGTTATATCTATAGAAATAAAACACAGGGGAACCCCTTTTCTACATCGTATTGATTTATAAAAGATCCCCAATTACCTCCCCAGGGATCGTAGGCTGGGTTAATACGTCACAACCCCCATCCCCCCTTCACCCTCCTGCCTTCATAGCTCTTCTCCCTCTCGTATACATTCAGCTCTTCTTCTTCTTCGCTCGTCGGGGCTAAACGTGTGTGCTAGAGGGAGCAGAATCGTGAATCATAATCTCGGCTGTTTAACGAGTGGCGCGCGTCTCTTTTGGTTCCCTTAAAAAAGGGGTGGTTTGCTTTCGTCTTGCCTCACGTTTAGTATACCGTTTATGTGTAATCCATAGTACTAATAGTTCAAAACACATGGATTTGTTTTCTGGTGGAATAATTTATTAGATTTTCGATAGTATAAGTGATTTTTATCGTTTATTTTTATTAAATTTTTATCGATGAAACTTCCATTTTGGTTCGAAATTTTTGAAATCTGATGAAATTTATAGGTAGGTATTACGAATAGAAAGATGTGAAACGCGTTGTCTTAAATTGCTGGGTTTGCATTCTCAGTTTTATACGATTGTCATTAAACATTTCCACAATTATTTTTGACGCTCTGATTAATAACGAATATTAAAAGCCAAGCGATAGATTTGATTGTCGAGTGTTATCCCACGCTTCTTAAAATTCGCCTCGACGAATTTCAACTTCGGGTGTCGTTTCCGCGAACGTCGACTTTTCAACTCTCTTTCATTTTACTTCACGGTCCTTTATTAATCAGGTAGATATAGAGAACTTTATAAACCATCGTATCATAGAAATATCTATATCTATACCTTTCTCCCACTTCTTTCCCTTTCTCTCGATTTCTCGCCCACTCGAGAAGTTCGATGCAGCTCATAAATAAAATATTAAGCAACCAATTAGAAAGTCCCACCGAAGAAATTAATGAAACCCACAGAGGACGTGAAGAGAGTGAGAGGGTGGCGAGGAGTGAGCGCGGCAGCACAGAAACGGGGACGGGAACCTCGCGTTCTTTCACGAAGGAAAAGAGACAGAATCTCTCCCTCCTCTCCCTCCGCCTCATTATCAAAACGTTTTGTGCATACGTGATTTCACGAAACCCAACTACACGATATTAATATCCGCGTTATGAGAGTCCGCTGGGGTCCCAGCGATAAGAGCCGATTTTTGTTTACATTTTTCTGTTACCAAATACGTAGTTTTTCACATTCATTTATTCATAAAATTAACGTCACTTTTTTATTTCAATTTTTTTCGTTACCATCAATATCATCATCTTCCAGAATGATGAATTACTTAAATTGTAGTATATTATTAACTTTTTTGGTTGCGAATAATTGGTTTCGTGCGCTAAGTAAATATCAATAAGGCAGATATACGTCTTGTCGTTACGATCAACAAAGTTCGTTAACTTTTTTTTATTCGAGTTCGCGAAAGGTCAATCTTCAGTGCTCGTGGAGGATCGGCGCGAGGCCGGGATCGGTCGTAACGCCGATTTCCGCCGTGATACATATATATATATACGCAAAAAAGTATGCCTATATCTATACATGTAGACATGTACATATATTGTGTATTAGGTCACGGGTATAAATAAATTAACCCCGCTAAAGCTACTGACGATACGATAGAGTCAAGATTTAATTATATCGATTAGATCGCATCTGATCGGTTTTAATGAATCTCACAAAACAAGCGGCACGATCAAATGGTTCGTCGAGGCTTTGCATATATATGTATGTAAAATTTTTCCTCCGCAGTCGCGAAGAGATGGTCACAGAAGGAATTATCACCGATCTTGTTGCCGATTAACATCGAGATCAGTGATATAATAGAACGGAGTGCCGGTTTCACAGATCTCAAACGTTGTTTTCAGTAAAATAGAATTTCGTTTGTCTCGACGATCCTGCAGCGATTAGTGCACGGGACGAAACAAGCTCCGGAGGCAAGAGGAAAACGGAAGCTTCACGATCATTTCTCTTCTCCTCCTCCTGATGTCACACAACTCTTCTTTAACACGCGCTGATATCGCTGCTCGGACATCGCTTTTCTCTTTTTTTCTGTCGATCTTCAGGTAGATAGATAAAGTGTCCGATCTCTTTTGTAAACCACCACTGAGGACGAACGTGGTGCATGTTGGGGAGATCGATGGCGATGAGACGATTTGACTCGGGGAGTTCTTGTTCTCGCTCGAGCAGGTATTTGGAACGCCGTGAATGACTGGAGCACGTAGTCAGTTGTAGATATATGTATGGACTAGAGAAAATGGAGACGATCCATTATGTCTAATCTTTAACCTACGTTCCAACCTCTTCGTTGTCTTAAATGGTCCATCCACGAAGACCCTCCCCAGGCATACAGACAGAAGGAACTTTGAGCATATATTTCTTGACTATATAGCACAGGTACGTGAATGCGAAGACTGTAGGGGTGTTCTCGAATTTACCTGGATATCCCAGGGTCCCATCGCTCTGGTGTCATGCCACCTGCTACCTCTGCTACTCATAGGAAAATACACTTCAGCGGTGAAACTTTGATCATTGCGTAAGAGGAATGCAGAGAATTTTCGTTGGGGTAGTTCTTACACACCCCCATAAATAGTTGTCATTTTTAGTTTGATTATTTTTTCTCAATCCCATTCAAACTTAATTTATCAGGTACTTCAACGAGAAATATGTGTTCGAAATTTTCGTTTAATTGTAATTGATATATATATATTTCTTTTTATACATGTAAAAGTCGAAATTTACATCAATATTTTATTAATGTTTCGACTATATCTGTCGTTTTTCGAATGAAATTTATGATTGTTGTATCACCAACTGTCCCAATGGTCATTGTTGAGTTGGAAATAGACGCAGCATCGTTTTTTGTGCATTCTTCTTTTTTTTGGTAGGATTGGTCTGTGAAGTCCTATAACTTACTTCTAAATGTCGCGTTATCCAAGTCTCCGATCTGTCGAGACACGACGACATGTGACACACACATATACACAAATGCGCGGATACTTTGTGCTACACCTGCTACTTCACTTTGTGCATGAGCCTCTTTTGACACAGAGGCAAGAGAAGGATCTCTTTGAGTCTGGCCTCGATCGAACTGAGAGACACTCCGGTGGTGAAGAATGAGAATTCGAGAGTCGCGTACAAAACCAGAAGAGAGAGGGAGAGTGCGAGGGTCTGAGAAGATACGAGAATCGCCTCGTGTTGCCGGTAACAGAGAGAATTCACTTCATTCTTACGAGCGGCTACAGAGATTATCTCGTGCTTTTTTATCCGAGAGCCGGCAAACAGCATCGAGTATCGACGAAAGATCGAGATCATGCAGACAAGGTGCTCCATTGGCTCTCGAGTTCGTAGTAAAAAAATAGAATAAAACGATCGTTGCACCTTCTGCATGGAACAAAAGTTGATCCAAGAGTGAGAGTGAGGAAGATGGGCACATGTAGAATGAGGCAAAGTGGCAAAATAAGGTTTGTCCCAATTAGAGTCATGCTGTGATCTTCTTGAACTCGTCGAGTGGTTTTATCCATTCCATCATCCAACTTTTCCATAATGGTCCTTCGTATAACTTTATTCCTCACTGTCACAGTCCATACATTTTTCGAAGCAACACGAAGGTTTCCAGTATTTTTCGAAAACCACAGTGCCAACAATATTTGCATCAATTTTTCTACAATTTGGTAGCAGAAAAGTCCTTCGAAAATCTTTCGAGGATTTTCGTTAATTTCGCTATTTAATTAATATTATTTAGTTAATATTATAATAATATATATTCTCATTAAAAAATTGTTTTTTTATAAATATTTATGCATATATCTATATATGCACACATCGACCTATTATCACGTGGAAATTATGGATAAACGATAGTAATATTTCTGCCCTGGGGTAAACAGCGTATGAACTTTGAGACAGGTGAAAGAAGCGAACGAGTATATCTATATACAGGCGTTTTCACGCAAACGACGTTCCGCAAATTCTCTGGGTGAACTTGCGAACACACTTTACCACCCCGCGTGCCTAAGAGCGTTCGTCATTTTATGGGGGAAGCATATAACGTCGTTCTAGGGAGGGCGACGTGCGACAGCGCATATAATCCTATACCTATATTTTATACGAGCCTCATATATAAATATATATGTGTGACTATGAAAAATTAATACCTGTGGCAAACTTCTACTGTCGGGGGCGCATGAATTCCCTGAAGCTACGCACATCAAGCATTACCTGGCTGTCTTTTATATGTATTAGGGGAGGATATGTTGGCACGTGTGTGTTAAACCGAATGACGGTGCGCGATGATGGAACAATCGATATAAATATTCAACTCTCTACGAGTCCTGTCGTATGACAAAAAATACAAACTCACCCACCTTCACTCCTTTTCACATTCATCACCGAACGTATAGTGATATTTTTTTCAAGTTGTCAGGATAATCAATAATAGCAAAAAAAATAATTTTTTAGTTAAGAGTGAGCGTCACAGGCGATGTGCGATTCGAAAAGGCATTTCGTAATTTCTTCCACACTGAACAACTGACAGCGTTAAAAATTTTCAGAGTATTTAGAGAATTATGGTAAAAAGTGACTAAGTGTGTTTTTTTTTCAAAATTTCTACCAGAATTCTCTAGATACTCTCCAAATTTTAATATTATAATATAATAATTTTTAGGTACGATTGCTTGCTCGATATCGAAGAAATTACGGATCGCGTTTTCGAATCGCTCGTCACCTGTAACACAGACTCTTAAGAATTGTAGCTAATTTGAAAGAAAGCACAGAAGACATTTTCGCATCGATGATTTTAATAATACAGAGAAATAAATACTTACGCGTTTATAAATATGCAGGGAAGCACACAGTACGAGTTCCGACATTAAATTGGTAATTATGACGGTGCAACGTTCCTTGAACGTTTCATATAAATAATACAATAATAATGATAAAAAAATAATAATAATAAGTATAATGGTAATAATAAAACGTAGGAAATTCTCCAGCAATAAAACTCGGCCCTTATCGTTCGACGAATAAATTCGTTTCCATACACTTCGTTTCACCTCGACATATACATATATACGTATAATGTCGAGAATCTCGACGGCCAGTCCGTTGGGGGCGAGGGGCTGGATGGAGAAGCTCGAAATGAGCTTTCCACCTCACCCCCCGGGCACATTTCTCTCGTCCCTCGTTCCATTTCCATTCCATGTATTATTTGTGTGACTACCGAGCGACAGTCGTCCATAGCCGATATTCCGAGGTATTGATGAAATAATGAGTGGATTATTAACTCGGCGTCGTACTTTATCGACTCATATATAGTAATATAACGTACATTGGCATGCGAGGCTTTTAACGATCGAATTACGTATACGTCCTGGCAGATTATCGTAGCTCGAGACTATTTTCGTCCTCTCGCCTCAAAATAAGAACACAAAGTACTTTGTTTCACTTTCAAAATAATCCAACCGTTATTAAATTCGACCTAACCGAGGCAATATTCTGCTGATTAAAAAACTTTACGTTTTCGACATTTTTTTCGGTCTTGGAGGAAACGAATGAATTTTTTTCCCGTTGTTTCAAGTCTGTACTTGAGTACGGAACTTAGCCCGCCGGGTATATAAGGGTGTGTGCGTGTATACAAACTATATATATATATGTCTGTATATCGATCTTACAACGCGACGATGCGTGCGTGCGTGTCGGAGAGCAACTCGGCACACTTCTTTTTTTCTTCCTTCCACACCGTATATTCTTCTCTCTCTCTCTCTCTCTCTCTCTCTCTCTCTCTCTCTCTCTCTCTCTCTCTCTCGTACTCTCACTCTCTCTTTCTCTCTCTCTCCCTAGTTGCTCCCTCGAAAATTCTCCCTCTCGGGCACTCCGCTCGACTCCATTCGTTCTTTTCTCTCGCTCTCCCGGGTATTTCCCGGATTTTTTTTCTTCGTCCTCGGCACTCTCTCTCCCTCTCTCGTTCCGTGTCTCGATTACCGACTCCCTTGAGCATTGCCTCGATGGTCTACCCTGTGGTACTCATGGCGACGATATATACATATATGACACAGAATATTCCTTTATAGAGGGTGTCTCTTCGTAAAGTCATTCAGTTCATACCTTTGCTCCACTCTATACACAGCACGTGGATCGAAAGAGGGTCGACACACGTGAAAGGAGAATTTTTCGAATTTGAGCTTGCGAAAATGTAAATTTCATCCCTCAACCCTGTTTCCCTCTCTGCAAGAAATATACGACAAAATACGTGGGACTATGTATTCGCGAGAAAAAAAGAAAATATATAAACTAAAATAAAACTCGTCCATAAAATTGAATATCCTTCGTGTATGCAAAAATATCAATCTCGATATTTTGCAAACAACAAATTGTTTACCCTTGTTTCCAACCCCTATCATATTTATCACTTTTTCAATCGAATTATTATAATAACTCGATGAGAAAAAAACAACAACAACAACAGTGTTCGTCACTTACAATTTTTCACGTGCTTCATTACTCACGAATTTTTACGAACGATTAATCAAACATCGAGAGGGAAGATAGGTAAATATATTTATATACATATATATGCATGAAAGATATTTATACAATGTATACGTATATAGTAGGGAGAGGGGTCGATGTAAAATTATCCACAGCACACGGGGGCTCTCGTGTGTTTTATGCGAGCGCGCGCTCGCGCAAATGCGTTTCGTCGTTGTCGAGCGGGGCGTGAGGGGTGCGGGCTTGGGCGCTTGGCGAGCAAAACTGCCAGGGTAATCGTTATTCGAGCGTAAAAAAATGAGTTGTATGTGTATGTGTGCGAGAGGCAGCGATGGAGGGTGGGAGGGGGAGGGGGGCGAGGAGTGAAGGACGGGGGTGATTTCGTGGGGAGGTTGGCGAGGGGGTATAACCGAGAGCACACCTGAGTCCCCGCCAACCCCACCATCGTACCGAATGCCGAGCATGCTAATTCCCGCAGACAGGCTCTTTAAGCCTCGTTCACTGTACGACCCAACGTCTGCTGCTTTCCCTCCTCCACCCCTGAGCTTTGTGTGCGAGAATGAGAGGGCGGGAGGGAGAGGGAGAGAGAGAGAGAGGGAGAGAGCTAAGCTTTGTACTCTTATTGTGCACAGGTCGTGTGCTTGTAGAACCGGAAATGTAATGACACGAAGGGCACATAGGAAGAGCGCGAAAACTCGACTTTACAACTACCCTCGGCGTTTCCGTGATAATAAAAGTCGAGGTATCTTCCTCCATTCGGGGCTAATGACCTTCGAATCCTTTTTTTTCCAGGTGGTGCAATTTTTTGAAAAATTTTGTGGCTTGCGTTAAATCGCCGGATGATAACGAATTTGTAGAAATTAATTCAAACAGAAGTGTAATTTATTTTCGTGGAAAATAAAAACAGGGATATATTTGTTAATATATTTTTTTATTCTATCATCCCGAGTTTTCAGGCACGCGCTTTTTCAACCCCTAGATAGAATTTCATCCGTCGACTGCTAAAAACATAATTACGCGAATTCAGGGAGAGTAATTTAATACTTTCTTCGATTAAGCCGGGTTTAAAACGAACCGCGTTTCCTTGTTTCTCAATTAAGTCGCGTCGGCAGGGACTTCGCGAATTCTCGCTGGCACAGTCATTGGCCGGCGAATGGCGACCGAAAATTTCGCTCGTAAACGTTGGACGGAGACGTGACAATAACTGTGCTTTTCTCGCGTTTGGTCAGATGGCCAATCACTGTATCAGTAGTAACCCTTGTAGAACGTTAACGAAAAGGGATGGCAGAGATTGGCGCCGATGGTTCTGGTCGATGTAGAATGCAGAGGGCGCGCGCTATTGCGCGCGGGTAGCCCGCAAACGAAGTAGAATCAATTTGCTCGACTAGAGCCTTTGAGTCCTCGACAAATCCCGCGAACGTAAGTTTCGCCCTCTCCGCATCATAGAAGTAGCGGCAGAAAAGCAGCAGCTGTGGGGAAGCATCGTATAACGGGCGTTGAGGTATTAAAACGTCGAGACATATAGATATATCAATATATACTTCAAGAAACGATCGAGTGATTGGCCACCCAAGCGGGCGTAAAATTACAGCGACCTTCGAACTACCTAGGGGGTGGCCAATGACCGTACGGTCGCACGCGCGTTCTCGCGAGCTGCGAAGGTGCGTTCTCGGGTAGCGAATCGATTTGAATAAAAATGAGAAACGAGCTTGCGAAAGAAAGAGAGTGAGAGCCGAGCTACGTAATAGTCAAGACCGAAGCCGAGCATTTCGTTCGCATTTCTTCCCTCCCGACCGTATGACGGGAAGAAGAAACGAAAAAAAGGAGCACACAAAAAAAACAGAAAAAAAATTCTAATTCCGTCCGCTCTCTCGCCCCCGCCTGGTGGCGTGGGATTTGCGCGAGCGACTTGCGTTCAACCCGAGTTTTTTCGTACCAATCCAAGCGGTAGCCGACTCAAGACTTCAAGGAGACTCCGACTCTGCTTCTGGACTTTGCGATTTTATTTTTATTTCTTGATTTTTATTTTCGTTCATATCCTCGTCTGGTAAAACTAGCGGTGAACGCGACCGCGCATGCTCGTATTATAGGTGCGTTTTCCATCGCTGCTAAAACGCATGACTCTCTCATTTGGCTCTTTCAAAGAAGCTGAAAGCCATTCGCGGTGAATGCCCGACCGCGCTTCGCCTCTGTAGGGAAAACGATAATTTTTTTATCGCCTCGTAGAAAGAAAAAGAGAAAAGTCAGTTGAAAAAGAAATGTGAAGCGAGTATTCGTTCAGTTACATTTTCATCTCCAAAAAGTAATTAAAAAAACAAATTCAAGCGTTGATTAATTAAAATTCTTTAATCCTATTGTAGAATTAGTGATTGATCGACTGCCACAGATGTCGCACCGAGCGGACGATAAAAATAATTGGTGGAATCGTTGGAAAGCCACGAACTATTTAATTTTCTTCATTAAGCAATGCACGTGTTACATCTTGCCCATCAAGTGTTTGCAAAAAGAAAAGAGTTTATGAAAGGCAGTGACGAGGCAGTCTGGATCGACCCAAGTGGACTTCCATATATATGTATGTGTATATATATCTAAAGGTATACATAAACCGAGCGAAAGTGGCGCCACCGTCATCAAAGAGCTATAATTGGAGTTCAGGTTGCCTCGCAACTCAGTCTCGAAACTATATTTAGGGCATGCTCTCGCCTCTCGGACTCTTGCGAAAGCTCTTCGTGGCGAGTCTCGATGTGTGCACGAAAGACGTAGGTGAGAGGAAACCACGAGAGAAGGCAACGTGTTCCTTCGGTCTTTCGGTCTTGGCGCTCCTTTCCCAGGTCCTCTCCCTCCGAGTTTCTCGTGGGTTATAGCGCACGACCAAAAAGGGCCACGGAGGCAGAGGCAGACCTCTTAACGTCACGAGAGCCACGAATTATTGCACCATTCCGGTCACTTAGGGTGCGACCGGCCCTTATTACGCGAGCACCTCTACACAGCCCTCCGCACGTGTCTCATACCTCGCGTGGTTTTCCACTTCCCCTCGCGACCCCTCCCTCGCTGACCGTTCTCGTTTTCCCTCGAACCCCGACGATTTTTCTCGCTCTTCGTCCGTCTTCGGTGTTTTCGTTAGTAACTTCCCTTCGCCATTGGCACCTTTCACAACCCCTGCGGCGATTCTCCTCGCCAACAACACAATCATCGATCGACCTCTCCTTAACCTCGAAGCGACCGGGACGACCCGATTCTTATCGGTTTTCCAACCCCCGGACTAAAAATATATTCCAGTACGTATTCACATTTGGGGCTTTTTATTCGATCTCTATATTTATATCTGCGCCTACAAAGATCGAGATTGACGATTTAATAATTGACAGATAGAGTTATGATTGAACGAGTGACCCAGAAAAATGCGGAGCCAGTCATTTCCGTCGAACGAACAACGGTGGAACTTCTCTATTGGAAATGGAAACACCAGTCACCAAAAACAAATTCCATCGTGCTCCTATTTCCTATAATCGATACCCGAATTCGTTACACGTTATCGTACAATGGTTTTGTTGAATTTGAAAGAAAAAAACGTTTAAATCCATGTAAAATTCCAAATACCCCGAGATACCGCAGACTGATGAGACCGCAATGTGTGAACTAGTCTACAACCCCTCGGTCTACTAAAATACCAACAAGAAAATTATGTTTCGCAGACCGGAACAAAAAATAAACGCGTGCTTGAAAGTTATCGTGACTCGGGAGGGGGTTAATGTGCGCTGTTGGGGGTGCGATTAACCGTGATTTCTTTTTTTTCCAACTTTTTTTTGCAAACTCGTTCGGCGCTGAGCATGCACGAGAATTGCGCCCACTCGTCGTTCCGGTGAAACGAGTATGGGCTAGCAGCGAATGACACAAGGGGGAAAAGAGATGAGTTGCATGCGCGAAACACGCAGACTCCTCTGATAATGTGTGTGAACCGTTGAGCGGCTCATTCACGAACGAACGAGTGTACGAAGAGCTTTGTGCGAGTTTGCGCGAACCCATTTTGTGCGAACGAAGAGGAAAACAACGATATTTCGCGGTTGTGCGATGTGCAATCCACCCCCCCCGCGTTAGTGGGAGAGAGTGAGGCAGATAGGGGTGAGAGGGAGAGAGCCATCGGAGCTTTTGCTGATGCCGTTGATGCTCAAACAACGTCGACCATACGCCCGGTGCATTAAGTGTTAGTACATGAACGCGCTTATAGGAATACTTTCCGGTACCTCCTCGTTGTACATCGGTATAAACATTCAGGGTGCTTGAGAATCCTGGCCTAGCGCCCTCTTCTGGTCGCGTCAGCGGACCAAGAGCACACGGGGTCGGACGTTGGCGTGTCTGCAGACGCGCGAAGTGGAAAGCAAAATTCTACGAGCTTTTTTTTCAAGCTTCGTACATGCACTCATGGGCTGGTAAATTACTCGCGAGGTCCAGACCGTGTAAAAAGGACATTGCTCAAATTTCACTCGGATTTATTTACTCGCGAGGTAAATTTTTCAGAATTTTATATATTTCTTTTTTATAACTGGCGACTCGGGCAATGCTGCTTAACTGGAAATAGCGAGAAAGCGAGGGAGGAATCAAGCTAGGATTACTTTCCCCGGAGTCAGGATTCTCCGGTGTAAACACAACATGCCCCGGGAGTGAGAAAGACGAAGACCAAAAGCGTGCGCCGCTTGCCTCGTATTGGATACGGCATGAATCTATGACAGGGATGAGAGACGGGTCTTCTATTCAAGAATGAGATTAAGCCGACAGGAGAGATTTCGAAAAAGCGGGGTTAGCACTCGTACCACCACTCGTATATTTATGTATAGCAACCCCTAACGCATCGCTGCACGGGGGTGTGTCTCGCTTTTTCTCTTCACCATTCTCATCTTCTTATTCCATATGCTTCCACTATTCCAATCCATACATACACCGACTTGCCTTTCTCCACTTTCTATGGATTCACTCGCCGACGGCTTAATACCCTCGATCAAAATCTAAACCCAGCCATTTAGTCGGCGCGCGCGAAAGGCATCGCTCCATGATCTCTTATTCCGCTTCTTCGTTTTATTTCTTCTTCTTCTTGTTCGTTCTCTGTTGATCGAGGCTACAGCAATTCGAGAACCGCCCTGGGGTTCTTGAAGAACGTCGCCAGTGCAACGGACAAAACCTTTGCCGATTTTTACACGAGCTTCCCTTAACCTTCGGGACTCGACCCTGCATCCCCTATTTTCCAAATTTTGTTGGGTTTTTTTTCTTCATACGCCTTGACGAGGGTCGCATCCTTGCTGTTGCGGACTCGACGAGGTCTCCGGCATTCAAATTGTTTAAATTCATCGAATCGAGATAAAAATAATATTCATACTTCTGTTTTTTGTTGATTGTTTTTTTCGAAATAATTTCAGTAATTAACAGAATATGCGATGATTTTCCATCTGCCTTTTGGGGGAGATCCTCGGGAGATTCGAACCCGTAACACGACATTTTATGCTCATGGCACATTATACATAGTTGGCCCATGACTCGCTACAAGAGACTTTCCCTGGGCGAGGAGAATCGCTGCTACCGTTTATCCCCGTCCCGTATATCGCGGTGCACAGAATAGGAAAGCGTACCTGGCCCGACGTCTGTTTGCTCGTGGAGAATTCAACGCGGTTCGCTAGGGCGGAACTCCTCTCGTCGTGGGGAAGTTTCGAACGGGAGCGCATTGTGCCCACCGGGTAAAGGATTTTCATTCTCCTCACCTCCAATGCTCGCTCCATAACTCCATAGCGAGAAGCTCGCGAACCGCGTAACCCCTTTATTCGGATCTTGAAGTGTGCCCTACGGGCTGTATACGTATCGAGGGATTATACATGAAGCCTGGAATTGAGATACAACTCGAAGAATCTGATATCCAACCTCTCGCCAGAATTTTCGTTGAAATTTTTACCTACGTATTTACAAAAACTCCATGACTTCTCGAATAAAAAAATATTTTTAAAAACTTACGAATGAATTATTAGTAAAGTTTATAAGCAATGTCGTTTTCAGGAAATTTTAAAGATTTAGTGGTCAAGTGGTAAGGCGAGAATTATTTCTTTGTCGCGACAAGTGTTTTCGTTTACTTTTATTTTAACAATAAAATTCCTTGTAATTTTTTCTTCATAACAATGCGATCTTTCGAAAAAAGTTTTCTTACAAATTTCAAATCCTTTCTAGATTTTTCGTGGAAAGCATGTTCCAAACGAATGAACGGGGAATAAATTCTTGACGAGAGACGCCGTGAAAATCCTTCATAATCCTTTGGCTCCTCGTCCTTCTAATCCAACAAGCCAGAACTTATAATCCCACTCGTGCGGATTTTCGATTTTGCATCGCAATATCTCGACGAGGCAGGCTTGGGCGAGCTACACAAGACCGAAAGAGTCTTGAAAAGAATTTCAGTCTCGCCACTGGGCCAGGATCAAATGCTCCTCATACCGAGCGCTGGAAATTCTGGCGGACGCGTGAATATTCGGTAGGAAAATTCGGGAGCCGAAACTTTCCCAGGACTGCGGGCGTGTGGTGAGACATGTTTCACAGATACGACAACACATACACAAACTCATACACACACACACACGAATTAGTGAAAACGTGACAGAAACATCGAGGCGCACCTTATCGAGAATAAATAGTTGCGGAAGCGTTTCACCCAGCGTCATCGCTATGAGTTGTTCGTAGACCCTCGGCTGCTTTTACCAGCATATGCGGACCGGACCACGTTATTTTTGGGGATGGAATGTTTTCTTTTGAATTTCCGACCGCTCGACAACGCTGCTACGTGCCATGGTGACATCGACACGTAGTTCAACGTCCACCGGTCTGGCAGATAAGATTACACTATTTTCCTACTTTTATTGCGTTGGTAGACGTCTAAATGCGTTGAACGAGACACAATCGTCTCGATATCGCTGACCCAGTAATGGAAAAGATTATTCGAGGCAAATACCGGTAAAAATTCATTCGTACGTTGAAACGGTACGATTTCCTGTTCACACGTTTTTTTTCCGTTTTCAACTCGAATCGGTGATAGCGGGATAAAACTATTCGACTGAAAATCGGATGATAGTGTAATTTTAAAAATAACGAAATGTTTCGAACCGTTGCTAGTCGTTGGAACAGCTATTTTTTTGTTCTCTCGCATTGATTCCCAATATCCTGTAATACAGAATTACTGGCGTAGCGCGCCATTCCAATTGAATCGTAAAAGGAACGAAAAAAAAGATCTTATAATGGAAAACAGACCTACGGTGGATGAAACTCTATAAAACGAAACCCCTCGGCCCTGACGGAATTCATTTTGCCCATCAGAACTCCGACCGCTAGATCCTGGAATAAAGAACGTTCCATGAACCACGTTCGGACGAGCGAAAGTTGAATTATCTGTCCTGGAAACCAATCCCAGGAAAAAAATAAGGGGGTTGCTTGCGCAAGGGACGCGAGTATCCTTCGGTCTTATACATAGACTCGATGTATCTCATCTTTTTCCTCCTCGGAAAGGCTCCCATTAGCATATTCGTTTTAATGTCCCACGATCCGTTCGAGAAAGATGGTAGCGAATGCAACCTGAGCACCGTCAGTCTGGTTAGAACGAAATGGGGGTAATACGATTCATCGAATAATTGTAACTACCCTTATCCATCTTCGTGAAAACATATACCTAAATGTAAAAGAAATATAAAATATGTAAATGTTTAGTTGAATTAGATCGTATTTATATTCCAGAATGAAATACTATTATTTATTATACAAAGGTCGTTCGTTCATGATAGAAACACATGGAATTCTCCATTAGGTGACCCGCAATTGCCCCATGTTTTCTTTAGGATCGGATCTGCGAGTCCCAGCTGGTCTAGCATTTCGCTCGCAAACCTAACCCCGCCAGCGATGAATGAGGATGCTGGAGAGAGGCGGAGCGATTCGCGGTGTTCCCTCGAGGTTTAACGAGGGACCTGGGGATAGGTCTTGCCGCGAGAGATTTTGCACGGAAACCTGGTGGCCATACTGGCCGAACCACCCCGAACAGAGAGAGAATATATTTCAAGCAATGGAGGATATAGTAGCGGTATAGAAAATACAGCGAGGCCGTCGATCTCCCGGCGGAGGGCAAAGCCACCGAGCTTACCGATGTAAGCTTCTCTCGCCACGAGGCTACACGTTCACGTAGCCCGCCAACCCTTGGCACACGGAAAGGAGCGGGGGTTTAGTGGGGCTCGAGGGGGCGAAGGAGTCAGACAGTGGTATTCTTCTTTCGTTTGCTACAGTCAGAGCCAGATATCGCTCTCTCCTTCTCTCGCAAATCTCCGAACCAGCATGTCGCATTTTTCATACGCGACTCCCTCCCTCTTCTCCCCCCAAACCACCCTTCTCGCTCCTCTCTTGGGAAAAAACAGTCGGACGGTATGCTCGGAAATAGTAGAGGGTGTGGAATCACAAATACCGCGAGCATGGGAGATCGACAACGACCGAATTAACCCGCGATCTTTCGACGATGGGCACTTCGCTGTATTATTTCTTGCTCGAACGTCGTTCGTACTCCGAACTCGTGGAGGACTCAGCTGTTGGCCGGATTAGAATTGCCTTGTCGAGAAATTGCACATCTGTGCTTTGGCGTTGAGCTCGGTGTAATGGATCGAATGAGAAAATTGTATTACAAGCAGAAGAGCCGTGTCAGGATTAGACGGATTGGTGCGTATGTATACGCGATCGTTTAACGGCTATGTCACTCTCGAAGGATCCAAACGCATGGGGAAAATATCATCGCTCTTCGGGCCAATTATTGTCGTCCGTGAAATCGACTACTTTTGGTTGGTTTTATTTTATAAAGTCAATCTCTCCGTTTTCTTCCTTGTTTGTCGGAATTATAATTCGCTCGAAAAGAAAAACAATAGAAAAAGTGAACACGACTTTTTTCCAATACGACGATCTCTGACATGCGTCGGAGTAACGTGTAAACAAGAGATATGACGAAGAAAATGCTTTTCTGCCACTCGATATATTTTTCACAATTGTTAAAGTCATCCATGGCTCGCTCTACGATTTTGTCATACATATATATTGCGTTTCAAACTACGGATTCGTTCCTCCGTGGATTTTACAATACATCACATATGCATGGCGCTTTCCCCGATAAGATATTTCAATATTGACACGAACGTCACTATTTACCACGGCGGCTTGTTCCTCTCTCGTCTTTCCCCATTTCTTCTGGACGAGAAAAAAAAACGTCGGCATAGACTCAGACGTTATGAATATAGAGACATGTGTTGGAAAATAAAAAAATTATTGGATTGCACGACGGAGCACATATTTGTACGGATTTCAGTCGAGCGATTGTACGTTTCGAAATAACGTCGCGTTTTCGATGTACGGAAAGAATTCCGCGTTTGTAAAACGATGACAGTGCACGCAAGTTTGGTATTACATTCCTGAATCATACGTGATGCTTCCGTATGTCGTATTAGGAAATTTATGACTAAAGCACGTTTGTCTGAAATTAAATGCAAATTAAAAAAAAAGAATAATAATTCAATGCAAAGTGAAATTTTGATTTGTATTTATTTTTAAATTAACAAACTCGATTGTTATTCAATAAATAAATATTGCTTGATCGAATTCGTTTTAGGGAATGGACTCAGGTTGACGAACGTAATCGATGTTACATCCTTCTCTTATCTCTTATCATCGTTCATCTATTCGTAGACGAGAGTAAATTCCAAAGTCATAAAAGAAGACGTCAAAGTTTCTTCTTTTTTCTTCCCTGTCTCGATTCACAAGACAATGCGAAGTAAAATTTTAATTTCTATTTATTTTTAAATTAATAAACTCGATTGTTATTTAATAAATAAATATTGCTTGATTGAATTCGTTTTAGGGAATGGACTCAGGTTGACGAACGTAATCGATGTTACATCCTTCTCTTATCTCTTATCATCGTTCATCTATTCGTAGACGAGAGTAAATTCCAAAGTCATAAAGGAAGACGTCAAAGTTTCTTCTTTTTTCTTCCCTGTCTCCATTCACAAGACAATGCGAAGTAAAATTTTAATTTCTATTTATTTTTAAATTAATAATCTCGATTGTTATTCAATAAATAAATATTGCTTGATCGAATTCGTTTTAGGGAATGGACTCAGGTTGACGAACGTAATCGATGTTACATCCTTCTCTTATCTCTTATCATCGTTCATCTATTCGTAGACGACAGTAAATTCCAAAGTCATAAAAGAAGACGTCAAAGTTTCTTCTTTTTTCTTCCCTGTCTCGATTCACAAGATGACGTGTCCACCGGGTATACCCAAAAGTCTCGTCATCGTACACATACCGACAAAATGATACATTTCTCACTCCGAAAAAACTCGAGTCCCATCTTAGTCCTTTTTCTTCCTATTCTCGCATACGAAATCTCGTTCTCTATAATTAGTTCGAAGCCGGCTTAAAAAGATCTCGATGCTCCTGACTGTCCGGGAGTTTTTAAACGAGACGAGAATCCTTCTCGAGAGAACTCCGATCTCTTAAGAGTTACGGAGAAGAGAACTCGTGATGCTTTTGTTCTGAAAGTGTGCCTGTCGTATATTTTTTTTCGAGCCGAGAATCTCGATGCGAGAAAATTCTCGGACTGGACAAAGAGCAAAGGTACGAGAGGATCTGTTGAAGGATCCGGAAGACGCGAGGAGAAAGATGCAATAACGACACATAGAGAGAAACGACGAGACTCGTACCGTTCTGGCCGTCTCTCGAAAACGTTCTTTTACTCGAGCCTCGTCACCGTGGAAAATGAAAGCCATTATAGCTGCTCGTACTCAATTAACGACGGGTCACGCGCGCTTCTACCGAGTACGGCACGATACCAGGCCTTCGGCTTTTGGATCTTCGTCGTGTCTCCTTCCTTCTCGATGTATCACTGTGAAGAATGCGAGAGAAGCTAGAAATTGTAATGACGCTTATGCGTTGGCGTAGAAATTCCCTAAGTCTTGTGTTAATTAAAGTAATCGCAGGAAAATATATGGGGCCTTTCGTGTCGAATCGAGCCTCGTGCCTCTTTTATTTTTAAAGAGATAAACTTCAATCCATTGAAAAACGATTTTTTTCATAACCAAATAATAAAATACAATTTCATAATTAATTACAATAATTTATATTTGCGAATTAAAAAAAAATATAATGATTTATCAAATGTGATCTTTAATTTAATTTCTCTCGATACTTAATTTTTGTTCAATTCGCATTGATTTATTAATAGCGAAATTAAACGATAATTAAATAGAAAAGGGATCTTTCGAGTTGAGAAGTGCGATACATGTGTCGTACGCAACGCGTCCGGTACGAATGTTTGATGACTCACCGCACGAGTAAGCGAGAGAATGAAAATGATCGTTTGATCAAGCTTTATTACATCTTTTACGAGAATTAAAGCCGTTTTATCGCGATATAAACTTAACGCGGCTTGGGTAAATTCATTAAGACGTAAATATATCCGCACGCGAGTGGGTATACCGCTGAGTTTATTCGCAATTCGTAACTTACCTCCCACATAATAATTCGCTTTCTTCCACTTTTATTATTTCGTAAAAACTCCTTCACGGATCGTCGATTAAAACCGCGAGTTTTGAATTTCGTCGACGTACGAGGTGGCTGTCATGGGAGATAGGGAGGTTGAACTTACGAGGTAAAACAGGTGCGTTATCAGAGAAAAACCATAGTTTCCTGGACGTTCAGTCACGTGAAACACGAGAGACGTGACCTTTTTCGTCTCGCCTATAGACGCTCTGATATATGCGCACTAACTCATTCGAGTGCACTTTTTTTAAATGGTTTTCCGCTTCGGGTATTTTCCCGTTCCTCGCATTTAACTCCGTACATAGTCTCGCCAAGAATTACCTCGCGGTATGATTTTCAAAATTATATACAACACTTGTGAAGGACTCGAGAGGAAAAACACCCAAACGAGGAAACCGCCGGAGTTCAACGGAGCAAAATTCTGGATTAACAAAGAGGTAGAGATTCAATCTTTGTGTTTTGCATTTTTTTATATTTCTTTTCTCCTTTTTGTTCGTTTACCATGGAGAAGGTTTAAAGATTCTTCCTTCGTGCGAACGAGCATATGGGGGTTGCGTTTGCTGACGCAGGGTGGCGCTGCGAACGCCGGCGTTAACGCGCCAAGTGCAAAGGTCGCCGTCCCCGTATAACACGCTTTACACACTCGACAAGGAAAACACCTGCGGAATAACCCTGTGCTGCTTGTTAGAACTTTAGCTTTTTCCGCCTCTCCCTCTTTCTCTCTCGTTGATTTAGTCGAGTAAACGAAACGCCAAGTTCCGAGAGTCTCGAAACGTACCTTTCTTGCACAAAGTCTGAGCCTAGCATATTACGAGAATTTCTAAAAGCTTCCTTAAACAGGAAGCTCGTTCTTTCATAACGATTTACCGACCGAGTATTTTAGTATACGTCAAAATGGCGGACAACATACACACGATAATCTTTGTCTTTTTAAAAGCTGTTATAATTATTTTTCGAACGATACATGATGGAAAAGAAAATGATCGACGTTCTTCATCCAGATGAATCGTTATTCGTTTGTGTTCACCAAAGCGTAGTCAAATTCGTATAATACGCGTGACGGAACGTCGGAGATAAAGTTCTCTAATTCAAGAGACTTCTCTTCAGTCTCGTGTCATTGACTATACTACCAGTGTCATAACTTCTATAACTACGTATATACATTTATATAGAACTTTCGTACGTATATAGAAACGAAAGTGCACGGGAGAAAGAGGGAGAGGGAAAAAGGAACGGAAGTCCCTCGTGAGCGTCGGGGCGTGAGTTCCCGGTCGTCGTCGTCGTCGTCGTCGTCCTCGTGTTGGTTCCTGGCGCTGCAGGCGCCACCTCGCGACGGTTCATGGCACTATAGAGAACTCCAGTGGTGGCGAACACGCGACGCAGAGAGACCTCGTAATATAATGTTTCCATTTAATATCTTTATGAGCGCCGAGCGAAAATGATGAGGTTTCCTGTTTTTAATAATGTACCCGCGAGGCCGCAGCACCTGAGCCTCGTAACTCTCTTTTTCTCTCTCTCTCTCGCTCGCCCCCGTTACCCCTCTTGCTTCCTCTCGCCTCCCACCTAGCTCTCTTCGTTCTTCTCGCTTTTCGACTCTCGTCCCCTTCTACCCTTCTCACTGTAACGCCCTCTACGTTCGTACATGTTTTATATATATATATATACACAAGCTCTTTCGTACGGCTGAGCGTCGCAACGCACTTCTACCCTCTGAATGTGTCGGAGAAAAGTATATGGCTCGAACGCTTTGCTACCCCTTCTCTATTTCTCTCTCGCTTTCGCTTCGTTTCTTTTTTACTTTCTTTTTCCTCTCGCCAAAAGCTTCGGTCTCCCGCGTACCTTTTCGCCCTTTGGTAAGCTCGCATCACCCTCCCTCCATCCCTTGGTCTTTCCGTTTGTTTTATTTTTCATGTTATTATATATTTTTTTTGTTGTTTTTTCGTGAAAAAAAAACTTTCCGTCGCAACTTCGAGCTACCCTAAAAACCGGAGGTACGGATGCTGGCGTACGCTCCTACGGGAAAACGCAAGTTCCTATTTATTTCCTTTTCGTAATTCCATTCCAGCCCGTGGCTCGTATTTAGATCGCGGAAGTTTTCTAGATACGGGGAAACGGGTGCGAAAAAAAGTCTACCTCGTGCATAGATTTACAAAAAGAAAGATATGTGAGACTTTTATGACGCGAGTTAAGATGCGTTTTCTTCAAGTTTCGCCATCTTGAGTGAGGCGGAGGGAAGGAGGAATTAACTCGTGGGATTTAAACGTCGTGGACAGTTTACGGTAGTCCGCGAAGCTTTTGGTAAGGACGAAAGGTGAATTTTGATAAGGACGAAAGGGCGTTAATTTTAAGGCGTACGATATGTTTCAATTTGCCATACAACATTTATTGCCTGTGATGAAAAAGATTATTCGTAATATTATATCCGTATCCTCGAGTTCTGACAGTGCGTTAAGGGGGGATATCACAGGCGCCGATAAGAAAAATATTTTCAACGATCGAGTTTCGTCCTTACATATTTTCGTATCTATATCTCTCGTTGAAAGAAACGTTATATGCGAGATAATGAAAGTGTTATTGGAGTCGGGCGATAATGCGCTCGTATGTGAAATTACGGAAAATATAAATTTCTTATTCCTTAAATAAGTAGAAGTCTTCTTCGTTCGTAATCTACGCGAGAATATGACACTACTCGCGAGAGGGCACTCCTTATACATCCATTTCCGAGAGTGCACGCTACGTTTTACGATCGTATCGAGTCGATTAGCGAAGTCTTCGGCGGGCGCGTGGGTGACGCTTTATCGAGACCTGCCTTTAATATTCACCTCGTTCGCTCTTTATGTCGGGGACGAGACATTGAATTGATTAAAAAATCAGTCGGAATTAACCCGCGACAAAATAACGGTGGATAATCATTGCGATAAAAATTTTATTCAACGATTAAGATTTGATTTCGTTGAATTTATTATTGATTATTTTTTATTTTGAACCGATTAACATTTTTACAGTCCCGTATTACATAAATAAACATGAGTTTTAATGTTAACGCTACTTGAACTATAAATTTATAATCTTCTATTGAATCGAAAGCAAACCGTACCATCGATTTTTTTAAGTAAAGGAAATACTTTAAACCTTGCCAGACTATTGGCAATTTTGAGTTTCGAAATTTTTTCAAAGTGATTTTTCTCGCGCTTTTTTATTCGCTCTTTTGTTTACGTTTCACGAGATAAAATATTTGAATGCGAGTATGAAAATCTGGAAAGAAAATCATCACAAAAACTTGCAGTCTTTCCTGGTTGCAGGAATTTTTGCCGGTGTATAAGAAGTCGAGGAAAAGGAGCGAGTGAGAAAAATCTTTTGCTTGGATCAAAATTTCGTACTTGCGACAAACGGGTGGTTATCCACCGGTGTGCGCGTAACGGAACACTCGTTCTCTGTCTTTAGTCGAGATTTTTCTGTTTGGGACTCTCTAACTGACTCACACGCTCTCTCACAGAGTTCTTACAGAGGTTTTCCACGAATACGCGGCTTGAAAAAAAAAGGAATCATCCTGCGCCACGCAGCTGAGAACGGTCTGCCAAGGAAGAGAGAAGCGGACAAGAATCTCGAGAAGACGAGGGATCGGTTGATTCATCTTCCGGAACGTTATTTTCTCATGGTTGATATAATAGGGCTTCGAATCTCCGGACCACCGCGTCGTCGGGAACTCTTCGAGCCAAAGAATATATTTTTTCGTTCTCCTTTAATAATAGCTACCCCTAAATACAACGAATTTTTCACGGATCAGGTTAGCACGTCGAGTGTGAAAAATAGAATTGATCGTTCCATTTCACGTACCAATTGAATTGCTTTGGCGGTATCAAAGAGCCATTGTTAAAAAAGATAAAAAGCAGTTACAGAATAATAAAGATTTTTCATTAAAGAATAAACTCGTCGATTAATTCAAAGTGTCATTAATCAGTGACTAATAATTTTCATGAAGTGCAAATTATTTTCCTTTTTCGCTTTAATTCAAATAATTAATTTATAATTATACCGTTCGAAGAATGATTTAGACAGTTTTTTTTCCCGAGTCGCGGCCATCCCTTTGAATAAGAGCCAGTAGCTGCAACAGCCAGCTGTTACCAATTAACGTCTCTTTTTTTTGTTTTAATTTTTTGTCTTCCAAGCACTTTATCGTCGCGACAAACAATATTTATACCTTTAAAACACAAATAAATACACGCTCGAGAGTTTTTCACTCATATCTGACAAACGTTGCTGCCCTCGTACAAACATAATGTAAACAAAATTCTGTTACATCTGGACCAGCTGTGGGCTTGGCTTGCGCAGCCGAGTGTCTCGGCCACACGTGATCACTGTAAAGTCTCGAGAGTCCGTGCTTACCGCTCGACGTTGCACAACTTCATTTTTTCCTCCAATTTGCAAGTACAATGATCAAAAAGCATAAACTCGAAATTGAAACTACGAGAGTGGAGCGACACGATTGAAAAGAGGAAGGTGGATAAAATTTCATTGTCTAGTCGAGTGCATATGAGGCGAAAGAAAAGAGGTGCGCCCTTTCTCGTCTCGTTTTGACTCGTAGCGTTGCCAAGGCAAACGTTTCTCGGGGTGGATGAGTGTTTCCTCGAAGCTCGTGGCCGTGTGTGGCACGAGAAAGCCCCGAAAAAGAGGGAAAAGATGACGACGGGGATGTAAGTGAAGACGGATAAAACGCAGAGCGAAGAAAGTGCCGGATATGCTTTGGCAAAGTCGAGCAAAGACTTTTGCCATTGGAAGTCACGCCTTGTTATAATTTCGACGAATTTCGTTATTGCTTTAAAAAACTGGCAATATTTTGGAAATAAAATTGAAAATAAAAAAATGAATTTAATAATTATTTTAATTACAGGGTGAAAATATTTTTTTTTTAAACCGTTTTTAAAAATAATTGCTTCATTGCATATACCAAAATTTCATACGTCGTGTATGATTTGCCTTTTCAACTCTCTCTCCGATATCGTGTTTCGCGCTCATAAAAAGTCTTTTATATATATGTGCACCATTTCCCGACTCGCTTGATTTATCGGGCTGCCGTGTGGCCACGTCTAAAATATTAACTTCCCGTTGGGTCTTATCGATCTTCGCGTTCGTATATGACCGAAAATAATAAAGATTGATAAAACGAAAAAATTCTGTACGAACACAGGACACATAAACTCGGGACAATATAAAACCCATTGAATATTTTTATTCAATGAGAAACGAAATTTATTTCATCGAAATTGTTCGCGATAGTTCGAAGTAATAAAAAAACGCTTCTTATTTATTCAAAAATTTCATTTCTCCCTACTCATACTTGTTTCCCCATTTGGAATTAAGCGAAGACCAATTTGTTTTTAAAGCAACCAGCAACCTCGACTTCCGGGCTTTTTAACTTCGTCGTAACATCGCACGTATTCTCCACTTTTCTTGTCACGCTCATGTTAAAAAAAAACATCGGCCAGCCCTACTTTTTGCCTAACAAGACCCAGAAAATAGCCTATCCCATTTTTCTTTGCTGTATCACGTTGTCGTCGCGAGAAAAAGCGAGAAAGTGAAAAGAAAAAACGCCCACCATGACTCTCGTTAGTCTCGTTGACAGAGGGCGACAGGGTGCGCGTTATAGATCATCGCCTTTCGAACGATGGGGTCGAGCGGCTTCCGGACGAAGAGATGTCCGGTGGCGTCTCGAAGAAGGTCGGCACTTTGGTCCAGACCGTTTCAATGAGTCCCCGCGGGCCTTCGACGCTTCGCTTTGTCAGTCGGTTAGCTCTCGTACGACGTAACGTTCCCCCAAAAAGAGAAAAACGAATGGGAAACGAAATATATCAACGAGCGGTCGAGCCACGTGGTCGAGCCTGGCACGGGCTGACGTTACCACGGTATAGGTATTTAATAAAATCTTGTACGACCTGCTCGTACGACCCTTATTTCGCGTCTGTTAGACTCTCGCAACCCTTATACCCAACAGCGCGATGGCCACTCGAGCGGTCCACGCGCGCCAGGCACAGATTCAATCGCTACGAGAAGAGCAAGAGACAATGGCCCTGAACAATAGGGCACCGTGAAGAGAAAGAACCCGACTCCTCCGAGCAGTCTGCAGTTAGGTAGGTCTGATGTACAACGGTCGAAGTGCACGGATCCCGGAGGGGTGGAAAGAGCAAAGGGTGTTTATGGCGGATTCGTTCCACCGTGAAGAATCATCCCTTATAATTAACCAACAGCCGTGGAGCCAGCTTCCCTTCCTTCCTTCAAGGAGAACGAACCCGTTTCCCATCGTGCTCTCCGAGTCATGGACCGAAAAATTGATAATTATCATTCTGGACCGAAATTCGTTCCAGCTTTTATTTTCAATTCCACACAGTTACGAGAATATTTCAATATTTCGTTTGTACAATGGAATTTCTTAAATGGCTGGTTATATATCGATAGGAGACTATTTAATTTGGGAATCAATCTAGTTCTCAATTTGAAAATTTGTTTCCACACTACTAACAATTTTTTTTTGGTTCGATGATTGAAACTTTTAGTAAATGGATTGAAGGTTGTATTGAACTGGTCAGTAAATTTAGTCACGAAGGGTCAGTAACTGGATCGTTCACCCCGCGTCATCTTTTTTTACCTTCGCTTTTCCTTGCACTTCGTAATAAACCATCAAACATACTCGATGGGCCGATGGACGAGTGTACACGACTATGAAATTCGATACCACAGAGGGGGTTCCATCGTTATCGCCTCGACTAAGAGCTTACGCGGCAGACTAGCGACGACACTGACGTGTCCTAGTCGATCCCACGTACTCGTGTGTCTCATGGTGCATGGACACCTGTGTGTATATCACTCGCATAGAGACATCGACGGTGACACTTGCCTGTATCACCTAATAACTTGTGAGGTTTCCTTCGTGCAGGTATAATCGTATACACATGTGGAAGCTTCGTCTGCGAGACATTAAAGACATTGTACAGTGTCTGGCTGATTCCGTACGATCACTACGAGCTTCGACGTTGACGCAACGTATTTAACCCTCGTGAGCTCGATGACTTCCTCATTGAAACAATTTACCATTCCCCCAATTGTCTACAATAAAATATAAATTGTTTCCATTATTCGATTAATCGATTCCTCAAATAAATTAATTTCTTTCTAATCGTTTCGATTATTTTTGCAGCAACGAGATTGATACAACCTTTTGAAGATTTATTCATCGAGTCTCAAACTATTTTTTATACGTTCTCCTTGGTAGGATGTAAATGACAACCCTTAGTGAAAAGCTCGAAGTGAACAACACCCTGAAAAAAAGGGTACGACATTTTCTCGTGCCGTTTCTTGTTCAGCTATTTTTCTTTTCGTTGTTTTCTGCACACCCGCATTCTTCTCAACACCCCGAAGGCGTCGCATTAAATTTGACGTCGTCCGTGCCGGGCATACGTGCGTTATAAACAAAAGCGAAGAATTCTGAGAGCTATGGGACATAGCTTTCTCGCTTTTTTTTTTGTTCCTGTCTCTTTCACTCCCTCCCACCCTCTCTAGCTGCCTCTTTTGCTCCGTCTGATTCTTGAGCTCCCAAGTGGAAGCGAGATACGTGCAGACGAACTTATATATGCCCAGTGTGTGGCATGCGGGATCCGTCAGAGATGGGGGCATTCAAATATACAAACCGGTATTATTTATGACCGGGGAATACGTCGAAATGCGCGGGTGATATATATTTCGTGAACTGCAAAGAAAAAATCTTCTGCATACCGAGTGACTTTATACGCGGTCCAGCGATGTTCTCGATATCCGATTCGTTTCGCAGTCGACTCTGTCAACGTTCGATGACGAATGGAAATACGTATAGTATACGTATGATACCCGTTTACCTAAACATTATTCTATACGATACGCAAAATCGAAAGAAATTTCATATATTTTTAACTCTTTCATTTGATGTTGTTTTTCTCGTTGTAAATTTACTCAAACGATCTCCCGAGACCAAAATCGTGTTCGAGCAACCAACGATTTTCCTAAAATTCAATCATTTTCAACCAGAAGCTCGTAAAACATGTTTTCAACGCGTTGTTCAATAACCGAACCGGGGGTTGAAGGCCGTGGGGTTTGTGAAGTAACAGTCAGTTTTCACTTTCGCATACATGGAAAATGCATATTGCCGAAAACACGACTCTATTTCGACCCGGAATACCACAGAGTGGTCGGCGCGTGTGCACTCTGGGAAATATACAATGCGTTCGTATATCGTACACGATAGCTGAATAGATAGAGCGTCTATAACATTATTTATGTACTCCATCCTCTCTGCGCCATTTCAATATTCGCTCTCTATCTCTCTATCTCTTCATCTCTATCCCTCACCCAGGCTGCGAAATATAGACGAGCGAATGGACAGATAGACAGACAGGTCTCGTGCATGCGCTTCTCCCATTCGCGTGGGCCTTGAAATGAAATGGCAGAGTGACAACGCTACTATAGAATCTCCCTATCTCTCTCTAAAAGCGATATCTAAAGTACAAATTATGTCAAGACACCTTGACATCTGTATTCGTTCAACTACTTTCCAGCTTTCCTTCGATAATCTTAAAAAACTGTCAGAGCTCTTGGTAATCTCAAAACAAATAAAATAAGTGTTACGATTTGAAAAAAAATCTTCCTATAAAAATTTGTAAACTTGATGAGATTTTGTACCAAAAAATGACACAAGCTAATTCAACTTGCAAACAAATAAGTAAGGGTAGTTACATAAAAGAATCCATCATTAAAGATTAGAAAAATTCACCGAATCAAATATTTATCTTACTCGTGTCTTCTTCGTTTCGAATTAAATTTGAGATAATTCAACCGTGAGCCATTGGAAATCCAGCGTCGCTAATAAATCAAGAAAAATTAATAAGTCCGCGAGACAAAAACATTTCATCCCCCTTCGTACGTTGTTTCATCTTACCCCATCTTATAGTAGCCAATCCAATTGGAAGTCTACCATATGCATTTCGTTTCAGCCCCCTCCCGCCACTCCGCCCTTCTCTTACGACCTCCAGGTCACTCCACCACATACATAGAGCGGTGTACGGTGTACACGGCGCATCTGCAAGTACTGCAAGTGTGGCCGAATGAATGAATCTCCATCCATTCCCTGTCAGCCGACGAAATTTCAATAAGCCAATTCGGGTAATGGATTGGCACGCACGTGCCCCTCCCCCTCCCTCATCCCCCTTCCAACCCCACGCGTTTCCCTCCTCCGCCATTTTCAAACGTGTGTACGAAGCGGATCGACGCTTCACCGTCCCACCGAAAACACGATGCCGAGCTTGCTTTGACACGCGTGCGGCCCATTTGAGCCTGGCCAGGCGCTAGTCAGCCACAGTCTCGCGGACGTACCTCTCGTGCGTACGAAGTATTTTCACGCATTGTTCGATCCCGCGCGTACTCGTTGCCATTATGAAGGAAAGCCACGCACAGTGAGCGAGAAAGAGAGAGGGTGACAGAGGTCACCGTGACAATGAAAGAAATTCACCCTTGAATTCGCAAGAGGGTAGCTTGGCTCATCGTTTCATAGATCACGTCACGAGGGTCTCGGAAAAGGGGCACGCGCGTTATCCACGCGAATACGAGAAGTGGGAATGATCGTTTTAGAACTTTTCCGAGGGGGCTAGGGGCTTCGACGGCGGGGGAGGGGGGTGAGTTATATTTCACCCACTGTATGATCACAATACGGGAAAACTGAATGCTCTCTTACCGCTCTGCTGGTCGTAACGAATTATTTTATTGCCGAAATGCCAGTTAAACGTTATACAGCTAGTACATCGAACGATTTATCGACGGGACGAAATTTTCATTGTAATCGTCCGTTTTTGTGTCAAATTCTAGGATAAACAATGTACGGGAACATTATTACGTAGAGAAATAAGTATCAACAAAATTCGTTGGAATTTTTGTGTTTAAACATTGTTTATATCAACGACCATCGAATTTTATTTACGAGTAAACTGTGTGCAACACTAGCTGAATTCAATTTCAGACTCGATCGTGTTTTATCACTCAAAAATTCGTCGAAAAATGAACCATAAATAATGTTTTTAATCAAGAAAGTGTTTGTTTTTTTTTTGGTTTTTTTTGCGATCGAACTATCGGTCAATATACTTGCCATGCAATTTCGTTCACCCGGAAATGCATATCTTGTGATTTTCGCGGATAGAAAAGTAGAACGTGCTACCGATAGTGCAGTGTAGGGAAAAGCATTCATATCTCACGCGTACGTACCTACGTACCATGGAACGAATAGGTGAGAAAGTCAGATGGATGGAAAGACACGGTGCATGAAGAAGAGGCGCCACCCAATGCGCCTCTCGCCAATTTGCATACAGAATGAAACGGAACACCACTTTGTGCTATACACACTGTCGATTTTCTCTCATTCTACCTCTCATTCTCTCCGTCCACCTCTTCGTCCCTCTCCCCCTCTTTCTCTCTCTCTCTCTCTCTCTCTCTCTCTCTCTCTCTCTCTGTCTCTGTCTCACTGTCTCTCTCTCTCTCTCTCTCTCTCTCTCTCTGTCTCTGTCTCACTGTCTCATTCTTTCGATGTGAGGAAATTTTCATGTCCCTCCACGAACGACGATCGAACGAGCCACACGCCACACGCCTGCATGGACATTTAACGAGCGACATTCGGTAAATAACGTGCGGAACATCGAGGAAATATTCATAGTACTTGAAACGTCGTGTGAGCCGCGCAGTTCCGAGGACGAAACTGATGCCGCTTCGCGGTGAATCGAGCTCTCTGTCTCTTTCTCTCTCTCTCTCTGTCTTTTTGTCTCTCTCATCTTCGCTCTTCTCTTCCTCTCGCCCTCGACGCCTCCGCCTTTTCCGATTTTATGGATTTGTCGGTATTTATGTAAAGAGGATATATAAACTTTATACTATATATATATATATATATGCGTACACGTTGAATATTCGCGATACGCCCGTCACTCTGTGAAATATTGGAGATGGGCAAAGAGAGCTGGTAATGGAGAACGTACTTTCCATTATGTTTATGTATATATAGTATAGCTACGTGTCAAATGAATTCTCCATTTTTGTAAAGTAACGAACGAATATTTGTACTCTAACGAAGCTGAGCAAAATATTTTGTTAATTAAAATAACACCTTTCTTTGACGAGAATCAAAGCATGACATAAAAGAACAAAAGAAAATACGTCGATAAAGAGTAAAAAGGAATTGAAAAATAACATTTTCTATAATTATCGATATTTACAAAAAAAAACTTATTTTATCGTATTATTTATGGAGTATTGATAAACTGAGAATTGGCAAACAAATTTGAGAACTAATTTTGCAAGATAAACTTGTATGGAGAAAGGAGAGAACAATTTTGAAAAAACGTCCCATACACTCATCGCATAATTTGCATACGGACCACGACTAACGATGGATCGCGTGCATGAAATGGCGTATATATATTTTTATTTACGAGTTTACGGACCGAAGTATACGATCCAGCAGTACGTATATCGGGGTAGACGACGAAGATGTCGATTCGAAACGTTTGCATTCGCGATCGGCAAACTTTTATACGAGTCGCTCTCGTAACTTGAAGAATCGAGGGAGGATTTGTGCAACTAAGAAAAAAAAAACAATAAAAAAATAAATAAAAAAGACTCAGAAGGTCCGCGGAACTTCGTCGATTCGTGGACGAAAGAGTTTTCTTATGGGTCAACGTTCTGTCTGTGTGCGTGTGGTTTTTTTTCTCAAGAGCGTAGCGCGTTACGTCTCGATGTGTATAACACCACGATCTCGCGATACAGCGAGTTTCGAATTTTCCCTCGTCGAGCTTCGTTCGAGCTTACACGATACGTTGTTATTATCATTATTTCGTTTTCTCGGGATTTGCGAAATCGTCGAGAATCTTTAATGTACGTCGACAGGGGTGGGAAGGTACGGGGATGCGTGTAGTTTTATTTCGTACGCGACAGTGATCATGGATATGTAAGCAGGAAGTTCGATCGTTAACTTCGCGATAAGGGCAGGATCGGCGCTATAACTCTTTATACGACTCGACAAAAAAAAGAAACATTATCCGACCAACATTCTTTTCCGTTTGCCAACTTTCGGTACATCGTCAGATCATAATTGCCGATTAAATACGTTCCTTACGTTGATATCATTTTTGTGATAAAAGTTGCTACGGTTTCGAAATAACGCGGACAAAATAATACGGTTAATGCGACCGAATTTTCAAACAAGAATGTTGATTAATTATAGTCGTTACGACGATTAATATCTAGTTTATCTCGTAATTTATAATCGCTCATAAACAAAATCTATAAAAATACTTATTAATGTCATTTTTTTTCATTTCTATTTTCATTGCTAAAAGAGAACAGCAAATATTACTCGTATGCACGAGAAACTCGGGACCAATTATACACGCGTCCTCGATGCTTTATCGCTTTATTATTAAAGAAAAAACAAAAAGAGGAAAGAAATTTCCGATATCCCATATCGATTTTATCGTCTCTCGTTCGTTCTCGTCTATTTCTATAATCCCTCCGTGCTTTATTTATACGCGATAACGCCAGGAAATCCTCCTGGACTATTCATACCATGGTCTGGAGGAATAACGCAGCTGTTTGAGTGCGAAAATACGCTCACCGGTATATCACTCCCTTTAAACACACAGACACACACATACCCAGTTTATACAAGGTCCTTAAAACTATATACTTCGTTGAAGCAAGGACGATTTTTTTGTTCATCGAGCTAGATTGGCTAAAAAGTTTACGTGAAACTTAACGGCCTAATTGTCTGACAAGTGAAAATGCAGGACTCGATGGCAATCATCTCAGGGACATTTCGTCCTTCGTTTTATTTATATAGAGTTTACTCGAAAGTAGCAAGAACTTTTCGTTTCTATATCTTTCGCTTCCTCGTCCATCTTCCATCCGATCCTTTCTCTCTACTTGTCGACAGTTTTCTACGAAAGACAGTAAACAATCGTTACGTTTATCGTATCTTCATTCCTTTAGGACCAAGGACTATGATATATTTCGGGGGTTTTCTAATCGAGTTTTTCATCTCGGGTTAGAAAATCTGGTAAAGTCGAGCGAGATAAGAATTTTATTTTTCGTACAACCCGGTTTTTTATTTTAATGGAAAAACGTAGTATTAATAATACTCGACAGTAAAATTCGTTGAAGGGTTGAAAGAGTTGTTACGAAATAGTAGTTCGAAGAAAAATTCATGGAAAAATGAATAATAAAAAATAAGTTGAAAATATGTGTATACAGGTGTATGTACGGAAATGATATAAAAAAAAGGGCGATCGTAGCCGCAAGAGCTCGGAGGTGCGCGTTTGCCAGCTAGCTGAAAGCTGTATGTGTTGCTCGTTCAACTGCCTCCACAGGAGTTAACATTTTCCGTGCTTTACGACTCTCGTAAATCTCACGAGCCACGCG
The DNA here is from genome assembly GCA_946811545.1 of Netelia fuscicornis. Taxonomy (NCBI): domain Eukaryota; kingdom Metazoa; phylum Arthropoda; class Insecta; order Hymenoptera; family Ichneumonidae; genus Netelia; species Netelia fuscicornis. Next base: position 34,117,802 of record OX328015.1, read on the forward strand.
GATACCATAGGGAGTTGCACAGAAACCGAGAGAATCTTCTCTCGTGCGATACTACGGGTAGCTACCGGTGGTACGATGAGAGAAGTCGCATGTGCTCTTTTGCCAGGGTGCCATATCGAGGAAACTGAAAGGTGTCGAGCGGAAAACACGAAGAACCGGGGACACTCTCGGAAGAGTTTTCATGGCTCGGTTTCCGCGAAGAGATAGCGAGCTAGGTATATCATCATTAAGCCGGGTCAAAAACCATCTCGAAAAATGTATTTTTTAAATAAGATCGCGCTAGAAAATAACAAATTAGAACGAAGAAATTTTTAGGCAAATTTTCAAAGATTCTCAACATAAAACTGCGACAAAATAAAAACCGATGGAAAAATGTATTTTTAAATAAAATCGCGCTAAAAAATAACAAATTAGAACGAAAAAATTTTTAGGAAAATTTTCAAAGATTCTCAAGACAAAACTGCGACAAAATAAAAACCGATGGAAAAATGTATTTTTAAATAAGATCGCTCTAAAAAATAACAAATTAGAACTAAGAAATTTTTAGGAAAATCTTCAAAGATTCTCAAGACAAAACTGCGACAAAATAAAAACCGATGGAAAAATGTATTTTTAAATAAGATCGCTGTAAAAAATAAAAAAATTAGAACTAAGAAATTTTTAGGAAAATCTTCAAAGATTTTCAAGATAAAACTGCGATAAAATAAAAACAGATCGAAAAAAAAATTATTTTTATTTTATTTTCAAATATTTAATATTACATTGATTTAAACATTTCCACAAACTTAATTCTAATGGAAACTCAATAAAAAAAAAATCTATACGAACGTTGAATTTAATTTTCATGATTTTTTACTCCTCGCTACGTTCTTAATGCCGTTATATACCGAATAATTAAAATCGCTTCACCGCTTCTGCATGCAGACAGTGTGAAAGAATGAAGTGAAAATAAAATAAGAAAACGATCTCGTGCATTCAGGCCGTGAGACAGGACAATTACAATAAAGCTCGAAGGCGCTCTCTCTCGACCTAGCGAGTTTTCTCGCGAGTGCACAAGTGGTGGAATAATGCAGTCGAGGGTGGACAATAGGTGTATATAGAACCGGGGACAGACTGGAGGTGTTGCAGTTCCATCCTAGCTGATGCAAGGAAGGAATCCTTCCGAGAAAGGATTTCGCAGAGTGAGCCAGAGATAGAGATAGAGAGAGAGAGAGAGAGAGAGAGAGAGAGAGATATATCTCACAGCGTCTGCCTCAGTGTGTGCTTTTCGTGCCCATTGCAACCGAGGAGACCTCCTCAAATTAAATCCGGCTAATGTAACCCCTAGCCACCCCTGTATTAGATCGTAGTCTGAGGGAAGAGAGCCCCGAGGCTTCTACCACTGTTTCAAGCTTTAATCCCTCCACACATTCTCTTCCAACTGCCAGGAACAAGAATTCCCTTGAGAATGATGGAAAATCCCTTCGTGCTGTAAAGTTGCATGATTAGCCATCGCGAATTTTCGACTTACTGATTTTCCACCAAAATTTATTCAGTCCTGATTTTGCTAATCGAGATGTTTTCGTTAAATTTTTGTTCGCCAGTCGCGAATAATCTTTCTAAGTCAAGCCTGATTCCTTACAAATTAAAGCTTCCCCTTTTCGTTGTCAGACGATCCTCCAGCCTCTTTTTTTTCATTTGAGCTGCTTGTCGTGACGTCTTACATTCTAATCGCGAATGCCCTTAGGTACAGCCTTCCGATGAGAGGTGAGATGGAAGGATTTCCGCTAAGAGCGTGATAAGCCACTGGGTTCGTGAGGCATTAACTCGCGGTAGTCCCTTCGCGAAGTCAAAGGGAATTTCCCCCAATTTAGGAACTGCTATATATCACATTTCCTACATTTTATCAATGTCGATTCCCAGCGAGACGAAATATTCGCATATCAGTTGTTCACAATGATCGGAAATATCAATTAAAAGTTTTTTTTTAAATTATTTAAAAATAATTTCGAAATACCGATTTTCTAATAACATATTGCATCAGCTACACATTCGCATATCAATTTTCAACAATTATTATTGGAGAAATAAATTAAAATTGATTTTTTTTTAATAATTAAAAATAATATCGAAATATTGAATTTTTCAATATCGAAGCAATAATTAGACGCAATTATTTCCAATGATTTTTCATTCAAATATTAACTAACCGAAACGTCGTTTCACCTTCTCATACGCCTACACGCGATATTTAATAAGTTTACGAAACATCGAATTTAAAAATACACAAAATTCTCATAATCGCCTCATTCTCGTTAAGTACTGTTTTTTTTCTTCTACAAATTTATGTAAACACCGCGGTGTGTAACGATCGGATTAATACCGTTTCCTCTATCGACCTTCCCACACGATGTCGATTAATTTTTTCCTTCCGTCTCCATCTCTCGCTGTGAAACATCGAAATTACGTGAGAGTAAAGAATGTTTTCCTTCTTGTTTTTTTTGTGCCTTTCGTTTAATCGGTGAGCCCCGGGGGCTCGCGGATAATCGTACTCGCCAGCTGAACGGACGGGAGAGGGATTAAGGGAAAAAACGAAGGAATTTGTAGAGAGAACTCTTTGGAACACAACTGTTTAATATCGCAGTTGAAAAGCACTTCGACTAATAGAGCCGGACTCTCGTACCTCTTGTAAAAGGTATTCATCGGCTGAATATAATCGCACTCGTTTACACACATATCCCTGATACTTTTTCCTGTACCATATAACACGTCCCTTTTATTCGAACTTAAAATACAGTAAAAGTCTTCGATAGTTCACGACCTTGCCCCTTTTTCAGCGTCTCGACTCGTACTATCTACCTCGCGATCTCGAGTTCATTACGAATATAAATTAACGAAAAAGGATTAAAAATTATAGTTTATCGATTCGAAAAACGAAACTAAATTATTATTAATCGACTCGACGTCTTTAGGGAATTTCTACTGTACGTGCATCCTGCGACGTGTCACGAGATTCCGGCGGCAATACAAGGCTCCTGGTACACAAGAATAAAACCTGAATGCGTGTACCGTGGAAAAGACCGCGGGGGGGAGAAAAAAAACCGGGTAAAGGTAAGTCCTCGTTCTTCTGTCTAAGGGAAGCTTCTCGTTTCATTCTCTTTGTCTCTCTGTGTTTCCCTGGTTCGCGCACATCCCTCTTGTTCCTCCTACCACCGATTTTATTACTTCGCGACGAGCGGCCTAGTACGAGTTTCCTCCGTCGCCACTCCCACATCATTCTCGTGTCGAGAAATCGTAAATTGTTTTACGCAGGACGTTCGCGTTCAGCTACCGCGCAATATTAGGTAAATCTCTATTCGTCTTTGTTCTTCTCGCTTTTTCTTCGTTTCCAACGTTCACGTTGTATACGGATTGGGCTTGCGTGAATACGTTGTAAATGCTACGTTTTCAACCCCCTGTAAAAAGCTTTATCGACCGAGAAAGCTAGCAATGATCATTCGTAATTTTAAATTGGAAGAATTCCGCAGAGGAACATGATATTATCTTAAAGACGTCTCGAGGAAAAATAATTCAACCCTTTTCCCGCGGTATATTTTTCTCAATTGCTCTGAGAGAGATATATATATACATATATATGTCTATATAAATTGTACCTATATACGTATATATATCTCGAAATCGATCGAGAATGCTAAACTTTCCGACGTCTACCTCATCCCCGCGAGCCGGCAATCTTCGCAAAGTTCAACCGACGGTAACGCCGCGAGAGGGTTGTTATATCCGTCATTCGAGGAGAACTTTGACGAATTTTCCCGTACCTGAAGCACGTGTAATCGAGGCGAGTCGATTCGTTCAAAACTTCAATTTAAAAAAATCGAGAATTAAACGTAGATCGATTTATTAATTAATCGACATATCAAAACGTGTCGTCTGAACAATTAAAAATATTATTTGGAATGTACATTATACATTATAAAATACAATCAAGTACACAGAGTGTTATTATAATTTTCTTCGTAATAATTTCTCAGTTTCATTACAAAACTTTCGACCTTATCAACTATTTCGTCTACACCAAAAAAATGTTTAATAATCGAAACCGAAGGTTCGCAAAGTATAACAATCTCGTCGATCCTCGCACGCTGTATTATCACGGTCCTTTTCCACCCTAATAGAAACCACGACGATTATCGGCAAGACCACAGGTGCCTTATCGCAGAATTTGAGCAATTAGGGGAAAAACCGCAGAGGTTCCGATCGAGTTGCACATTTAAATCGATGATAGAGCCGCTTGGCTCGCAGGAAGGACGAAAAATTCCCCAAATTCCTCGATTCCCTATATCCAACGGCTATTTCCCTTTTACCCGTGAATATATACGTATATATATAAATATCCTGGTTACCCTGGGTTTTCCCATTCTTCCCCTTGTCCTCCGACTACCCTCTCCCCCTCTCTCTTACCCTCCTCCCTTCATCCCTCTCGAACGCTACGTATGTGCGCGATAATTAACAGTCGACCGCTCTCGCGTTCCGCAAAAGCACGGGGGTTGAAGTTGGAGGGCTAAAAGGCGAGGAAGGAAAATCAATAAAATCCCTAGTCGATGGCCGGCGGAGGAGGGCAAAGCATGTTGGCCCCCTCCCTCTCACGCTTTCTCTCCCTCTCTCACTCTCTCTGTCTCTATCACCTCGTTCTCCGTGGCGTACGTCGGGGTGGCCAGCTTGCTTCTGGCGCGTTTCTACAACATATTTTGCAACCCCTATACCCCCTACACCCCTTGGCCACTAGCTCAACCCCTTTCGCGCTTTCTCGCTCGGCCGCAGCAAATCCTCGAACGACCTTGGCTCGTTCTCTAAGACCGGAGAACGCGATGGGCGCTCGAGGTAGGATAAGGGATGATTTTCAGTTCGGATTTTACAACATTGATTTATTGTCGTAAAATTAGAACGATTCGACGTTATCGCGGTTAAGAAATTTGTGCGCGAACTCGATTCGTTTCTTAGACGATCCGCATTAACCCACCGTTTTTCATCTTGGCCACAAATCCGACACCCCCAACGAAATAACACCCCTCTAGTCGAAAACCACCCCTCGTGAATACGAGGGGTGGGTTAGTCGGACCAACGGGTGAAAAGTCTTGCTCGTTCTCCACTAGGTGGCGCTGCCGCGACCGGCTGCGCCTCCGCTACTTTCGACCGGCTCTCTCCCGCTCAAGGGTTCCGTCGTTCTCGGTCTCGGGACCCGCTGTCAGTTTGTGCCGCGCCGCCACCACGGAACGTGTCGTTGTCGCTCGGTCGCTCGTTCCTCGCTAACTTTACACGCACTTTTCAACGTTACGCGAGTTTCTCGTGACTCGCGCAATCTTCTTTTTATCACCATTTATCAACCGTTTATCAATAAATTATACAACAATAATAACAATATTTGTCTCGTTTCGATAATAATCGTCAACTGTGCTAGCATTTTTTTTTATTCAAAAGTGTTCAAGAAAATAAATAATCATTTTTCATAACATGCGACATGATAATCGAATACGTGGGATTGAAACAATCGATGTGAATAATTATTCGTCGTAAGTTCGATCGATCCTGAAATCGATGATTTCTCTTTTCAAAGAATTTTCTTCGTAAACCGTGTGTGTGTATGTGTGTGTGTGTGTGTTTTTTTTGTAACGTACGTATTTCGCATATCGACGATCGAAATTGCCACGAAGTTTGTTTATCTCGTTGATTTTCACATGGCAAGCGAGATTAGATCGGATGCAACCGTCTAATTCTACGAGTGAGATGATCGTCGATTGATCTTTGTGCCTATATCGATCTTCGTCTGGTGATTTTTTTTGTGCGCGTCCCATTTTTCGACCCTTCGCAACGTCCACACTCGGATAATTAGTGCTGAAGATTCGGTGAGTGTTGAAACAAATTTTTTATAATATTTAATTTTTTGTTTTTGTTATCGCGTATTGTTATTGTTGATTAACGTTGATTATTGATTGCTGGGGTGATGAACAATTCGGAGCAAATGTGAAATATTTTTGGTGGTCGAAGATAATTTTGTAAGAAAATATCAATTTTTTATCAATCGAAATTCACGACCGTGAATTTTGAGTTATGATTAATAGCGATGAGAATAATTTTGACGATCGAAGATATAATCAGTCTGGAAGCAAAATCGATTATTACCGATCGATCGAAAAGGAAAAACCAATCTAACGCTCGGTAACGAGACGAGAGGATGAACGATCCTCGCAAATTGTACGGCAGAGTTAAATCCAGATCATCCGGACGATGCCGTTAATCGCGTTCATCGAAAATCGCTTCGATAATGTCGGAGAACAACATTTTTTTCTCGCTTCGAGAAATTCTCTTAGGTGCTCTTGCTCGCGGCTGTTCCTTGCTGGGAGCTTCCCTCGATTCTTCGACACTCGTCGATCATCTTAGTGAAAACATCGTAACAAAAACGAAATTATCGATTCGCAGAATATTTATTCCGAATTTTTTATATTTATTAGTTGTAAATAAAATTTGTTTCCTTGGGTGGATAAAAAAATATGAAAAATACAGTTTTGTGCAATGAATAATTAAAAAATTTCGCACGGTTTGAATTATATTTGAGAAAAAATAATCATTTTCATTAATGAAGTTTCATTTCAATGAAATAAGATAAAATTTGATAAATGGATAATTAATATTTGTTACCGTGTTATTTATCTCAGCGTACGTGCAAGAACGTTCTTTTTCTGAAAGACTTGATCATAAGCGTGGATTCAGCCAAGTTAAATCGCAAGACCTATTAGTTCGGTAAAGCCACGGGCATTTCCCCCGTCTTCGTGAAGTCAAATCGAAATTTCATCAGTGCGGGAAGAACGAGTATATACCATAGAGCAGAACCGCGAAAGCAACTCGGGGGATTAGCAAAACCCTTGGTGGAGATCGTCGTCGCGAGAGATCGTTTAGACGAGGGGACAAATGAAATTTTCGCTCCGGCAAAATGTCCGAAAGTGAGAAGAGAGCTCGGAAAATCATCTCCCTCGTGTCAAGGAATCAACCCATCGGGCGTGATCGTTTAAGGGGATTTCCTCCATGGGAAATTGGAGCAGAATCGATTCTCATTTTTTTTTGAAACAGCTTGAAAATTGTTGAATCGAAATTAAAGTTTCTCATCATTTAGCTCTTCGTTATTCAAGCAATTACTCGCTCAACGTAATTTAAAAACAATCTTACAAAAATATATTTTGAGTTAAAATCAAATGTCGAACAACAAAATTATAGATAAATTAATTTTTCGAAAATTCGCTATTCAATATAATTTGAAAAATCAATTGTGAAATAGGGATTTAAGAATCGTGCATTAATTATTTATAAACTTCCGATCGATTTGTCGATTTAAATCAAAATTTGTTCAAAAAGCAATTTCTGGGAGAAAAAAATCAAATCTAGTGTGAAAAAACGTTGAAGTACGTGACAAAAGCCACCCTACACCATCTACGCAAGTCCCCTTCGACAAGGGCGCAAAGATTTGCTAATTTCCTGTGAAAAGCTCTCTCGTGCTTTTCGCTCCATTTCGTGCCGACGGGTTCTAATACAACGACGTTCCCTCGTGGAACTTTCAGCCAGGAGTTACGTCCCATGGACCGAGAGCGAGAAGAGACTCGTATATATATTCATCGAGATTTCGTTCGTTAAGACCCGATCTATAACCACGCTCACGTTGTCGAAAATCGTAAATCTTCGACGGTGCGAGCGTGAGCGATACACAGGCTTCTCCGTTACTGATCTGAAACGTGAAGCTCACCGAGCGCTACGCTCCCTATAATTCATGTACTTTCTTTCAATATTACACCGCACCGATAAAAATATATCAATTCGATATATCTTTAGTTTTATATAAATAATGTTACACACTTAAGAGTCGAATCGAAAATTTGTTCAGTAAACATACGAGTACTAAACAACCGATCAGGTTAAAAAATGGCAGGTACACAGAGCATTATGGCAAAAATTAGCTCTTAGTATTTTTTTTCCAAAATGTTCATAATTCTCTAGATAATCTCAAAACTTTAGCGCTCAGTGCCTGAAAAAGTGCAAATGGTGCAACGGTTTTGAACCGTTCGTCGCCTGCAACACTATTTCCAAAATTGTGGAAAAAAATACTAAAAGTCACTTTTTGCCATAATTCTCTATATATCTGCCAATTTTTAACTTGATGAGTTGTTCGGTGCTTGCTGGAAAAGTGATCGAAATTTCGAAGCGCACGTCCCATGTAACACTGACCCTTGACGTTACAATATTTTGGAGGAGAAATTACTTTACTGAGAATAATAAAAACAGGCTTTTAAAGGGCGTGTTATTGGTGGGGAAGGGGGAGGGGATAGGACATTAACGAGGGTGATAAAGAAAATTGAACATTGGTGCGTAGTGACAGAAAAAGAATTGCTCTAATTTACTTGCGCATGCGTGCGTTTA